>OX375872.1:78154640-78592140 GCA_947359465.1 Metellina segmentata | reverse complement strand
AGGCGAAAAATACGGATTGATATGGTCACATGCAGGTCTACATCTATCGTATTAAATCATCTCTGAGAGTCCACGAAAACTCTTATATTCCATGGGTTCCTTTGGCTGAAATTTGGGCACCACTGTATTAAGGTTATGTTACAAACTTTTTTGACTGGGGTTAGTACGATTTCTACATCTTTTAACATTCTTTTGAGCGTGAAACAAATATAAAGTAAGAACATTTCATTTATGAAATAAGGTGTCCATTCGTTCCGATACTTCCCTGTCCGAGTAACGCGAAAATAATTCCGAAAAGACGATTCGGGAAATAAACATTATGGAAAGAGGGGGTTTTTAACAATGAAAAATGGACATCCAAACATGATAACACGGGGTAAGAAAGAATAGCGCATTTCATTAATCACAAAATGTCAGTTCTTGTGAATGTAGGAACGAGCATTTTATCGGCGATTACTGCAATTTTTAGGTGATTTATAACATTTTTGCAGATAGATCTTGAGACCTCTCGCCCGTCATCGTATTACGGCGCCTGCCAGGAACGGGGGCTCAGAAGAAAAATGAATTGCGTGAGCATTTTCCTGATTGACTGTTAAATTAGACGCTTCTTAAAGGAATCGGGAAAATGAAAATAAAAATGGAAGCTCTCATTTGCGAGTTGTTTTATGTGTGTGTCAGAACTGAAGGATATTTGAGGATTTTCGAACTAACCGGTTTTCCATAAAATTCTCCAAAATTTTCTGTTTGCTATGATGAATGTTTGCTTGAAGGAAAGATTTAACGAGTTCCAGTGAGTAAATTAGTTGCATTTATGTCGCACTGAACCAACTGAATTTACTATACCTATCGAAAATGGACGGAATAGTCCGTTGTGTGTAGCGTAAATTCAGTACTACATAAATTGGACGGAATAGTCCGATGTGTTTCTCCAGTGCGACGCAAATTCAACTACCAACCAATTTCGACGTGAAATACTTTCCGATTATTTAAGAGACTTGGCTACTCCATTGCATTTTCCATGCTATATTTTTCAGTGTGCTTAAAAATAGTACGTAAAAAGCTCATTTCGTTTAAAATGTACATTTTCTCCAATACAGTTTTATTTAATTTAAATGATTGAGATACGTATCAAGTAAAAATTTTCGTGACAGGTATAAAATTATTTAAAACTCTGGTTTGTTGTTTAGTTGGGTTTTAATGACGCAAAGGACATATTTGGCCATGCTGCCCTAGACACAATGCATACAGTATGAAGTAGTAGACATACACACACAAAGAAAGTTTTGCTTGCACACAAGATAGAGAAATACACTCATGAATGAACCTGACAAGAATTGAACCTTCGCCACCTTTTTAAAGCTCTGGCATGCCATCTTTTGAAAATAGTTCTCTTATATGCCGTACACGACAATTGCGACTGAAATTTAATTTTTTATGGCTTCAATTACCGCTTAAAGCGTCAGATTCAATACATGATAGAGCATTTTAAAAGAATGGTCTATGGCAGGGCTCGAAATACTCGGGTGCACAGGTGCACTGTGCACATGAAAATAAAATTGTGCACCTAATTTTTTCCAGTTAGGCGCACCTGTGCACCTAATTTAAAAGCTTAGGTGCACAAGGTGCACCTGTATTAAAAAATATATTTCGAGGCCTGGTCTATGGTAGATGGGTAGGTATTATAATTAGCATAACTGGAGCAACACATTGGGATATTGACAACGGTCTGGGATCAAACCCAAAGGGAAAAGAGGTCACACTGAGCTAGCACCCAAGACATCAAACTTCCACACCACGCCAACATAAGGACATTTGGGACACGACAGATTTAACATGCACCTACCCCCACGTATACGACAGTCTTCGGTTGGATGATCGAATATCGAAACTCTTTTTATGCTAATTAGTGACTCTACCAACTGAGCTACGCAAAAAAGAGATGAACCACAACTCCTATGTTTTTTATAATTGCTTATGATATCTAAATTAATTAAGAGTTATTTTATTTTTTCATTTATACAAGATTTTTTTCCGTTTGAATATGGGTTTGGAGAGTGGGCTGCCAGCTCGTGTTGCTTCGTCAGCTGATCGTGGTTCAAAATTACGAGGTGTTGTCCTCGGATCTTTCTTTTAAGGGACTGATCCCTGACCGTCTACAATAGCCCGTTGTGTTGCTCTAGTACGACGTTAACTAAAATTACCATTACGAGTTACCATTACCGTTTAAATATGGCCCCGAAAGCCCAGCTTAAAGACCAACTGATTAGCTTCCGGAGGGTTGTGACGTTAAATAACTACCTACATACCGTTAAAATGTACTAAAACCGTTTTAAGTTCCATTGTTGAAAAGGGGAACGCGGTAGCCCGTTCGGAAGAGTAGCAGATTAGTAACTGGGGGGTCACGAGCTCAAATTCACATAAAGTCAGATGTTCACAAAGGGGGATGGTGCACGTAAAATCTTCAGTGGTCTCAATTGTCATCAAGGTGGCGTGGTGGGTAAGTTTGGAGAGTGGGGTGCCAGCTCATCTCACCGTGTTTCCAAATTACTTAGTGTGGTCCTCGTATCTTTTCCTTCGCGATCGATCCCGGATCGTTGCCAATAGCCGTTGTTTTTCTCCAGTGTGACGTTGATTAAACTATCTTCCTACCTACTATAAAATTGAAATTATGGGCCTCTTCGAGCTGCTGGGAGTCCTTACTTCGTGAGGCTATGCAGCTTTATGGTTAGTCTGTGAAGAGTGGGTCAGGAAAGAAAAAGAAAGAATCTATATAAAAGAAAGAGAATCTATATAAAAGAAAGAGAATCTACATAAAAGAAAGAAAATCTATATAAAAGAAAGAGAATCTATACAAAAAAAAAGAGAATCTACATAAAAGAAAGATAATATATATAAAAGAAAGAGAATCTATATAAAAGAAAGATAAGATAAAAAATTTCTTTAAGAAGTAAAGATGATATGGAAAGAGCGAACTCAAAAGTTGTTTTTTTAGAAAACTAGAAACACACAAAGCAATGCGTAGCGATTAACATTTATCGGGATATTTTATATGTATTCCTAAGATAAATTACTTATAATAATTGACACATATAATGGCGTTCTTGGTAGGTATTAATTAACGTCCCACTGGAGAAGCTACACATGGGCTATTGACGACGGTCCGGGATCAATTCCGAGTGGGAAAATCTGAGGACAACACATAATTTTGGAATATGGTCAGATGACGAGATCACACCTGGGCTGGTACCGCACTCTCCAAAAATTATGTTCTTGGATTATTGAGGTGTTGTAATTCCATTAATAAAAAAAATCAATTTCACATCTCATGAAATCGCTTCTAATTATTAATATTGATTCTTGCACCCTATTTCATAAATAATGAATTCATTTAGTATGCTTGGAATAGTTTGGTAAGAAAAAGAGCTGTACTTACCTGCTCGAATACAATTAAGCTTTTTTGTCAAACAGCAGGAGTTCATTTTTATTAGCATTATTTGTAGATATCCTTAAGGCTAATTACTTATGATAATCGTCACAGTTAATGGTGTTCTTGAATAATTAAGGAGTCACAGTTCTATTAATTAAAAAAAAGTTTTCTTCTATATGAAAATACTCTTGTAGAGTTAGTTTCAAAATCAATATAATTATTTATATGGATTTTCGATTACTAATGGGAATCTGAGTAATCAATGATAATTAGTGGATATATATAATGTAGGAGTCACAATTCGATTAATAACAAATCTATTAGTTCAATGAATTAAAGTCACATTATCATTTAAAAATTTAGATAGAAAAGTATAAGTTAAATTATCATTTAAAAATTTAGATAGAAAAGTATAAGTTAAATCGGGTAATTTACGAGTAAATGGTTTCCTTTGTAAGCTACACGAAAGAGAACCTACTGCGTACACTATTCCTTAGTAGCATATATATATCCTTACAAAAGTCTTCTAAAAGCTATAGTGAAGGTTTGCTTTACCGCTGAACTGAAAAGGAAAGCTCAATTTTTAGACAAATAGTTCAAGAAAATGGTGTTCAAAGGATCTTACTGATGCCTGAAAGCTTTTCCGTCAAAATCCTTATGTAATAGGATTTAGCCCAATATTTTTAGAAAACAGAATTGGGAAAAATCGACTCTCAGTTAGATAGAGGGAATTGTCAGACTCATACAGAGAAAATATTGTAGTGGTAAGTGAAAAAATAAAGAACTGTATTTTTTTCAAAATGACTAGGAAAGAAATAGAGAGTAGAGGAGCTTGCTGAAATGAACGGTAGTTTAAAGGCTAGTTTTGGATCCAGACTGCAGATAACTTTACTTATTCCGCCTAAAATATGAAAGCGGCATAAAATAAATGGTTTCTGGAAATTCAAGAACGATATTTTGAAATACCAGTTTTAGGGTAACTAGTTGCTTGGCATTGGCCAACATAATCTTTAAGTTAGCTTAAGGTAGGAAGGTAGTTGAATTTACGTTGCATTGAAGGAAACCGGACAAAATTAACGACAACTGGCTATTGGCGAAGGTCCGGGATCAATCCTTTAAAGGAAAGATCCGAGGACACCTCTTAATTTTGAACCATGTTCAAATGACGAGGTCGGCACCTGAACTGGCACTCAACTCTCCAAACTTCTACACCACACCAACGCTCAATTTGTTTTGGATTTTGAATTGAGAGTGAGCTCTCTTATGGTTTTCGAATCATACGTTGCAAACCGATGTGTAATTATAAACGCAGTATCAAAACGATTAAGAAAATAATTTAAGAGTGACCACTGATTGGTATTTGGTATTTTCAGTTAACTGAAACAACACAACAGGCTAGACCACTGACTGGAATCTAAACTCATTCGTTTGTCCAAGCAGGCATTGAAGAAATCCATCCAAGTCCACAAAAGCAAGTAACGGCCATATTCACAAGTCTCCAGTTAACGCGAGAATCAGTTGATCCGCGGGTCAGAGTTAATCGCAGATCATCAAGAACCGTATTCATAAACGGCCTGTTAAGTGATTCGCGGATTAAAAGGACACGATCTCTGTGATTGGCTACTACCGTCTCCTCACGATCACGTGATAGTGTTTACATTTGTACGCCCGAATCTGCATTCATACTGATCAAGCACGTACTTCGCCGCAGAATTGATTCCAAATTGTGATTGTTTAACAGAACGCATACGTCATTTTAATTTGGGTTTGGAAAAAGAAATGCAAAGATATTTATTAACAAATTGGATTTTTATGGAAACCTAAATTTTGCAAGAAAGAATTGTACACGATGCCTTGACAAATGAATGTAATCTGGTTACCTTTGTACTTGTCAAAATGGGTGTGTGTTGGTGTAAAGTGAAGTAACACTTGCGTTGTCAATTTTCTTTCATTTTCGTAATAAATCAACAAAATAATTTTTATTTCACGACGAATTTGCATCTGCGATATTTTAACGTTCGCTCTCTCATTGGGTTCTACTCTGGCGAGCCATAATATAGTTCTACCCAGAACACATCTGGGCATATCTATTTGATGACAAGCTAGCTGAATAACCCGCCGTTGCTCGGGTTTCAATTATGACTGCGACATTTCCCTGTGTTTTCATACACAAGCCCTGTAGAACATGCTTCCTTGTTCATGTTCATTTATTGCAGAAAAACAAAATATAGATTTTAAAATTGGGACTTCGAGGGGCAATTTAAGGACAACCTGTGTACCAATTTTCATGGCTACAGATTTGTCTGAGGACAGGAACGAAATAGCCTATGTTTTCCGTAGTGTTCTAATGTATAAGTGTACCAAATTTGGTGTGGATTGGTCAAACGGTGTAGACTTGTATAGAGAATATACACACACACATCCTTTATTTATATATATATATATATATATATATATTTCCCCCCCCCCCTTAAACAAGAGGAAATTCACAAAATAAAAACCTAAAGGAATTTATTGAAGACGAAAGTGCTGGTGGATCAGGGCGTCATCAGGGAGGAGCCTGATCCATACAACACAAAATGGTGTTTTCTACGAATATGAGCCGCAAAATGCTAAGAAATTGCTTTCTTTTTCAATAAATTCCTTTTGGGTTTTATTTTGCGAATTTCCTCTTGTTTAAGAAAAATATATTCCTTGCCATGCTATGTTTGCAGCTTTCAGCGCGCTTGCATGGTTAGTTTTAACTTCTCTTCTAACTTTCGTTTTCTGGTTTAATACATATGATTTTTATTTTTATTTTTATTTTGATCTTTCATTAAATTACGTATTTGAATGATATATATATATATATATATATATATATATATATATATATATATATATATATAATATGTTGTTCAGATTCATATCAGATCAGTTGAATGCATGTCGTCGCAGGACTACTGTAATTTAGCACAAAATGAAAAGTGTGTCGTTTATTTTGTTGTGTTTGTTTCTTTCGTCAAAAGATAGTACTGTGCATGCATAACACTCAACCGAGAGTTAATTTGCCGATTTCGGACGATAAAATGTAACACCGAAACGGTATAGTTTTTACGATAACCCGGGGATTATCATTGACTCACGGGTTAACTTGTAGTTGTGAATACGGCCGTAAGACGTGTAGCCGATCCCCACCGACTGGCAGAGTGAGGATTGAGCCTCAAAATCAATTACGTTAATTTATGTATAGATATATTGGGTTAGTACAAAAGATCGCCATTTTTTTTTGACAAAAATTGAAGAAAAGTTGTTTTAGTTACTAAGAATTATATTTAATCAATTATATTTAATAATATATGTATGTGCCGTTCTGTTTGACGATCTTTCTCCGTCTCTCTGGTAGCTCTCATAGAAGTTTTGAGGTTTCTGTCTAAAGAACTGATCCACATGACGAAACTTTCTGAACCACTTATGGCTCGTGTAATCGTCAACGACGCACTCTCACCACACATAGCATACATCTTCTTTTGCGAAGCATCCTTGCCTTTTCAGGAAGCATATATGTCGAAAATGCCCTTTAATTCCTGCCATTTTTAATGCTTAAAAAAGTTTAAAAAACACAGCCCAATAACACAATATCCGCCCCCAAGTAGGTACTCGCTGAAATCCCTTCTTCAAAACAACTTCAAAACTACTCGTGTGAAGCAAGTAATACTTCTGTTTTGCGATGCAACGCCATCTAACGCCATAAACGGGATGAACTTTCGCATCAAAACCCAATAATTATGTTTTTAAAACAATTGAAAATAAGAAACGAATCAATTCAATCAGCTTCAAAAGTGTAAACTATAATATAATGAATAAAAAATAGCAAATTAAGCATAAATGTGTCAGTATGTTGTTACTTTGAATGTTGTTTCGTAAAGGGATGTATTTCATCATTGGATTTTCCAAATATATCCCCTCTCTTACGTACCCTCCCCGGTTGTATTTCTCTCTTCTGTGTCAGAAAAACTTTCATTGTTTGTATGTCTATTCTTCGATATTGAATGTCTTGTGTCTGGTGCAGTATGGCCAAATACGGCCCTTTCACCAGAAAAACCCAAAAGAACAACCAAACACTATTTTGCATGTCTACTTCTCCCGACTCGCCATGTTTTAAAGGGGAGGCCAGGTTCGTTAACCACAGTGGGCTGCTTGGGTTTATTAGGGCTTGATGGCTCAAGGTCCAATAATGGACAAGCTGTGCCAAATGCAAGACCAATGCAATTCAATAGAAAATATTTTAAGAAATCTAGCAACAAATTAACAATAAACAGTACATTAAAACATTAAAATGTATTGGATAAAAAGTATAACGGGTTGGTTGGTTTGGGGAGTTTTAGGGTGCATGGGCCATATTTGACCATGCTGCGCCAGACACAAGCCATACAGCATTAAGTAATCGACACACTTACGCATAATGAAAGTTTTACTGAAACAGAAGAGAGAAATGCATCCAGGTAGGACTGCAAGAGACAGGAATCGAACCTGCGCCCTTACATCTCGAAGGTTGCTAGCGCAGTGAACATACCCATTAAGCCACGACGTCCCCAAGTATAACGAGTAGGAGGACAGATTACTAGGGTATCTTGGGGTAATAACTACACTCGGAAACATTTCATATAACACAATAAACCCGATATAAATATAAGAAAATATCTAAATGATGGTAAGTGTAGACTCAACCTATTGTGGCAAAGAAGCATTGAACGAATGCACAAATACACCTACCAATATATATAAAAATACTATGCACGCTATTTTATAATGGGTTTAGGCGTAAAAAAGTCTTAAAAATAAATTAACCATGAAAACCAAATATATATGCATACTAGCAAAATACCCGACCTTACTCGGTTTGAATTGGTTTACTCTAGATTGAAGAGATAATCAAAATATATAATGACTTACGTTTTTTGTAGAATAAAAATTTATTTTAACAACTTTCGCCATCTTTATATTTTCTACATTCTACAACTTACTTTGGACACAAATCCTACACATGCATATCCATTCATGTTATACATTTCACATACATCGCACAATTGCTGTATGACAAAGCTACAAAATGACGAAAGGTGATACTAAGGTTACTACTATAAAAGACGATTTTGAGGGAGATTTGGAATTCCCTTTCTTAAGTTCTTTTCATGTTCAACTCAATTAATTAAAATTACGATTTACGGCGAGTGCTCTCGCACTCATAGTCAACAAAACAATATTTTTTTACTTATTCTTCAAATAACGGCATTATTCTTTCAATAATGGCATAACTACACTTAAAATTTACTGAAAATTTATACTGACTTACCTAACATTTTTAAGTCTAATACTTTGTGGTGCTGTTGCGTGTGATATGAAGGAAAACACATGTATTAAAATAATAAATATTTAAAACAGGAAACAGCGAAATAAAACAAAATAAAAGATGTCGCAAAAAATTGTTCTAAAGATATAAATTTGTGATTCAATTTTATCTCTTGATCTCGCACAGTTGCCACAACTTACAACTAAAAGTGTACAAAATTTAGAAATGTGAAATTAATTCAGAGCGAAAGAAACAGAAAAAATATCTTTGCTCGCGCGATCTTGTTCATTCTTGTTTCGTTGAAAAATATCGTCTGTCCCAAATATTCGGAAATCGTTTTCATTGCGCAAAAAATAAAAATAAGACTCGAAATAAATGAAGTATCAAAGCTAAAATTTCACCATAAATTTTTTTTTTTTGAAAAATAATTGGTTTTCAGCATTACTGGTAAAGCAAATAAAAGTAATCGTAATACTCAAACTACATTCAAATTTTTCGAAAACTATCAAATTGTGGATGATTTAAGTATACTTACTCAGGTGTTTTAGCATGAAACTCTTCTAAATATAACAATAAAAAAATGTTTAATATTGCATTCACTAAACTAATAAATAATGTATAAAATAAAACACATAATAATCAAATATCTGGAATAGAATTTATGTGATGTCTACACAAACACACAAACACAAAATCGAGCATAGAACAGAAAGACGGACAGACAGACTTTCGCAACCAATGCCACTCACTAAATGAAGATAAGTACTCACTGTATGCAAATTTCCATGAAAATATCTTAAACCGCGTGGACGTGTATAGGGCACAACATACAGACAGACAGACAGACGGACAGACAGACAGACAGACACCAAACGAGAAAAAGGCGGATTCGGCATCAGAAGGGTCCAAAACGGATAGAAAACTTGAAATGGGTCGAAAATATTGAATGTACAAACAAACACTCCATTCTTATTTATATAGACTAGCAAAATACCCGACCTTACTCGGTTTGAATTCGTTTACTCTAGATTGAAGAGATAATCAAAATATATAATGACTTACGTTTTTTGTAGAGTAAAAATTTATTTTAATACCCTTCGCCATCTTTATATTTTCTACAACTTACTTTGGACACAAATCCTACACATGCATATCCATTCATGTAATACATTTCACATACATCGCACAATTGCCGTATGACAAAGCTACAAAAAGACGAAAGGTGATACTAAGGTTACTACTATAAAAGACGATTTATAGGAAGATTTGGAATTCCCTTTCTTAAGTTGTTTTCATGTGCAACTCAATTAACTAAAATTACGATTTACGGCAAGTGCTCTCGCACTCATAATCAACAAAACAATATTTTTTTACCTGTGGCACTCTTGCCTCCGGTATGCGACATTGTGAAATTTTGTAATCTTCTCCTGTCATTACTACAACGAATTTTTTAATGTTGGAAAAAGTTCTAGTTTGGATTTTTAAACATTATTATTATTTCAATAACGACATTATTCTTTAAATAACGGCATTATTCTTTAAATAACGGCATTATTCTTTAAATAACGGCATTATTCTTTAAATAACGGCATTATTCTTTAAATGACGGCATTATTCTTTAAATAACGGCATTATTCTTTAAATGACGGCATTATTCTTTAAAACAGGAAACAGCGAAGTAAAACAAAATAAAAGATGTCGTAAAAAATTGTTGTAAAGATATTAATTTGTGATTCAATTTTATCTCTTGATCTCGCACAGTTGCCACAACTTACAACTAAAAGTGTACAAAATTTAGAAATGTGAAAATAATTCCGAGCGAAAGAACCAGAAAAAATATCACTGCTCGCGCGATCGTGTTCATTCTCGTTTCATTGAAAAATATCGTCTGTCCCAAATATTCGGAAATCGTTTTCATTGCGCAAAGAATAAAAATAAGACTCGAAATAAATGAAGTATCAGAGATGAAATTCCATAAAAAAAATAAAAAATAAAAAAATTGAAGAATAATAACTTTTTCAGCAGTACTGGTAAAGCAATCGAATTAATCGTAATATTCAATAGACATTCCAATTTTTCCAAAACTACCAAATTATGGTTGATTTAAGTATACTTACTCAGGTGTTTTAGCATGAAACTCGTCTAAATATAACAATAAAGAAATATTTAATATTGCATTCACTAAATTAATAGATAATGTATAAAATAAAGTACAATGCAATCAAATATCTGGAATACAATTCATGTGATGCCTACACAAACACACAAACACAAAATCGAGCATAGAACAGAAAGACGGACAGACAGACTTTCGCAACCAATTCCACTCACTAAATCAAGATAAGTACTCACTGTATGCAAATTTCCATGAAAATATCTTAAACCGCGTGGACGTGTATAGGGCACAACATACAGACAGACAGACAGACAGACAGACAGACACCAAACGAGAAAAAGGCGGATTCGGCATCAGAAGGGTCCAAAACGGATAGAAAACTTGAAATGCGTCGAAAATATTGAATGTACAAACAAACACTCCATTCTTATTTATATAGATAAATGTATTTCATTATTGACTTTACAACTCATGTTAAAATGTGTGTACTCTTCTGTGCATCCTGGCGAACCACCAAAAATCACCGACAGAATTCGTTGATGGACAGTCTACAAAATGAATTAAAAATACTATAAGATAACATGTTTTACAGTATGTCAAAACCCGTTAATTTGTGCCATGAAGAAAGTAAAGCATGCCGCCCAAAAATAGTATAACCTACGCCATTTTTAATGCTTGTGTGAGTAAAAACGAGTCCTCAAAATCCCTAGAATCCCTGGGGTTCATCCGTCGCCTGATAGACACAGCTGGCTTAATACAATAAACACATCAGCATATAAGAATATACGAGAGCAATCAGTTTATGATAAGTCAAAACTCATATATTTGTGCCAAGGAGCGTTGAATGAATGAATCCAATACACAAAAGTAAGAAACGCATGCAGCCAGTAAATGCCATCAGTGCCGTTTTGTTGTTGTTAGGAGATTTAAGAAAGGTCCTCAAATATCCCCTTTGAGTTCGCAAACTAACCGACAGTAATACAATAAACATAGCAACAATGCGGCTAAGAATATAGTACAACAAAGTGATCCGTTTATGATAAGTCAAAACTTGTCCATTTGTGCCAAAGAGCGTTGAACGCATCAATCCACGTCAGAAAAGTAACGATGCAGCCCATAAATACCATTCACGCCGTATTATAATTGATGACCGGAAGAGTAAAAACTGTTCTCGAAGTCCTCAGATTCCCTGAGTTCACGAGCTAATCGATGGAAACAACTGGCGTAATACAATAAACGCATCATCAAAATGAATAAGAAAATAATACTAATGTGAATTGTTTACGTGTCAAAACTCAATTGTGCCAACAAGCATTGAACAAACCAATCCAAGTCACAAAAGTAACATATGCAATCCATAAATACCATCCGCCCCGTTTTATAGTGGTTGGGAGAGAAAAAAAGTCCTCAAAGATTCCATGTGAGTTCACGAGCCACCCCACAATCACCGAATAAACACAGTAACAAACCGAATAACAATATAATACAAAAGTGACCTGTTTATGGTAAGTCAAAACTCGTCCATTTGTGCCAAAGGACATTGAACGAATCAATCCAAGTCACAAAAGTAAGTAACGCGTGCATCCCATAAATACCATCCGCGCCGTTTTATAATGGTCGGGGGAGTAAAAAAAGGTCCTCAAAATCAATTATGGTAAATACGGGTGCCGAGACAGGTACACCCTTCATCCGAAAGGGGAAAAAATCCAATTTCGTGCCCATGTCAAAAGATAAGGGGTTGGCGAGACATTAAGATCAAATCCCCACTCTTCGCCATCCGTTCAGAATTTCAATGTTTGTCGTTTATTAACAAGAAGGGGAACGTTTCAGTGCTTTATATTGATTAAGAGCTGGAGATCAGAGAATTCCCTCATTTTCCCTTTATTCATGCATGTCGTAAAATTAATCCGATTATATAATTAGGACGATCAATTTCGGGGCTTTTATACGCAGAAGGGTCTTTTACTAAGGCGCGGATGATTGTATACTATGCATTAAGCCAAAAGAAGCGCCGCCATGAAAGAAATCAAATTAATCGGCTAGGACAATGTTTTCAATGTCATCCTTTCACGGACTTCGCATGATTAGAACATTCCGGGGTGGCTTACTGACAGATGTTATTTATGAATCGGACATTTTACAGGGATTGCAAAAAGGAATTTAATTCTCTGTGCTTCAATCATTATAAAGTACTTTAGAAAAATCAGGATATATCTATTTGTCTGACAATTTTGAGGTCTTTGTAATGGTACAAGTTGATCGAGGCTTGCAATGCTTTTATTCTGTTAAATAAGTTTCCCAATACTCCATTTTCTAAGTCCACTGCGCTAGCAACATTCTAATTGTGGGCGGCGTAGGTTCGATTCCTAAAAGGTACATTCTTCCCTGGGTGTATTTCTCTTTCTTTTTTCAGTAAAACTTCCATTGTGTGTAAGTAAGTCTATAGCTTCATATTCTGTCTAATGTCTGGCGGCAGCATGGCCAAATATGGCCCATTAAACCCCAAAATCAACCAAGAAAAATTTTTCTGCGCCCTCAACAGAAAAAATCTATTGCAACTAATGATTAAATTTTAAATGTAGCTATGCCTGAACTTTTAAATTTCATTTGTATTGCTGCGTGTGTGTACTTTTAGAATTTCAAAAGCTAGATTGGAAAAAAGAAATTGGGGAACTGAAATTATAAAGCTCTGCCTATATAGTATTTTTAAATGAAACAGCAAAAAATGAATTGAAATTAAACCGTAAACACACTAGATTATATATTTACTATTAGTAGTGACATCAATCAAAACAGTATAACTAAATAATCACGAATGAGAAGTATGAACTTGGTGTTATGCTACCACTTTGTCTATATTAGGCTCTATTTTCGTCAGCTGCAATCTTAAATCTTCACGGTGAGCTGTCGGGTCTTCCTTTTAGTTAAGACTTGTTACGGCATTAAATATCTATTCAACTAAATGGTAGGTAGTTAATTAATGTTGCACTGGAACAACACAACAGGCTATTGGCGACGATAGGGGATCAATCCCGAAGGGAAAGATCCAATTCCACTAAAAGAATGATCGAGAAAATCAAGTCGGAATTGCGCTCTGCTGACACTCTTGCTGTCACTCTTGTTACGACTTGTTTTGTTTTTGACCGATAAAATGTAACCAGCATTTTGTAAAGTATAAGTTATTGCTACAATGCATCACTGTATAGTGAGTGCCTGTATGTGTAAGTGTATTCGTGTTTACTTAAAACATTTTAAGCTGAAATATTCTTTAGTTTCTTACTGTCGACTCAATGCCCCGTATTCCTACTGGTACCCTGAGATTTCTTCAGCACCCACAGGAGGACAGTAGCGCCTACATTGGGAAACTACTTTTAGACAAACTGAGGGAGAGGGAATTAGGCTCAATATCACAGAATGTCAATTTATCTAATTTGTATGTACATTTTCTCAGAATATACCGAAGATACCGTTTAGAATTTTTTGTTTCCTCATTACAGATTTACTTATAAAAAGAAGATTTAGCATATTATACATGCAGATTTATTTGTAAAAATCCAATCAGAAATCACGAAACTCTTTAAAAGTAATCTATACAACAAAACGATCACTTCAGTACAATGTAGGATGTATGTTTAATATCTTGAGCTTTTATTTTACAGGTTAAAGTAGTTTCAAAAAAATTACTTCTTTAAACTAACTAATTAAAAAACTCTTAAGCGCTGCAATAGTAATGATTCCATACATAATGTTTGACGTATGTATATGCAAACTAGCATATCCACTATTTTTAGTGTACACGAACATTTACAAATCACTGTTACATCGTATTTGTTTTATTATTTCCCCCATATAATCGAGGTACCACAAAACATACCCTGGCATGAAAGCTTAAATGAAAATCAAACACTAGACTGATCCATACATAATGTTTGACAGAACTATATGCGAACTAGAACTGGTATATCCAATATTTGTAGAGTACACAACAATTATTTATAAATCATTGAGCTGCATCGTATATATTTGTCTCATTATTTCCACCTAAATAATTCAATGTATCACAAAGCAAACCCCTGGCATGAAGCCCTAAATGCAAATCCAGCACTGGTACTGATCCATACAGAATGTTTGACAGAAGTATATACAAACAAGAACTGATAAATACAATATTTTTAGTGTACGCAAACATTATTTAAAGCATTGCTATAACGTTTTGTTTCATTAATTCCTCAAAATAATCAAACTATCCTAACACAAGTGTCGCGAAATCCAGCAATAGTATTGATTCATACAGAACATTGGACAGAAGCATATGCAAACACAAGAACTGGTCTATCCAATATTTTTAGTGTACACAAACATCATTTAAAACATCGTTATATCGTTTTTGGTTCAGTTACCCTTAATAATTAAGGAACCTGAAAACTAACCTTAGCACACTTGTCACGAAATCCAGTAATGGTACTGATTCATACAGAACGATTGAGAGAAGTGTATACGAACAAGAAACTGTTATATCTAATATTTCTAGCCTTGGTGATATTGGCGTAGGCGTATCGCAATGCCGAAATGTATAGAAAGAGAAAGTAATCTTCTATCCTCGAAAAAGGGATAAAGGATACAGGATAAGGAACAGGTAGGACACAGACCGTGAGGGATCCATCGCGACACAGAAGACAGGAAATGGGCTTAGCGGACAGAAATTAAAACGTTGTCAACCGAGAAATTTCCCATTCCCATTCTATTTTATTCCATTCTCCCAGCATTCGTACTCGTTTTGGCCAAGGTAAATGTAATCTACCTTATCCTTTCTCAGAATAGGCTAAGATGCAGAAAAGGGGGATATAGCCAGATTTGGGCAGAAGATAAGATTTCATTCGCATCGGGCTACCGAAACTGGGTTAAATGTTTCACGGACATATTCCTTTACGAGTTTAATGGATTGCTTTTCGGATGCAATATTTGCCTCACTTTAGGTTTTGCTGAAGGTATTGAGACTAAATTTGTTATTTCATAAAATACTAATGTAAACATAAATCGGTTCTCTGCATAAACCTCTTCATTGTGATTTTCTGTTTGAAAATGAGATTCAAGTCAGCAATTTTCAAAACTTCTCATCCATAGTACGTATAAACGTTTTGTTAACAGTCTACGGCATATCAAAAAATGTTTTACACCTTTTCCTATCTGAAAAAAGGTATAATTTTTCTTCATTTATAAAAATATAGAGGTCACGGTAGTCCAGTTGGAAGAGTAACGGATTAAGAACCGGAGTGTTGCGAGTTCAAAAATTGGTCCAACCAAAGACCGTCGTGTGCGTAGGGACTGGTGCACTCTAAATCTGTCATAGCCTCAAATGTCCTCACGTTGGCGTGGTAGAAATGTTTGGAGAGTGGGTTGCCAGCTCAGGCGTTGACCTCGTCATCGGACCTTCAACCTCCCTTTATTACTCCAAGATAGATAGATATATTTTAATTAACGTCGTGCTGGAGCAACACAACAGGCTGTTGGAGACGGTCCGGAGCTTTACAACATACCAGAATATAGTCATATGTCCTATATCCAGGTATAATTAATATATATTTTCGTTGTAACAATAAAACCATGTTCATAAAATCCCAGGTTTGGGTGGAAAATAGTGCCTACTTTTTTTACCACATTATAACATAGTGTAGGTTAACAAAAAAGTACACTACATCACACTTTAAACAGCTGTAGTTAGAATAGTTTTATGTTCATTATTATTCATTAACCATTAATATTAATGTATGTTTACCAAATTCACACACTAGAATGTATATTTTACATAATTTTTTTATTAATTGGCTTTAAGAGAGAGAATCAGATTTTGATTGCAGAATTTTAATAGTATATTCAATAAATATCACTGACTGTACAGCTTGTCTCTTAAAGTCAGTATTTATCAGAATTATAATTTAAATTAAGAGCACATAAAGTAATATGGGTGAGCTAGGAAATATGAAGAAAAGATACTTAGTAGCGTAAGAATTGCCCCTTTCTTAAAAGCAGCACCATTTGTGCAGAAAATAATCAGATGTTTATGAAGATTTAGGTTCCAAAAACTTTTTTGCTTCAAAAGTGAAACACGTCATAAAAAACTATTCCATAAACTATTCTGACCTCATTTTCCCTTTCTCGACAATTGTCCTATACTATTGAGAGATCGCTTCAGTAAATGATTTATCGGTGTTTTGAAAGTGCTTTCCTACTGCACGTTGTTACAAGGACGAATCACCGCATACAAAGAGAAAACGAAACAGTTACACTTCCCCTTTCTCTCTTTCTGGAGCAAACTAAAGTTTAAAATGACTCTGACGTTGATGAATTCTAAATTACCAACCCCTGGTAAAGGATCAAATCAGACATAGGCTCCCCATGGGGCTGTCTTGGTGGTACAATGGCACTGAGGAGCGAGATCCGGCGAATGTGTGTGAGGAGGTTAACGCAATTAATGAGTTGTCTGTTTTGTTAATAAGAAATGGGGCTCGTGGTGGCCCGGTTGGTTTTGTAGCAAATTTGCAACCGGAAGGTTCCGAATTCAAAAATTAACCCAACCATGGACCGCCTTTTTCGTGGGGTGTGGGGCACGCTAAATCTTTCGTGGTCTTAAATTCCTTCACGTTGGAGTGGTGTTGAAGTTCGGAGAGTGGGGTGTCAGCTCAGGTGTTTATCTCGTCAACTGACCGTGGTTCGAAATGACGAAGTGTTGTCCTCGAGTCTTTCCTTCCGGGACCGTCGCCAATAGCCCGTTGTGTTGCTCCAATGCGACGTTAATTAAATTACCTACCTACCTTAGTTAAAAAAGTATGAAAGTTTTAATTAAAATTATAATGGGATAAAGCTGAACACACAATAAATGCTCGTTCTAAAAATAGGAGAGAATGTATATACATGGTATATCAAAACTTCCTATACAAATTTGAAAGGGAGGTAACGTACTTTTTACTTTTATGACTCAAAGGCCATATTTGCTCTAAATTGCGTCAACCAAAAAGCAGATACCGCCAAGTAAATGGAAACACACATGCACTATATGTACAAAAGTATTTGCACGCTGCATAAATTCGGATGAGGATCCATCTTAGTGTGGGGTTATTTTTCCTGGTAAGAAATCGGCCCATTGCTTTATGTACCTGGTACCATGAACGCTGACGTGTACCTCGACGTTCTGGGTAATTCGGCCTTGCCTACACTAAGGCAATACTACGGCGATGATAGTTGTTTCTTTCAACAGGATAGAGCTCCATGTCATACTGCAAAACGTGTGCTGGACTGATTTCCTGAAAATGAGGTGAATTTACTTGTCTGGCCTGTTCAGAGCCCCGATCTCAATCCCATTAGGCACTTATTTGAGAAACTGGAGCGACGAGTACGACACCACCCACAGCACCACTACGCGCGACCATCTTAACAACAATCTCTTCTCACAGCCTTATAAGAGGTATGGCGAGTTATTCCTGCCCAGACTTACAGAGAACTTGTGGAAAGTATGCCTCGACGAGTTGCAGCTGTAATACAAGCAAAAGGAGAGCTTACCCGTCAATAAATAGAATAATAAAGCACTTTTTCTGAAAAACTTGCAATGTCCAAATACTTTTGTCCGTATAGTGTACAAGGAAAGTTTTATTGACACAAAAAAGAAAAATATACACAAGGAGGAATAGAACCTGCACCACCTATAGCTAGCAGGTTGCTGTTCCAATGAGCAAACTGAGCCACGGCGATCGCAAGGGGAGGTAAAGAACTCAAAATTGAATCTTTGTCATTTCGAGATGCATGTCAGCAAGGTTACTCATGGGGCTTGATGGATTGAGCGGGATGAATCCGACGCATGTTTGTATGTGTGTGTGTGGCCGGTCATCACTGGGACCTGATATATTGAAAAGTGAACAGACCATTATAATTTTGTAATTTCTTAAAACTTCAGGGAACTCTACTAAAATACACAGTCCAATCAAATTAATGTGACCACCACCTACTTTCGACGTCAACGTGAAATAACCCATCACAAAAGGCAGATGGCAGCACATTGCAGTGGAGTGTATATAAAGGATGTCCTAGGTCATCGGAAAGCTTTCAATCGTTGGCGTAATGCAGAAACTTAGCGATTTATCCGACGTCCAAAAGGGCATGATTATTGGCTTTCGGGCCAAGGGTAGAAGCATTTTGGAAACGGCTAATTTTGTGACCTGTTCGCGTGCCGCCGTGGTAAAAGTATACCGTGCATAGCAAAATGGCACTATCCAAAATCAGCGGTGTGGCACCTGTGGTGCACCACGGACTATAGATGACAGAGGCAAACGAAGGCTACGGAGATGCGTTCGGGCGAATACACGTGCAACTGTTGAGCAACTGACCGCCCAGATGAACCAAGGGGCTACCAAGAGTGTATCCTCAACAACGGTTCAGCAAACGTTGCTGCGCATGGGCATCCGCAGCAGACGCCTGGTTAATGCACCTATGCTGACTGCTGTTCATCGGTGACGAAGGCTGGAATTTGCACGCCAGTACCGCAACTGGACGTCCACAGAGTGGCGACAGGTGGCTTTTTCCGATGAATCACGTTTTATGCTGCATCAACAGATGGACGTTGGCGTATACGGCGTGAAACGTCTGAAAGCAAACACCCTGCAACAATTTCCGGAAGGATCCAGGCTGAAGGAGGGAGCATTATGGTTTAGGGAATGTTTTCCTGGCATTCACTGGATGCACTCATCATTGTGGAAGGCACAATGGATCTGCACAAGTACGCATCTGTCCTTGCGGACCATGTCCACCCCTACATGCGAATTATTTTTCCTCAGAATGATGGCATCTACCAGCAGGACAATGCGAGGTGTCATACAGCTCACAGTGTATGTGCGTGGTTCGAAGAGCACCAGGATGAGTTTACCGTACTCCCCTGGCAAGCAAACTCACCGGATTTAAACCCAATCGAGAATCTGTGGGACCACCTCGATTGGGTTGTTCGTGCCATGGATCCTCAACCGCGTAATCTAGCGCAGCTGGCCACGGCACTGGAGTCGGCATGGCTCAACATCCCAGTGAACACCTTCAGAAACCTAATTGCCTCTCTTCCTGCACGTCTCGCAGCGGTCCGCTCTGCCAAAGGTGGTTATTTTGGCTTTTGACAGGTGGTCACATTAATGTGACTAGACTGTGTATATTAAAGGTGTGACGTTGCACGAAGCCCTTCGATTTTTGGTATCCATTCCTGCTGCCTTTCGTGTGTGCCCCTTTATCACACGCTTGCTTTACGTCGTTTTTGAATATTGTTAGGGTCTAATTCCCTTACCTTCCCCTTAAGTTGGACGTTTTTTGAAAAAATCTGCATATGCATACGTACTAGCCAAATATATTATGTACTTGAATTGCATATTTACATTTTATATTGACAGAGTTTACGTACCATCGTTTATGATGAGACACTACCGCATGAAAAAATTAAAATAACATCTGTTTTAATAAAAAAGTATAACTAGAAATATTTGTGATCAATCATCAATTATTCATTCTAACACATAATCATATATCATTAACCCCATGTATACCTGAAATTTGGATGACCATGGCAGGTAAGTAATTGATTAATGTTGCACTGTAGCAGCGCAAGAGTAATTGGATACGGTTCTGGATCCATCCCGAAGGGAAGGATCCGTGGATCAAACCATGTAATATTGATCTGCGGTCAGATGACAAGGTCAATACCTGAGGTTGCACCGCACTCTTCAAACTTCCATATTCTTCCCAACGTGATCACATTTGAGGCCACGGCAGATTTAACATGTAGCATCCCCCGTGTAAACAACGGTCTTTGATTGGAACTCGTAACCTTCCCATTGCCAATCCGTTACTCTTCCAACATGGCTACCGCGGCCTATTCTACGACTATGGAATAGCTCATTTTTAGGAATAGTTTCCTGCATCTGATAAATGGTTAAAAATTTCTCAGAAATGAGCCAAAAATTCCAAAATCTTTCAAGGCTTGTGCAGTAGTGTAGAGCTTATTATTCTTTGTCTTCCAGAAAGTACAGGTGTGTTCTGTTATGAGCAATATGCGATCAAAGGAGAAATCTAGTTCAACCCTCTTGGTGTATGTCTCGACGAGTTATCTTGCAATTAGCAAAACTGACCAGATTTCGATGTGCGAGAAATCTCGGCATTAGACGAAAACGGACCAGATCTTGATCTCGCCGTCATAAAAAAAATTGGAGACATTTAATGACTAAGTATCACGTCATTAGCAAAATTAATCACATCTTGGTGGACGAGGTATCTCGTCAAAACCACTTGGAGGGTAAGTGTTGAGATGATGAGGGTCTAGCGAAAGTTGTAACACTTAAGTTGTGTCATTGGTAGTTTGACGATTGAATTGAAAGACCGAAATTAGCTGCGTAAGATTTCTTCAACGGATAAATATTCATGGTATGACCATGAAGTTCATTACCCATCTTCATCTACCTAAATTTTCGTAAGGGTTCTAGAAATAAATTCTAGTGGTAAGTTCAATATATTTAAGTTATAAAACTTTTGTGATCTTTACTTCTGCATTAATGCAGAATATTATATAAACTATCCCATTTTCGTCTCAAGAAAATATGGTCAACCTAATTTCATGAGGCTCTCCCGGGCCGTCATTTATGACGAGATATCTCGTCCATAAAGATATGGCCAATTTTGCTAGTGGCGAGGTATCTCGTCATCAAGATGTTGCCGATTTTTTTATGATGATCAAGTTCTGATCAGTTTTTTTCTAATGACGAGATATCTCGTCCATCAAAATCTGGTGAGTTTTGCTAATGAGACGTGATACCTCGTCGACACGACCACCAGGAGGGTTAACTTAGTGGTGAGGTTCAAAATGCAAATGGGGAGGGCTGAAATCGCAAGACGCACAAAAGAAGCTTTAAAGTGATTAAAACGTTTTCATTGCCTATGTAAAATTCTTAAGAACACATACTTCACGCTTTGCTCTACTATCCCTTTGGAAAATAAAAAGAAGCTAAACCAATGAAAACTCGAGCAATTCCCTTTTAACAGCTCGCTTAAAGAGATGGGAACAAGTGAAGAAAAGATCGTATACTACTGTGGCCGATGTATTTTTTCACCGTTTGATTGATGCGCTCGTAAAGGTGTGATGAAACATTTATAAGCAGAGATGAAAAAGTGGGATAAAAACTAAACGTTGTTCCGCGCCTCAAGGTATGAAGTCTCTTTAATGACTTTAGACTTTTGGTAGAGTTCAGTAAAGTTATTCCAACAGATAATCCTCTCTTAGATAGCTTCTACTTACCGAGAAGAATTGAAAAACTAAGGGGCCGTTTAACTATTGAATTTGTTGCTGAAATTTAAGGTCGGAACGAGAGGTTTAGCATATAGATAATGTATAAAAGCAGAGTGAGCAATGGTAGTAAACTTTATATGTGAGTTACTAGACATCACTACTAATCATGTAACCAAAACTAGTAGTAATGTGATCCTTATACTACTTTCATCATCATCTGATTGGTCCAAGGGACTAGAAAATGATCATCCATTTATTTTAGCTAATTGATCAACAGGACATAGAGTTTGGCAATTTCACCATTTTTGTCGTCGCCACTCTAGAAATACGCATTCACACATCCACTACGTCATAAGATGTAATATCGCCTGACTAGGCGATAGGATGCCAAATCAGTCAAACAAGGTAATTTTTTACAGAGCAGCCACGTGACTACTAGTGGACGTGTTGGTCGCACTTTTGAAGCTCAGAAATTAATTTTCATTCATCTTTGTATTCGCACAAAATTTCAAATACATTAGTATTTAAATTTTATTAACCCGAAATACGTTTTAAACCCCCCCGCAAAAAACCATGCCACTATTGTTTTTACATTATAAATTTAAATTATATAAGCAGTAATAAATACTTAAACAACTCCAATTACAGCTCCTGACATTAAAAATATACATTTAAAATGCACTCCTTTTCTAATCATTTAACATATCGCACCCCGGTAAGAGAAGTGACAGAAGTCAAAAAAGTAAAAATTTGGATGTTATGTTATTTAAAAATATGTATGGAGGTGCCTCAGCGTGTTTATATTACTATTCTATAGAATATAATAGAACTTACCACCATAAATACTTACCTAAAATTTAAAAGAAGGTTATACTATTTCAATATAAGTTTTATAGTATCCTTTAAGTTGATGTTTCTCAAATTCTGCAATTTTAAGTTGTGTTACTTTTCTTTCCGGGGTGCGATATGTTTGATTTTTATCTCCAAATTTGTAATTTGTGTGTGATTAAGAAGTTAAGTATATCTCTCTTAATATATTTTATCAATACATAAATTATTAGTAAAGAATCAATTACTAGCAAGTTTTCTATTTGAGAGATGTAAATAATTATCAAAAGTAAACGTTAAAAAGGGATATTAAAATGAACTCTTTCCAAAGAAAACAGAAAATTTCGGATAAAATTACCTTTGTGTAAATTCGTGATTACAGGTAATCACACTCAGTTAAATGCTTTAAAACTTAAAGTTCCATCCCAAAACTGAAAAATTATTTACCTAATCGAAGGACTGATAATCAAGGTACTCAAAGATTTTCAGAAGTGGGACCATTACCTAAATAGACTTTTCGAAAAAAGGGTCTTGTCGTCTTAGAGTAGTCCCTTAATTTCGTGTTTTTTAGACTGCTAGGTTGATGGCACACCACATTTCTAAAACTCAAAATTCGGGAAAAGAGTATTTTTTACACTTCTTTTTCAAAGCAAGGAGGGGGCAACAAAAAAAACCCACACCGAACGAAATAAATAAGACTATTGTAAGCAAGCAAACGCATCAAATGGTACATAAAGAAAACAACTTTCATGGAAAGGTTCCAATTTATATTTTTGGATCTTTGACAAAGCGATTTTAGCTCTGTTAATGCCTTGTCAAAGTATATGATGGGTTTAGCGCGCAAAGAAAAGAAGCCAGCGTACAACCCTTAAATGTAAAAAAAATCTTTCTAAATATTTTAAAGCGCTCGGCTATACATCAAACCGGGAAAGAAAGGGTATTCGTAGTTATTCCGAGGCTTTCTTCCAGCTATAGAGTAGATAAACGCTTTGTTGAAATAACCTAGTTAGTATTTTTCGGCTCCGAGGGGATTTGAATGAAAATATCGCGCTTTCAAAGCACGGAGGTTTTAAATTGAAGGTATAAATATCGCGGCGTGTCCTCGATTCGACTAGATATTCCACCGTTTTTTCGTTCCGAGCAGGCGAGTAAGACAAGCAGAGTAGTGTTTTTGCCCGGAATATTGATACAGAAGTACGCGTGTTTGAAAGGAATTTTTGAAATTCAAGTACTCTTGATGTCCTGCACGTCTCCTTATTTTATGACCGTTCGATGTCGTGTTTTCTCCCTTTTTGTTCTTGCTTTCATTTTTTTCCCTCTTCCCGTGCAAGTAATGCAGCAATCACTCCCTTTCAATGGAGTATGCGCTTGCTGATTCGAGTGCTCTTCAAGTACACACTCGCAATTTGGAGGAAAAGGTAAGAAAAAGGAGGCAGAAAAACATAAAATTGCGTACATTGATTAAGGATTTTAGAATTTTGGTCTTACTTCCTCTCAGATTAATGCCTCAGTGATATTCGGTGAAAATTTCTAGAAACAACGCTACTAATTTATATAATATATATATATATATATATATATATACTAACCTACAATAATGGACCGAACGCCAATGGATTTGCATAAAATCCAACTTCTTGTTTGGGGGTGTTTTTCGTGGTTTGGTCTTGGATCTTTGCATGTTGTTCCGGGTAAATCGAACGCCGACGTCTATATGAACATTTTGGACAATCAGGTTCTTCCTACGCTCTGGCTATTTTATGGAATGGACGAATGTTACTTCCAGGACGTCAACGCTCCATGTCATGTTACAGCCTCTGTCAAGCAGTGGTATCAAGATATGGATGTAAAACGTCTTCCCTGGCCAACTCAGAGTCCCGACCTAAACCCCCATAGAACATTTGTGGTGCTACGAGTTAGAACGGCGCTTAAGGACCAGGGAATCATGTCCTAAATCTACATCTGAGCTGGCGTCAATCTTGCAGCAGGAACGAACACAAATACCAATAGCTGTGTATCAAACCCTTGTTGAAAGTATGCCCAGAAGGGTTGCTAGTGCACTTGCAGCACGTGGGGGACCATCCCACTATTAAAGCATGTATTATTTCCCTTATACCATCACATCTTGCTGCCCGGTCCATTATTGAAGGGTAGTATGTGTGTGTATCAAATATATGTATAACAAAAGAGACAGCACCTCCAAGTTTGGTTTAAGCTCCGAGTATTTCATCAAATTCCCTCACGTGCGTGCGATGTCAAAGCTTGGAGAGTGGGGTGCCAGCTCAAGTGTTTATCTCGACTTCTGATCGTGGTTCAGAATTAGGATGTTTTGTCCTCGGTAAGGTAAGGTAATTTTAATTAACGTCGTACTAGTGCAACACAACGGGCTGTTGACGATGGTCTAAGATCAATCCTCTAGGGGAAAGATCCGACGACAACACCACGTAACTTTGAACCACGGTCAGATGACAGGTTTTGTCCTCGAATCTTTCCTTTCGGGATTCATCCAGACCATTGCCAATAGCGCGTTGTGTTCTTCCAGTGTGACGTGAATTCAACAACCTACCTGTATTAGTAATTAATTCTAAAACCAGACTTACAGATACTGCCTTCTCAGCTAGCACCGAAGCGTGAGGAGGAAAATTCAAAACTAAGAATTGTAAATTATTTTACTCTAGGTCTTGAATTATCTGAGATTCAGGGAAAGTGACATTTTGAACGAAACCTCTCTGAATTCAGTAAAATAAATCATTAAAATTTGTTCGTCACCCATTCAGAAAAGAGCTGCCACAGGTTGAGAACTAGTAAAAGATGCTAGGTAGGTAGTTTATGTCTACCGTCGCAATGAAGCAACCCAACTATTGGCTACGTCCGGGTTCCATCCCAAACGGAAAGATACATGAACGATGCTTCGTAATTTTGAATCGTGGTCAGATGACGAGGTCACACCTGAGCTGGCATCCCACTCTCCAAACTTCCACACCACGCCAATTGCTACTAGGGTCTTGCTAGGACTTGGAATAGGGGTGGTAGTGTGTATGTGTGTGAAACCTTGAGATATAGAGATTTAAGGCATGCACTCGAGAGTTATGTAAATAACAGGAATCTAGTTTTCCCAGTTCCAGATACCGTTAACAAAGTTCAAATAACAACACCTACATTTTTATTGTAACACTAGCAAAATACCCGACCTTACTCGGTTTGAATTGGTTTACTCTAGATTGAAGAGGTAATCAAAATATATAATGACTTACGTTTTTTGTAGAATAAAAATTTATTCTAACATCTTTATATTTTCTACAACTTACTTTGGACACAAATCCTACACATGCATATCCATTCATGTAATACATTTCACATACATCGCACAATTGCTGTATGACAAAGCTACAAAATGACGAAAGGTGATACTAAGGTTACTACTATAAAAGACGATTTATAGGAAGATTTGGAATTCCCTTTCTTAAGTTCTTTTCATGTTCAACTCAATTAATTAAAATTACGATTTAAGGCGAGTGCTCTCGCACTCATAGTCAACAAAACAATATTTTTTTACTTGTGGCACTCTTGCCTCCGGTATGCGACATTGTGAAATTTTGCAATCTTCTAATGTCATTATTACAACGAATTTTTTAATGTTTGAAAAAGTTCCAGTTTGGATTAATAAACATTATTATTCTTTCTATAAAGGCATTATTCTTTAAATAATGGCATTATTCTTTAAATAACGGCATTATTCTATAAATAACGGCATTATTCTTTCAATAACGGCATTATTCTTTAAATAAAGGCATTATTCTTTCAATAATGGTATTACACTTAAAATTTACTGAAAATTTATACTGACTTACCTAACATTTTTAAGTCTAATACTTTGTGGTGCTGTTGCGTGTGATGAGAAGGAAAACACATTTATTAAAATAATAAATATTTAAAACAGGAAACAGCAAAGTAAAACAAAATAAAAGATGTCGCAAAAAATTGTTCTAAAGATATTAATTTGTGATTCAATTTTATCTCTTGATCTCGCACAGTTGCCACAACTTACAACTAAAAGTGTACAAAATTTAGAAATGTGAAATTAATTCAGAGCGAAAGAATCAGAAAAAATATCACTGCTCGCGCGATCTTGTTCATTCTCGTTTCATTGAAAAAAAAAAGTCTGTCCCAAATATTCTTAAATCGTTTTCATTGCGCAAGGAATAAAAATAAGACTCGAAATAAATGAAGTATCAGATATGAAATTCCATAAAAAAAATATAAAAAATTTGAAGAATAATTACTTTTTCAGCAGTACTGGTAAAGCAATCGAAGTAATCGTAATATTCAATAGACATTCCAATTTTTCCCAAACTACCAAATTATGGTTGATTTAAGTATACTTACTCAGGTGTTTTAGCATGAAACTCAACTAAATATAACAATAAAGAAATGTTTAATATTGCATTCACTAAACTAATAGATAATGTATAAAATAAAATACAATGCAATAAAATATCTGGAATATAATTCATGTGATGTTTACACAAACACACTAACACAAAATCGAGCATAGAACAGAAAGACGGACAGACAAACTTTCGCAACCAATGCCACTCACTAAATGAAGATAAGTACTCACTGTATGCAAATTTTCATGAAAATATCTTAAACCGCGTGGACGTGTATAGGGCACAACATACAGACAGACAGACAGACAGACGGACAGACAGACAGACAGACAGACACCAAACGAGAAAAAGACGGATTCGGCATCAGAAGGGTCCAAAACGGATAGAAAACTTGAAATGGGTCGAAAATATTGAATGTACAAACAAACACTCCATTCTTATTTATATAGATGAACGGTACAGTGAAAAACCAAATATGACATTGAAAATTTATCTTTAGCTCTAAAACCGACTACGCGAAAGTATTTTTAAAGTTGAATGTTGACGACTAAAGAGGAAAGAAAAGGCAACCACATACACACAAAAAAGAGAAAAAATCCACATATAACCCAATTTTACCTTTATTATAAAAACCATAACATTTTACTTTATAATTGATTATAATTGATGAAGAGACTTCATACCACCTTGGAGGCGCGGAACAACGTTTAGTTTTTATCCCACTTTTTCCTCTCTGCTTATTTTGTGATAGGTGCTTGTTATTTATGCAATTACGTGCTGCATTACCCCTGCTTCTTGTTGCCTTTCTGTCTTCTTTTGTTGTTCACTCTTAGTTTTGACAATGCCCTGGCGCACTCGTTCTAAGAGCTAAAGATAAATTTCAGTGTCAATTGCGGTTTCTCACTGTGCCGATAGCAATGCGATAAAAAAGTAAATGTCACGACAAAGTATTCTAAATACGTTAACTTTTGAAAATTCAGCTCTTTTGATGTCTTACTGTGTTGCTGATCCTTTCCACAGAATGCTTTATATTCTTTAACAGGATTTTACTCTTATCTGGATTCTTTCCTCCGATTCTACAAAAACTGGTACTCATGAAACATAATGCATGGATATGTATCATAAGTACAAGTTTTACAAACGTAATATGTTAAAGAAACAGTAATGTAGTCTTTTTGACTAAAAGCAACTTCTGCAGTGAAAAACGATTTCATTCTGTTCGATCTTTTCGTGCTTGCTTCGCACATCTATTCGTGTGGAAAGTAGAAAATTGAGCTCTTTTGATATATTTTATATATTGTGCTGCTGATCTTTTCCACAGAATGCTTTATTCATCGATTTATTCTCAGAGTAATAAAATAATGTTAACAGGATTTTACTCTTAACTGAATTCTTTCCCTGATTCTACAAAACTTTTGCTAATGCAAAAAAAAATACATGGCTCATAAGTAGAAATTTAACAAACTTAATACGTGTTGAAAAAGCAGCAATGTAGTCCTTTTGACTAAAAGCAACTTCTGCAGTGAAAAACGATTTTCACATTTTCATCCATGTTCAATCCTATTCACATGCTTACTTTAAAAGTTCGGAAAGAAAACATTTGTCGAACAAAGGAGAATGAACACTAAAAAACGTCTCTTCAAAGAAAGAACAAAATTTAAACACCCTGTTCTTTGAAACGCTTAAATATACGACACAAAAAAATCGATTCATCTCATCTAAAGCATTGGAGATAATGTAATGGAAAACCTCAGAGAGGTTTTCCATATTATTCAATCTAAGCAAACAGATATTCTGTATATATTCAACAGGGTTTGGAGTGGAAGTCTTCGGTGCAAAGTGAGCGATGTTTACTTTGGGGCACATACTGAAATTTGTTTCGTCTGAAGGATGATTGATTATTGAAGTAAATCTTTTTTTTTTTAATTCTTTTCTTCGGCGCCCTTCAAGTAGCGAATGAATTGATTTTTTCTTTAAGACTTTATTTAAAATCGTAAAAAAGTAGTCACGTCTTTCGGCGTCTATATAATACTGAGAAGTGAGAATCTTAAACAGATTTAACGTGTCTTATAGATTTATTTTCAGAGGGAACTCCGGGGCTTAGAAAAGAAAATTATTTGATTTAAAGCTTGTTTTTGATACTCGGTATTTCAATGCTTGAAAAGTTTATTGTGATTTGAAGGGTGAACTACCGGGGGATTTTGTTGTATTTATATTTAAAGCCATTTCTTGCAAATTGCATACCTTGTACTTGCTACGATCTAAAGAGATGTTTTTTACAACTATTTTTTCTATGGATAACAGTAGATGGCGTTTTCAGAACAATTTTGGGCACATGATTTTAAAATTGTACGAGTACTGTTACAAAATTGTTCGCAATGGTGCTTCATAAATTCTGTTTTCCTTGATCTTAATTTGTGCTTGAAAACTATTTTTGTTACCAATCTGAAAGTCAGAAATTTCATAACCTTCTAAATTAGTTTTCTCAGAAGGATGATACATTATTTTCTGCCCACTAAATAAGTTAATCCTATAAATAACAAACCTGCATTCACAGCACAATAGATTTTAAACCAAAGTTATAAACCTCAATAAGTCGCCCTTTACTCCAAGAGGTTTCGTTTAGATATATCCTCCATCAAGATCTGATTGCCTTTGTTAATTACTATAGATAGCTTGTCCATCAAGATCTAATTAACTTTGCTAATAACTTGATAGCTCGTCCATCAAGATCTGACTAACTTTGGTATGAGACAACCACCAATTTTTTTATGAACCAACCAAGAAATTTTGACGACTAAGTAGAGTAACCTCTAGAATATCTATATAAATAAGAATGGAGTGTTTGTTTGTACATTCAATATTTCCGACCCATTTCAACTTTCTTATCCGTTTTGGACCCTTCTGATGCCGAATCCGCCCTTTTCGCGTTTGGTGTCTGTCTGTCCGTCTGTCTGTCTGTCTGTCTGTCTGTCTGTCTGTCTGTCTGTCTGTCTGTCTGTCTGTCTGTCTGTCTGTCTGTCTGTCTGTCTGTCTGTCTGTCCTCCTATACACATCCACACAGTTTAATATATTTTCATGGAAATTTGCATACAGTGAGTACTTATCTTCATTTGGTGAGTGGAATTGGTTTCGAAAGTCTGTCTGTCTGTCTGTCCTCCTATACACGTCCACACGGTTTAATATATTTTCATGGAAATTTGCATACAGTGAGTACTTATCTTCATTTAGTGAGTGGAATTGGTTTCGAAAGTCTGTCTGTCCGTCTTTCTGTTCTATGTTCGATTTTGTGTTTGTGTGTTTATGCAAGCATCACTTGAATTTTATTCCAGATATTTTATTACAATTTGTTTTATTTTATACATTATCTATTAGTTTCGTGAATGCAATATTAAACATTTCTTTATTGTTATATTTAGACGAGTTTCATGCTAAAACACCTGAGTAAGTATACTTAAATCAGTCACAATTTGGTAGTTTTCGAAAAATTGGAATGTATTTTGAGAATTACGATTACTTTGATTTGCTTTACCAGTACTGCTGAAAAAACAAAAAACAAATTTGACAAAACATTTTATGGTGAAACTTTAGCTCTGATACTTTATTTATTTCGAGTCCTATTTTTGTTCTTTGCGCAATGAAAACGATTTCCGAATATTTGGGACAGACGATATTTTTCAACGAAACGAAAATTAACCAGATAGCGCGAGCAGTGATATTTTCTGTTTCTTTCATTGTGAATTAATTTCACATTTCTCAATTTTGTGCACTTTTAGTTGTAAGTTGTGACAACTGTGCGAGATCAAGAGATAAAAATGAATCACAAATTAATATCTTTAGAACAATTTTTTCCGATATCTTTTATTTTGTTTTATTTCGCTGTTTTAAATATTTATTATTTTAATAAATGTGTTTTCCTTCTCATCACACGCAACAGCACCACAAAGTATTCGACTTAAAAATGGCAGGTAAGTCAGAATAAATTATCAGTAAATTTTAAGTATTGTTATGCCTTTTTATTGAAAGAATAATGCCGTTATTGTGAAAGAATAATGCCGTTATTGTGAAAGAATAATAATGTTTAAAAATCCGAACAAGAACTTTTCAAACATTAAAATTGATAATTCCTTGTCATAATGACAGGAGAAGATTTCAAAATTTCACAATGTCGCATACCGGATGCAAGAGTGCCACAAGTAAAAAAAATATTGTTTTGTTGACTTTGAGTGCGAGAGCACTCGCCGTAAATCGTAATTTTAATTAATTGAGTTGAACGTGAAAAGAACTTAAGAGAGGGAATTCTAAATCTCCCTCAAAATCGTCTTTTATAGTAGTAACCTTTGTGTCCCCTTTCGTCATTTTACAGCTTTGTCATACAGCAAGGATGCGATGTATGTGAAATGTATTACATGAATGGATGTGCATGTGTAGGATTTGTGTCCAAAGTAAGTTGTAGAAATTATAAAGATGGCGAAAGGTGTTCAAATAAATGTTTATTCTTCAAAAAACGTAAGTTATTATATTACTTTGAACCAGATTTACCAGACCAACCTTTGATTTACTCTTCAATCTAAAGTAAACCAATTCAAACCGAATAAGGTCGGGTATTTTGCTAGTACTCAATATAATTCATTTTATTACTTTGAAGTCATTTGTAGTACCTTGAACTGATATGTAAGGTAATGTCAAATTATTTCTAAGTAATCAAGATCATGTGTTTTTGTTGGATTGTGAAATAGTTTCCTCAGTTTCCCTTTCATTACTTACTTTAACATGGTCTTTTATAAGATTCAAGTAGTTAAACCTTTTGTGATCAAATAGACCAGCGATGGCGAACCTATGACCCGCGGGTCAGATACTGACCCACTCAGATTTTTTAAATGACCCACGCGTTGAATTTTACAAACATATCATATTTCATAATATACATAAAGAATTTTAATTATTTTTCGAACCCCTCTTGACGTTAAAAAATATGAAGAAATACAAGTGTTAATAAAGAACTTAAAAATGAAAAAAAAACACATAAATGATTTTCTTAAATTGTTTTAGATTTATTGATTATACACATAAAGCTGTTTTAAGATTTATGAGAATATTAGGATATTTATGACGAAACTTGACATCTTTACTAGGAATTTGAAAATGGAAATCATCAAATATTTTCCTCATTTACAAAAACATTTTCAAAACGCAACAACAATGGAAAATACGCTTGACGTTCAAGAAAATTCAATAAAAAAATATTTAATGATTATACAGGAAATAAACAAGCCTTTGAGGAGAGATTTAATCAATTTAAAAGTATGGAAAATACATTTCACTTTATTTTATATTCATACAAAACGAAATTCGAAACAATGAAGTTAAACGAATTTAAGTGGCTAGGTATCCATAATTTAGAAGTTGAATTTCAAAGCAGCATAGTTTGGAAAAATAAATTTAATAACTTGATTTCCGAAGTAGAAGGGAAAATGTCTGAAATTAGTGCAAATTATAATGATCCCACTCTAAAAATTGAAAATATTATATTTAACGTATGGATTCTTTACCAAATAATTTTATATCAATGAAGAAACTTGCTAATGCTCTTTTAACGATATTTAAATCCACATATTCATGTGAAAAATTGTTTTCTTCGATGAATTTTGTAAAGTCTACCAATAGAAAAAAACTCGAAAATGAATTGACGGCAAAATGCGTTAGACTAATGAATACTGAATATGAACTTATTATTAAGAAATTATCTTACAAAAAACAACAGATTTCTCATTAAATATACTTTAACTTTATTGTAGTACATACACATACCTGCAACTATATTATGTATTAAAATATAATATTTCAAATATACATGTTGTTTTCTTTTCCTTGTTCATTGAAAACTCAGTGCTGGGGGGCTGGGCATGATTTGTTCCCTTTCATATCGGTTTTTTGCTCTTCATTTGCAAAAGTAAAAGTTGTAAAACAAAAAGGAAACGTTAACTTTTTAAATAAAGGATTAAAAAATTGAGTACCAAAAAAAGTAGTTTTTACCATGCTCCCTTCCCCTCTTTTCAAGTGACCCACGAGCTAGTACTAAAAAAATAGTGAGCAAAATTTGACCAACATCTTAAAAAGGTTCGCCGTCCCTGAAATAGACCATGCTGCAACGTTGTTATCAATTTTGATTTAGTCATCTATACGCCGGGATTGGTACAACCACTTTCACTAACGATTTCAAATAAATTCAATAAGGAATAAGGGAATCAGAATCTTCATTATTGGTTCGATTTTTTTCAGCAATTAAAAATCTTTCATATTTAACGATCTGTGATGACTTGTCCTAGGTAGATGGGTTGCTTGCATACATGGTAGATCATTTAAGGTTTTTCTATCTCATTAATGGGATCCTAACAATGAAGATCCCCAACCCCTTAACCCTCCAAGTGGTTTTGACAAAATATCTCGTCATCAAGATATGACCCATTTTGTTTAATGACGAGATATCTCGTCGTCAATATATGACCAATTTTGTTAATGACGATATATCTCGTCATAACAGTATTTCCACATTTTTGATCACTAAATCAAGATTTGGTCATTTTTCTAATGACAAGACATCTCGTCCTTCAATATCTGCTCAGTTTTACTAATGACGAAATATCTTGTCGAGGTAACCATCTGGAGCCTTCGATATTTCGCATTGATGTCTAAGGGTCAATGAGAAAAGCCTAATGTAGCATATTGAAGCAGCTGACCTTTGTCGTTTTTGGCGTTTTAACAACTTACCTACAGATAGATATGTAGTGAATCAACGTCGTACTGAAGCAACATAACGGGTTACTGACGACGGTCTGTGTATGATATATGATTTGATATTTTTAATTAACTTCACACTTGAGAAACACAACGTGCTATAGGTGACGGTCCGGGATCAACACCCAAAGGGAAAGATTCTAGGACAACACCACGTAATTTTGAGCCACGGTCGGGTGACGAGGTCACACCTGAGAGCGACTGTTTGGGATAAAACCCCAAGGGAAAGGTTCGAGGACAACACCACGTAATTTTGAACCACGGTTAGATGATGAAATAACACCTGCTATTTCATTGAAAGATCAATGTAGAAGACGTACAGGATACACGTATCGCTGCAGGAACATTACCGCCACCTATGATTAACTTGACATAAAAAGCCTTTTTCATATCTGAACTCAAGTAACTCTTACTAAAGGAGTCACGTAAAATCAGTTATTCGGGATTGGCTCTCGTCTTTTATCTATCAGTGCTCTTCAGAAGAATGCTAAATGCAAACGCAATCAGAAGAATGAAAAGCAATATTCTCATTTGCATTTAAAATTCTGTACAATGCACGTTCCGGTTTCCAAGCACTATTATTCAATAGTTTCGTGATAAAGAGAAGAGTAGGAATTGGGAGGTTCAAAAGCTTTCCTTACTGAAGAGATTTCTCAGTCAACATTAAATCATTTGTGAGTAAACGCCAATCGAATTCGATTTTGTACTGATCCCGCGGAATTTTGTCCGGGCACGAGTTATTATTTGACTCATTTCCTTAAATCTACTTAGTTCATTTCTACAAAGGAAATAACAAATCGAAGGTTTGCTATCGCTCTTTGGTGTCTCGACAACTTTAACATGTTTTGAGGATGTGGGGACGGGTTGGTAGTAAATTAATGTCGCACTGGAACAGCACAACGGGCTATTGTCGACGGTCCGGGATCAATCCCTAAAGGAAATATCCAAGCATAACGCCTCGTAATTTTTTCAACTGAGTTCAGATGACTTGAAGAACACCTGAGCTGCCACCTCCACTCTCAAAACTTCCATACCATTCCAACGTGAGGACATTTGAGATCACGACAGATTAAACGTGTAACAGCCCCGTGTACACTATGGTGTTTGACTGTACCCAGTTTCGAACATGCGACCCTCCGGTTGCTATTCCGCTACTCATCCAACCGAACTACCGCAACCGTCTATAATTTGGGGATTCAGGACAAGCAATTACAAAGCAGTTTCACTCTTTTGAGGCCCAGTCGGTAGAGTAACGGAAGGTCAATCCAACCAAAGATCGTCGTGTACAAAGGGGGCTAGTGCACGTTAAATCAGTCGAGGCCTCAAATGTCTTCACATTGGTGTGATGTGAAAGTTTGAAGAGTGGCGTGCCAGCTCAGGTGTTATCTCGTCATCTGACCGTGGTTCAAAATTACGTGGTGTTTTCCTCTGATATTTCCTACCTGGTTCGAATCCGGGATCGGGCATGAATGTTTGTAAGCGTAAGGTGTAAAGGCGGCTGGTGCGCCTTAAATCGGTCGTGGCCGAAAGTCCTAACGTTGGGTTAGTGTGGAAGTGTGGAGAGTAGTGTGCCAGTTCAGGTGTTGCTTCGTCATCTGACCGTGGTTGCAACTTACTAGGTGTTGTCTTCGGATCTTTCCTTAAGGGATTGACCGTTGTCAATAGCCCGTTGTGTTGCTCTAGTACGACGCTAATTAAAAATTACCAATTACGTCTGACATTTCCCTTGCGGATTGATATCGGACAGTCACCAGTAGTTTTTGTTTTTCTCCAGTGGGGCGTTAATTAAAATACCTATCTACCTACCCTCAATTATTGGTGCATTACATATTTTGGTAAACCTACATACAAATTCAATTAAAGATATAAGAGAGAAATAACTTGTCACAATGACAGTTTCTGAATGTGATTTTAAAAAAGATTTGAACGGGATTATTTTTGCTATTATTTTTTATTTCTTAGCGTAGATGCAACTAACCAACAGACTATTGCTGATAGGGGGTAGGTAGGTTATTATTTTAATTTACGTCACACTGCAGCTGTTGGTGAGGGTCGGGTCCGGAAAAAACCCGAAGGGAAAGATTCAAGGACAACACCACTTAATTTTGAACCACGGTCAGATGACGAAGCCTATTCCTGGACACTAAGTATGAATAAAACGCGTAAGAACTTAACATGAAACCGGAATAATTAGAAAATGAAAGTAAAAGCAATATATCAAATTAGCTTTCTCATAACATATTTAATATCCCGTTGTGTCTTGCTCCAGTTTAACGTTAATTAAAAATACCTTACAACATATTTCCTGCATGAACATACAAGTGGAAGTGTGTGAATAAGCTGTACATTATCGATAGTTAAAGTATCGGATACGATTCAATTGGAATCTAATTTCTTTAGCTCATATTTATAACTTAAAAGCACGAGTTTAATTAGATATTCGAAATTTGAAATGTCAACACCAGATAGCAAGGTAGAAGACAGTAATATAATCGTTTAAATAAGTACTATATCAAAACTAAAACAAATTGGTACTACTTTACCATGGTGAACGTTTAAGGAACGATTTAGTATTGAAAGAAAAGTTATATGAGAAATAGAGAGATAAGGTTCTGTAAAGTCACCAATTGATATGAGATTGGATGGAATATAGAATAAACATTGAAATGACAGATTTATGTGTCATCGGATCATTTCCTAGAGTGTATTGATACTAACAATATAAAATAATTTAGTTTGGACTGCATCAGTATAAGCTAATTGAAAATAAACAAACATAAACTGTCATGGGCAAATTTAAAAATTGTTAACGATTACTGAAAATTCCTTAAGGTAGGTAGTTAATTATCGTCACACCGAAGCACTGCAACGGGATATTAGCGACGGTACGTTATCAATCCCAAACGGAAAGATCCGCAGACAGCACCTCGTAATTTTGAACCACGGTGAGACGATGAGAACAACGCCTGAGCTGGCACACCACTTTCCAAACTTCCGCAACACGCCAACGTGAAGACATTTGATGTGGTAACTGATTTAACGCATACCAGCCCCACATATACGACGGTCTTCGGCTGTATCGAATTTTCAACTCGCAAACCTCCGGTTGCTAATCCGCTGCTCTACCAACCGGGCTATCAAGGCCCCAGCAAAACGAGGGATGCTTAGATATTTGGTAGATAGGTTTTTAATTAACGTCGTACTGGAGCAACACAATGAGCTATTGATGACGGTCCGGGATCAATTCCCCAAAGGAAAGTTGCTAATCCGCTACTACCAAACGGGCTATCAAGGCCCCAACAACACGAGGGATGCTTAGATATTTGGTAGATAGGTTTTTAATTAACGTCGTACTGGAGCAACACAATGAGCTATTTATGACGGTCCGGGATCAATTCCCCAAAGGAAAGTTGCTAATCCGCTACTCTACCAACCGGGCTATCAAGGCCCCAACAACACGAGGGATGCTTAGATATTTGGTAGATAGGTTTTTAATTAACGTTGTACTGGAGCAACACAATGAGCTATTTATGACGGTCCGGGATCAATTCCCCAAAGGAAAGTTGCTAATCCGCTACTCTACCAACCGGGCTATCAAGGCCCCAACAACACGAGGGATGCTTAGATATTTGGTAGATAGGTTTTTAATTAACGTCGTACTGGAGCAACACAATGAGCTATTGATGACGGTCCGGGATCAATTCCCGAAAGGAAAATTGCTAATCCGCTACTCTACCAAACGGGCTATCAAGGCCCCAACAACACGAGGGATGCTTAGATATTTGGTAGATAGGTTTTTAATTAACGTCGTACTGGAGCAACACAATGAGCTATTGATGACGGTCCGGGATCAATTCCCCAAAGGAAAGTTGATAATCCGCTACTCTAGATCCGAAAGATTCGAGGACAACACCACGTAATTTTGAACCACACTTAGATCTTTGGATTTACTAGCTTGACACAGCTGAAGCAGATGAGCGTCTTAAAGCTTTGGGTTCGAGGCATACAGGATGGTCAATGTAAAATAGTTTTTTTAACTAAATGCATTAGAACACATATTTTTCAAGCTATTCATTTGGAAGTAAGATTTAGAGGAATTCATTCAATGGGACGTTGGAAAGAAATTTTGTGCACACATTGATTTGCGAAAGGGCCCTTGTATAGACATCTCTTCGTGTTGATAAAAATCAGTTGTAGTGTCAACAAGTTTCTAGTGTTTGAGTGCTTCGAATAGATTTTTGTATTACCTATTTCTGAACATATTTTTGAACTTATGTTTTCCATCGGTGTGAAGTTACCGGAGGATAACCCCGGAAATCCATCGCGAGGTATCCCGTTTCTTGCTTAAATACCCATACAAAAAATGCTAGTCCTTACATCATAAATGAATAAGCTACGAGAAAACTCCTGTGTGTAAGCAGATACCGCCTGCAGTTGATCCGCCTAGCCAGCCTTTATCCGAAGCTTATTACAAGAAATGTGGTACTGTATAAAAAGATTGCTTAGGTCGTGAGTCCGCCATGATTGATCACTTAGCTATCGAATACAAGTTGGCGTTATTTCTAGGCGAAGTGTCTTTGTTCGGCGGCAGCGGCGATAAGAGACAAAAATAAAAGGACGCCAAGAAAACATCCCGGCCAATGGAAAAGGTGGATCCAATTGCAAGAGGCTCGGCTTTTGATTCGGACAACAAAGTAGGATCGCTAGGGAAAAGTGACCGAAAGTGCGAAAAAGAAAACCCGTTGTTGCTGAAAGTAGCAACTCAGAACGATCTTGAGGTAGGGTTTTCGTTGAAGTAGGCAATCTATTACATTCAATGTAGCATTAATAGAACTTAAGGTAAACCGAGATTCTGTTATGCAAATGGGTAAGAATCATGTGTAGGGAAGACATCGTGTATAGAATTTCTATTGTACATACAAATAAAAATTAAAATTTTCCTCTGTCATATGTAGCATTTAATGTTTCACTGGGTGTTTTAAGTTTGAGGTAGGTATTTAACATTTGAAGGGCTGATACATCTGGAGTTCCTTCTACTTACAATGTTTAAAGCTAGGTCCATAAATATTCTAGGCACAATATTAGGCTCTGTAAGGCATAATTCTCCAAAAACTAAAATATACTGAAAGTGCGAAAAAGAAAACCCGTTGTTGCTGAAAGTAGCAACTCAAAGAGTGATCTCGAAGAACAGTTTTCGTTAATAGCATGGCAATACATTGATTTCAGTGTACCATTATTAGATCTTTAAAGTAGGTAGGTATTTAATTAACGATGCACCGAAGCACCACAACGGGCTATTGGTGATGATCCAGGATCAACCCCTGAAGGGAAAAAAAAGATCTGAGAACAACACCACGTAATTTTGAAGACCGATTAGATGACGAGGTCACAACTGAGTTGGCACCCCACTACCTAAACTTCCCTATCACGCAAACATGGTAGAACTTTAAGAAAAACAAGATTATGTTATGAAAATGGGCAGGGATTATGTGCAAGACAGAAATGGTGAATATATATATATATATATATATATATATATAATTTTTATTAGTCATATAAACATAAAATATAAATTTTCTTGCATCTTCCATAGTATTCGAATAATTTAATGATTCACTGATAATTTTATGTTTGCTGTACGTATTAAAACATTTTCAATGAATGTCTGGCGTTCATTTTTGAAACGTTTACACTATGGAATGTACTAAGGCTCCAATGCATGGTTCCTCAAACGTTTTTGCTGAACACTCTTTTAAAGGACAATTTGTCGGCGCCCACCTTAATGTGACTATACATTAACCCTCCAAATGGTATGGACTAATGGAAATGACAAGATATCTCGTCATCTAGATGTTATTTTTATTTGTGATGAGAAGATCAGTTTTTTTATCAAACGAGACGGTCTGGAGAGTTTATTTCAGTGTACAAATGCGCTCATGTGATGCGATCCTTCAAATACAATTTATCGCTGTTTTGGCAACTTTTGGCGTTTAATCAAATTGGGGTGGGGTGCAATCAACTATCGTACGTCAATTCGGTATGGTATTTTAATTAACGTTGCATTAGAGCAGACAACGGTCCGGTATCAATCCCGATGTGAAAAATCAGAGGACAATGCCTTGTAATTTGGAACCACGGTCAGATGTCGAGAACAACACCTGAGCTGGCACCTCACTCTCAAAACTTCTACATCACGCCAAAGTGAGGACATTTCAGCAACACAACCATGACTGGTTTAATGTGCACCAGTCCCCTTTGTACACGATTCGAACTCGCAACCCTCCAGTTGCTAATCCGTTACTCTTCCAACTGGGATATCGCGACCCCTTATTGCACAAGCCGCCTACGACTTGTGGATGGACGCAGGTTCAATTCTTCCTTGGGTGCATTTCTCTATCCTGCTGTGTTAGTAAAAAAATTTCATGTTTTGTGTATGTCCATTTTATTCACGTTGTTCGTCGCAGTTTGGTCGAATATTTGTCTTGCGCCATAAAACGTAACCCAATCAACCGAGTCATTGTAAAAATTTGCAATATGATAAAACTATAAAAAAAGGAGTATCTAGTCACATTCATTGAAATTTCTTATAAGACGAGTTGCAACAGGAAAATGCCTCAGTTTTTAATAAATGTTTTGAAAAAATTTTAAGTACAGTAGAATCTCGATTATCCGAGTTAATATGGACCAAGACTAACTCGGATAACCGAAAAACTCGATTAAAGCGTAAATACTCGGTAAAATTGTAAATAAAATAAAACGTGTAGGTTTAAATTAATATTTTAACAAATACAAAATTATACAGATACACCACATGCAATTCATATTGTTACAAGAAGAGTTATTTCTTAAAAAAAGTCATAAAATGATTTTTTTTTTACTTTACTTTGGCGTTTTTACAGGATAACAAGGATTGCTGGTGTCGCTTTTTCTTGTTTTTTTTATTCAATAGCATTTTTGATAGCCTTTAGTCCATTTGTACGGGAGATTTTAATATGTCGATTTTCATTATATATATATATATATATATATATATATATATATATATATATATATATATATATATATATATATATATATATAGAGAGAGAGAGAGAGAGAGATGTCATATGTTGATGAAAATCGACATATTAAAATCTCAACAGCAATTTCCCTTATTGACGATCCTTTTATCTATAATCTCTTGTTGTTCGTCAGCGTTTATGCAGTCATGGATTTCGTTTTCCTGAGTGTTTGTGAAATCAAGTTCAGAATTTTTTAGGTACTTTTAAAAATGGAAAATGTCGAACCAAAAAAATTCCTAGAAATATTTGATACCTCGGTTAAAGCGGAAACTCGGATAGTCGGGGTTTTATTGTATTGAGAAATTTATATATTACTAATAATTTTTATGTTGACTAAAATTCTGCTTCTGTGTTCTAGGAATAAAAGTTGATACATTTCAACGCTCTTACTTCAACCATTATACCACCCTACTCGATCAGGCTTTACTTTATAAAAATAACCTCAAATCCCTCTGTAAAACAACCTCGAACACAAACAGCAGTAAAGGATTCAAAATCTAATGTAACCATTCTAAAGATCCATTACACCAGTCTTTCAAAATGAGTACTTCAGCCATTTCATGCCAAAATTTTGAGCTGTACCGAGATCTCAAGTACTTAAGTTCGTGACTTTCTGTGATCATGCAAATCTAAATGAGCTGTGTGCGCCGGTTTTTAATTAAATCGGGGACCTCCAGCCTCAAACTCCGAACAGACATTAATGGATTCAGTTTATGGTTATCCCGCGGTAACATTTAAACCTCATTGATAATGCAGTTTGCAGTTGAAATGAGTATTTTTCAAGAGCTGGAAAGACAGAGAGATGAAGAGTTTCACCTTCTTTTCGCTCTCGATTTTGTTCTTTATCTCATTTTTAGTTGTCAGCGAGATTGTTACGGAGAAGGGGATAATTCGTCTCCATTCATTATCAGCTAAGAGTAAATGTATAGTGTTGCTGTTTTAAGTGAAATGAGAATTGGTGCTGTTTGTAATCTTGAGAAATTTTCATGTCCCAAGGATTCCTTTCTGAAAGGAAATGTCGATCTCTTCCCAACGGAGCTACCGCTGCCCATCCTATTGCAAAAGAAACTATCGATATAGAAGAAAAATTATCCTTAGTACGAATTGTGAATATTCTCCATCCTCCTGGTGGTTTATCTTTGCATCGAAAACTGCCATGTAGTGGCCTACTGCAAAACCCAATTCCAAATTTCACACCAGTTCGGTAGGTATTTAATTAGATTGGGATATAGGGCAACACAACGGACTATTGGCGACGACCCGGAATCAATCCCGACGGGCTAGATCCTTGGACGACGTATCGTAATTTTCAGCCACGATCAGATGACGAGAACAGCACCTGAGCCCCACTCGCTATACTTCCACACCACTATAATCCGTTGCTCTTTCAACTGGGCTTCCTGTCCTAAGGATTCCTTGCTAAAAGGAAATATCGAGGACAAGTATCCATAGTACCAACGGAGAATGTTCTCGGACCTCCTGGTGGTATATCTTCGCTACGAAAACTGCCCAGTGGTGGCCAGTCTGGGGCAAAACCCTGTTCTAAACTGTCACCAATTCTAGGCAATAAACTATTTGTTTTTCCAACTTGGATCTTTTTTCACCGTTGGAGTAACAGGACAGATGTGTCTCGACGAGATATCTTGTCCTTCGGAATATTGAGCAGATATTGGACGCGTTATCCCGTCATTAGAAAAGTTGAACAGATCTTGGACGATAAATCTCGTCCTCAGGAGTATTGACCAGATCTTAAACAAGATATATCGTCCTTCAGAAAATTGACCAGATCTTGGACGAGATATTTCGTCGAAACGCTTACATGGTTAAAAACAATTTTTCAGATGAATCGTAGGCAAGACGGACGTTCTCTTCAAAAGGAAGTCATTTCTGTCATGCTAAGCATAAGTGACATTAGTGCTTTTACGGTGGAACCCGTATCCTGTACGTATTTCAAACTTGGTATCACTTGACTATTTTTCGGATATACGCTATTCTGTATAGCTTGTAAATATTTTATTAAAGAATGGTTAATGTTGGTACTGTATAAATTAATCCCTAAGCCCCAAAGCCTACCTCTGCTATAACAAAAATATATTAAATACATCATTTTATTTCATAGAAAAAAAAATTTGAAATAAATGTAAATAGCTCACCCGATCAAGCGTAATGTTTTGAGCGTAATCTTTAAAAAATTTGGAATTATTTCTATCTGCACATTAGAGGATAACCATTTTAAGCTTTCACTTTCACTAGAGGTGCCGTGTTAACCTGGTTAGAATTACCCCGGTTACAAATTAGCAACCGTAGGGTTGTGAGTTCGAATCCCCTAAATACTGTCGTGTACAAAGGGGCTGGAACACGTTAAATCTTCCGTGGGCTTCCTCACGTTGGTGTGTTGTGGAAGTTTGGAGAGTGGGGTGACATCTCAGGCTTGACCTCGTCATCTCACCGTGATTCAAAATGAGATGGTGCTGTCCTTGAATCTTTCCCTTCCGTGTTGATCCCGGACCTTCGCCAACAGTCCATTGTTTTGCACCAGCGCGACGTTAATTAAATACCTACCTACCTTTTATATGTTGTCTTTGGAACAAGGAATGCACACACTGCATATGCGTTGGAGAAGTAAGGATCACATGACTACTAGTTTCTGTCACATGATCCAGAACGCATAAAAATGTTACCACAACTCATTTTACTTTTATATCTAGGGGAGACTGGGGCACAGAGGATCTAGTAAGGAAAACTAAATTATATGTCGAATGTAAGCAGCAGTAAAAATAAAATAATAATATGTAGTACATTACTTTTTTTTTTTAATTGTCTTTGCTAAGGAATCAATTTTTAAGATCTTATTCTTTATTACAAGAAAAATTAAAACACAATGTAACTCATTTGGTCCTATCTGCCCCATAGGTTGGGGCACAGAGGACCATGCCCCTGCATAAAGACATCAATAAATTGAATTTTTCCTTTACCTTGTATGTGTTTGAATTATTATTTTTTAACAATGAGATAAATGATACAAAATTATAGGATTATAAATATGTGATTAGATCATTAAAAAATACAAATGAAACATTTCAAAACCAATAAATAAACAAATTATAAAAATATAAAGATATGAAAGTTAGACTACTGGCAAAATAACCATATAAAGTGTTCATCCATTTGCTTGACATCTGCACAAGCATAGTATGTCCACATTTTGCAGTAACTACCCTGTATCCACCCTTCTTCATCTTTTGAGGACGAAAATTTGTCTCTGCAATAGACAAAGGGCATCGTCATCTGATTCACTGTTAGTCATTAAAATTTCCAATGTGTCGATTGCAATGCTTTAGCTTTTTCGCTTGAAATGTTTTAAGTTCCTTGGTATTTTATTTAACATTTGTTGTGGTGGTTGTTGGAAATGATGACGGCTCTCTTGGATGAGTAAAACTGTTTTCAAGGTTAATGACTTTCTGTATTTTCTTACATTTTTCGATGAGTTACTGGCTCGCTCTTTTAAGTTTCTTTCTCTTTTTCATGTGTCTTCGTTCTACGCTTTTCGTATTCCTGAAGTTTTGCGCTTTTAAATGGAAAACTTGTCAATTCCTCTGCTCTCTTTTCTTTTATTTTAGAAACTGGAGGTTTTGTATATTTCTTAGCTTTTAAAACAGTCTGTGGTGAAATTTCATTGAGAGCTGCATAGAATTTGTGGATTAGAGATTTTGTTATCTAATCTTGTTGTCTCTCTCCAGCATTAGAACTTAAGGGAATCGTATGAGGTATTTGTTATAGGACTACCACTGCTTGGTGATTCAGACTGCTCACTAGGATCAGATGATTGATCTAATAAGGTAAACTTATTGTTAATCGCAGATGGTAGGAAATCAACATCAGTGAAAACATCTGGGTTGAATGGCAGGATACCTGTTGCTTTAAGTCCATTTATCGCCTTCTCTAGGTTGCAAGGTATAGAAAGCTGTAATAAGCGCATTAAATGATAATATTATGAAAAATATTAACTATACGAAGCGAAAATTAACATTATAATGCTAGGTTATTATAAATATAAGTAATTATAATAATTAAAAAATGCAAAAAAAATTATAAAAAAGTGGGGTCCTACTACAGCCGCGTTCTTGTCGCGGGCCCTGATTAATGCTAAGTAATAGTTGCAAGTAATACCTCTGCAAAAATCACTCAAATCAGTACGGGGCCACTTTTTAGTACGAAACCTTGCTTTGCCCTTTACAGCTTTGTATAAAAAATATTTTAATAAAATACCTTACTCTTTGTAATCAAAATATTTAAATCATGTTAAATTATACTGTGGAAACAGTCACTATGCAAATTTTAAGCACGTTCGAATGCTGCTGTCATCTGACAGCTCTGCGCGAAACCAAATATAAATTCGTTCGCACATGCGCGTGCTGTTCTCTCTTATTCACCCACTCGATAGTATAATTTCTGTTTTAGATATGTTTTAAATATACTTTTAAATGTGTGATTCGTTATTTTTAAGTTATACTTCAATAAATTACGGTTTCCTGTACCCGAAGTACATTCTTTATACGTCGACAATATGCTGGAATAACAGCGAAGAAACAGTTACTCCTGGCCAGCATAAGAATTGGTATCCTTCCAAAGGCCAGAGTCAGAACCAGCGAAGCCAGTGATCCAAAAATATCTATTTCATTTCTGCAGATAAAATAGGTTATTTTTACTACTAAAACCATTTTTGTAACATCGAAAAGAATTTTTATATGAACGGGGCACAGAGGACCACTTGTCCTATCTGTCTGGTCCCTTCGGCCACGATTCGCCATTTTATTTTACAAAGCATTCCGAGACCTTTTCATTTAATGTTTTGATTTAATTTTAACTGGAAACAGATTATAATGGTACAAATAAAGCGCGTAAGTGTTCCACATATGTTATACAAATATCTAAAATCGAAATTTCGAAGAAAACGAACGTCTGCAGGGGAATTCAAAACTGGCGGCCTGGACACTGAAAGAAGACGCCTAGTTCTTTCTATTTAGCATATTTCCACGCAGGTGGCAGAACATGTCGAGATATTATCGCCCTGGACCTATGTGCCCCGTGGAACCTCTGTGCCCCAGTCTCCCCTACTCGTGGACATCACACGGCTGTTAGCACCTCAAATAGTATGTCAGCACCTCTTTGCCAGAAAAAATTCCAAAAACGAATTCAAAGTTGGTATATGATAGTTGATTGGTCAACGCAAGTTGATTAAACTCTAAACGCCGCCAAACGACGATAGACTATACTTTAAGGTAACCCGATAGATATCATGCGAGAACATTTGAGTAACGGAAGTAAAATCGTCGCTTTTCGTCTGGTCTGCTTTTGCCCGGAAAATCCCTTTCGAACGGTAAATTTTTCCTCGTTGTCAATAAAAAGAGAATAAGAAATTTTTCTCCGATTGCTACTGGGAAGACAGAGATCATTTGTGCTTATATACTGTTTCTGTGGGCCACTCATGTGTTATTCATTGTATTATTGCTTTTTTGTTTCCAATAGTCTTTGTAATACTGTTATTGTAATTTTTTTTTAATGTTAACCCACTCGGCATCTTTTGTCTATCAAAAAAGATTTCACTAAAAAAAGAAACATCTTCCAATGTAGAGAAGTCGAGGGAATCGAATATCCAATCTTGCACTGAAGCGTATGAACATAACAGACAGCAAGATTTCCTCAAAACTGGACATACTGTTGAATGGCCTCATACTAAATAAAGAAACCGTAACAGCTATATCGCTCGTCATTTGTCAAACTGACCAGATCTTAATGGACGAGATATCTCGTTATTAGCAAAATTGGTCAGATCTTGATGGACAAGATACCTCGTCATTAGCAAAATTGGTCAGATTACATTATTAATTACTTTACTTATTACTAATTAGATTTAATTAGACAATTAGCAGATTTTGATGGACGAGCTATCTTGTCCTAACCACTTGGAGGGTTAATAAATTGTGTATAAATATTTCCTGCACGCTCTAAAGTAGCGTGTTAAAAAAGTACACTGTCATGTCCTTGCATGATGTATAAATACTCGAAATAGGTTACAACAGAAGTAGAGGAATGTTTAAAAAGAGCTGAAGTTTACAAAAAAACAGTAAAAATCAGAATTTTTAAGATAATATATGTAAACAGCAACCTTTCATTGAAAAATTATAATTACATAACACATAATATGAAAAAAATCATCTTTCCGTAAAACTAATATTTTAACAAATCTCTCTCATGTGTGAATAGCAATAAACTTTTAGCTTAGAGTCAAGTTGTTGATGTGTTTTAGTTACATTTTATCTTAATATAAATTATTACATATTTAAGATATCTTGATCAATTTCTTTGTATAAGTTTTAGTGAAAACTAAGATACGTATTGAGATATGCAAGAAAAATATCGCAAGTTATTGGATAAGGATGTGACGGAGAGATAGTTTTCGAACAACATGTCTACAGTTCTTATGCAATCTGAGTATTCGAAAGCAAATTCTAGTGCATGTCTTTAGTCCTTGTGCAAGCATATGGCTTTTCGTGGCTTTCGTCGTGGCTGTTCGACGACCTTGTTCCGGTCTTCTCGATATGGATTCAGTGTCAACAGACGTCCCAGCGTGAACAGAACTGTTTCCACACATTGCAGACGACACTGGGCGTTACATGGAGCTCTGTAGCCACCTGCACTTGTCATTTCCCTCCAATCTACCGACGATTCTCCATCTCATTCTGTCTTCCATACGTTTGTGGCTACTCATTTTACCTGATAGCTTATATAATGTACCCAACTCTTGCGAGAAACACAGCGAATGTCGCCGAGGAGTACGAACTCGCGAATCGCAGAAAACGCCTCGTGCGCTTATCATCCCCTCCGCGGTCACAGCCTCCGACACTGAATATGTGTATTCTTCTTCGGCGACATAATCAGTACCTTTGGTTCAGTACTTTTTGTGAAAATAAACACGATGAGCAAATTCTCTTAATTTTGAACACGAGTGTACTTCACATATGTCAAGTTTTGATGTTGTTTGAACGAAGGGATTTTAGCGAGTACTTTGTGTTTTTTAAATTTTGTTAAGCATTAAAAATAGCAGAAAATAAGGAGCATTTTTCACATATTATGCTTTTTATTTCCAAAAGGACAAGAATGCTTCGCAGACACAAGAGGATATATTGGTTGTGTGGTAAGGGTGCCGTAGACGATTCCACTTCCAGTAATTCAGAAAGTTTCTTCACCTGTATTAATTCTTCAGCTAGAAACCTCAGAACTTCTATGAGAGCGGGATTATGAGGCTACCAGAGAGACGGAGATTGGTCATCGTCGGAGATTGGTCAAATAAAATAATTTTTCATCAATTTTTGTCCAAAAAAAGGTTACAAACTCTTGCATCAACCCGACAGCAATCTTTTTGATAAAATAGTTTTTAAAACATACCATGTCAAGCAACTGGGTTTTACTAGCCCCAAATCCAAAACGAGCTCCCCAACATGCGCCACTGTTGCTATTTCGTGAAATCCTGAATACGAAAAGTTCGTTTCTTTTCGACCTGTTACAGCTCTTTAAGTGCCGTTATTTCATCTCAATTATAAGGATCCCACTGTTCTTCTCAGCAAGGGTAAACTTCTACAACGATAATATCTACCACCGGGCAAGAGGAAACCGCTATCATTTAGCCCTCCCGTTGCTGTTGATCTCTGGAGATAAAGCTCCAGAGACGACAGCTCTGACAGTTCTTTATCGGAAGTAGTCCTATTGAGTTGAAAAACTCGCCGTAAGAAGGCTGTTTTCCGTCAGGGTAGAAATTCGATACATCGTTTACCTATCTAAGTACAGGATAAAGAGAGAAACTTCCTTCTCCTTGGAGCTTTTTCTAACAGAACAAATAATGAGGAATAAAAAAATTCGGAAAAGTGAACAGTTTCAAGGAGAAAACTTCCGAGTATGATTACAGAATATTTTTGAAAAGATATGCAGTCTTTTTTACTTCAACTCGCCTGGTGGTTGTTTGTCTCGACGAGGTATCTTGTTATTAGCAAAACTGACTGGATCTAGATGGACGAGATATCTTGTCGAAACCACTTGGAGAATTAAAAGCTTGATGTGTTTCTTGGTGATTTTTAAAGTGATTTTACAAATACACTATATTTGGATACTTTTGGATAAAGATTTATATATATCCGTATATATGTACATATATATATATATATATATATTTATTTATTTATATTTATATATATATATATATATATATATATATATATATATATATATATATATATATATATATATATATATATATATATATATATATATATATATATATATATATATATATATATATATATATATATATATATATATATATATATATAGCTAATATTCCACCGCTAAAACCAATGTTAGAAACTAATATTTAATAATTAACTGGGAATACTTTAAACGGCTATTACTTAATAAACCAGTGACATATACTGCTACATGAACAGAACAGATTATTCAGAAGCATTTAGGTTGCCAAGTGATTTTATGCAATTGTTTAGTTCGAGAATGATACACAAGCAAATCTTATTTTCCACGTTTTATGTGAGCAAAATATGCCTTATTAATCATAAATACTATCCTAATATTAAACAGATAGTAAAAACACACGACATTTCCCCCTGTCAGATTTAAAATCATCTTAACACAAAAAATGCAAAACCAACACTCAATTCTATTTAGATGCAAAAAAAAATTGCGAGATCAACATCACTATGTTGCATTCTTGATTCATTTAATGTGCTTTAATACTTCAACGTATTTCGAAAATTATGTTCATAATAGCATTTTGAATTTAGTCCTTTTTTATCAACAAACCCATTATGGAAAGAAATAAAAATATGCTAAGTATTACCTTAAACTTTCCACCGAAAATTCTTTTTTCAACCGCAATAAAACTCGTAATTCGCACTTTATTTCTTTATATTCAAATCTGAACGCCAGAATTTCGCTCTTATTTCTGTTTCCCATTGATCATTGCTCTTTGCACTCATCGTTAACGATTGAGTTAAAGTAAAAAACCTCCTGGCACACATATAAAAAGTAATATCAGAAACCTAAGCATAAAAAAGGAAGCAAAGGTTAAGACGAGTAAAATAGAGAAAGGGGAACAAGAAACCGTTTCAAATACGAGGGGGGAAATAAAATAATAAAAGTATGGAAGCTAAGGAGGTAAAGAAAAAAACTTTAGAATTGCTTTTCATTAGAAACAAGAGGGGAGAATGCGATTTTACGTGGATGCAGCTTTGCGCTGAAATCAGCTAGGTATTGATCCTGCCAACACAAACAGCTAGTGAGGGAAACGAACTAAAGAAAAAGAGGTAAAAAGAAATGCTCAATTTCCCACTGACCCTAACACCCTACCGCCATCTTTACAATAGGAGGTTGGCAACATTTGGTCGCTCATTTCCAGTCTGCAAGCATGAACCTAGACAGCTCTTTTCTTCTGCGCTTATTAAACAAAATTCAAAAGTGGCAGATAAATGGGGGAGATTCTCTAAAACTACATTCTTCGAAACTATCTAGGATCTTTATAACTAACTCCCCGCAGTTTAATCGAAATGTTTATGTGTACTCAAGGGTTCCTATAGGAAAGAAGCCAATATTAGGATTACGAGAAAGCGGGAAACGGCCGACCGGAAACTACCGAACCGACCTGCGAAAATTTATGGGGTTTTGAGGGCGCAATTGGATTAAGTATTTAGTCTCAGAAATGGTACGAAGTTTTCTTCGTAAAGAATAAATATTTTTTCGTGCGTTTATCGAAAAACATTTTATTTTTGGACCGACCAAGTATATTTGTAAGAACTAAGTCATGTTTGCCTTACACCACCCTTACAATATTTCATTAAAAGCTTGGTATGAAATTTAACGAGAATATGTATCAAATGAAAAATTATCGACACAATGTTTAAGAGACCATACATATACAAGCTGCGTCTTCAGGTATAAAATAACCAAATCTCATTATTTTTGCACTCGTCAATTTCATTACAAATACTTAAGTTTTTGTAACAAATAAAATGGAGATTGAATACATAATATATACTAAGTTGTGCTGAAATAAAGGGTAAAAATGTAAATGTGATATTTGTATTGTAAAAAATGCATTAACCTTCAATACGCGTAATGCTGATTATATTTTTAGTAATTGAACCAAATCTGGTTGTATTTTACTGATTCAGTGACGGTTTAACTGTTGAGCAGACTTAATTTAACGAGGAAAGTAAAACCCATTTCTCATAGCATGTTTTCTAATATTTTATTAAGATTATTGCAATACTATTGGTATATATGTTACATTTATCGCTCATGTTGGAGAGAGGGAAAGTATAACACCACGTGCTTCACATAATATCATTTCGAAACTCTATTTTTTTCAAAAGATTTTTACATTATCGTTACATGTGTAATATTCTCCTCGTGTTGAAGAGAAAACAAGTAAAATCCCAGTTGCTTCACAGAGTATGTTTAGGGAACTCTTTATCTTGATAGAAAAAAACTCTTACAATATTATCTGTATACACTTAACATTTATGCATCATATTGATTGTATGCGGCCATAAAACATTGCAGCAAAAGTGTTCAGTCCGCTAAGAAACATGATCTCTGTCGCCTTTCATAGTGGCCCAGCCATCCTGTATATTTAGTTACCCATAACATGTGCATACCATGCTTAAAGACGACACATTTTAAATATAGCAAGTTATTGGTGAATTTAGTTTTGCAGTTGTGGATCGGTAGGCATTTTAGTGTACGTCCCAGTGAAACAAAACAACGGGCTATTGGCGATAGTGCAGAATCAAACCTGAAGGGAAAGATCGAGGAGAACACCGCGTAATTTTGAACCATTGTCAGGTCACATCTGAGTTAGCAACTCACTCTCCAAACTTCCACACCACGTCAATGTGAGGACATTTGAGGCCACGACAGATTTAACGTGGTCCAGCCCCCTTTGTACTCTTTGGTTGGTTTTGAACTCGAAACCCTCCGATTGCTAATCTGTTACTCTTCCAACCGGGATACCACTGCCCCGCAGTTGGGAGTTGAATATTAGAATAAAGGGTCCAAACCATTTTACAGTAATTATCTTGTCTCAGAGCTCTTCCCACTATCGGAGGTATGACCAGAACGAACATGTTTTTAACACTTTATATTAAGATGTTGAGGATATATTCGGAAGTGGTTGTCTAGGGAAATATTTATGACACAAACGTGGTATCGTAAACAGGCTTTATTTGGTAATAAAGAACTACAAATTATCGTTGAGACAATAATATTCAAATGAGGGGTTTTACGGTGTGATAAGGTAGGTAGGTAACTGAATTTACATCGCACTGGAGCAATACAACGAACTATTGGCCACAGACCAGAATCAGTCCAGAAGGGACATATCTGCGGGCAACGCTTCGTTATTTTGAATCACGGTCAGATGACGAGATCATCTGACAGTGACTGTGTTGTTTCTTGTGCTTACACTGGCAGACCAAAGGAGTGCCAGGCCCGTCGAAGACGGCAAGAGGCGAGGGGGTGAGGCTTCCATGCAAGTGAGCCCCATTGTCGTTGCACTGAGTGCTTCAATAGTCATTGCTTAAAGTTCTATTGAACATAAATTATTGAACAGGATATTTTCCTTCATATTATTGACAATTTTATTAATGTGTATATAATTTTGCTATTAATAAAAAAAAGATTAACATTTGACTCTCCACAAAAATCTGTATACATTTATCACATGACATTGTTAAACCACCATCATTTCGCACAGATATATGATGATATACAAAATTTTGATGCTTTCTTGAATATTGCCTTTTGAATTTAAGCCTAGATATTTGTAGTAGAGAATCGTAGATAGACATAAGAATAAGTCAATTTAGTAGGAAATCCTAACCACACCCTTTATTTCCAAGTCGTTTATAATAGAATCAAAGTACCATTCAATAGGGAATAATATCTTCTATAAAGTAAATCAATAAGCATGACATTTTCTTAAGGGGTTGTCGTTATATTAAACGAGGAACCAATTTCAAAATTCTTAGTACCCATTCAATTTCAGATACTCAGTACTTAAGACGCGTTTCTATTCTTACTTTTAACGTGTAGATAGTAATTAGATAATTTTTGGGTCTTAAGAGAAGATAAGCAATAAGAAGCTATAAGCACATTTTACCAACGCAAAATTCTACTCTAATGTATCGTTGATATTAGTATCATGAAAAGATTGAGACCTTTTCCATTCAGTCACATCATTCTGCGTATATACTATGATGTTATAGTAAATTGTGATATCTATTCAAATATATTGCCTTTTGAATAAATAGAAGCCCAAAGATTTATAATCGACAATCGCAGAACTAGGAATAGGTCAATTAAGGTAGAAAATCAACCCACTCCTTTTATTTCCAAGACATTCATAATAGAACAAATTCAAAGGTACCAATCAATAGGAAATAATGTCTTCTATAAATTCATAAGCCTGACATTTTTTAAGGGGTCATCTTCATATTAAACTGAGTTTCAATTTCAACATTCTCAGTTCCCCATTCAATTTTATATACCAAGTTTTAACAATTTTATGTATATTGTTACAGGCGAATAATAATTAAAAAACTGTTACACGCACCTATAAAGAGCATGCGACAAAAAGTTATAAGCACATGTTTACCAATGAACATTTAATTTATCTTTTATATTAGAATGATGTGAAAATTGACCTTTTCCAATCAGTCATCATTCTACGTAGATGCTACGATGACATACTAAATTGCGCTTACTCGAATATTGCCTTTTGAATCGAGGCCCAGAGATTTATGTGTAGTATTAAAACTATCAGAAGGCCCATGCGCTCTCAAAACACAGAAACGCTCGAGTGTAATGTAGCTATTTTCCTAATTATGTCTAGTGCTGTAATTATAGATACGTGGATATCATACAGTGCCAGAATCGCAGACACAGACCTAGGAGTAAGTTAATTTGTTTCTCTAGGGACAAACTAATGATGGTCATAGAGATCGGGAAAATTAAAGTGCGTTGTAACAGAGCTCAGGCCGATCATGTAATTAAGAATGGATTCTTACGCGCCATTATTTAGATAGGAATGCTGCATCGTGATTTCAAACCGATAAAGAGGTTGCAATAGCTGCCATCTTTTTCTTTTGCTGTGCGGGCTCCCATCGGAAGTGCAGAGTTTAAATTTTGGAAAGATGGTTCGATTATCGGCCATTCCTCTACTCTTGGATGTTCATTGATTTAAATTTAGTTTAATTACCTCACATTTGATATAGAGAAGGTACTGAAGGTTATTCTCACTAGATAATATGAATGTCTGCGTAAATCGTATAAGTGTTTAACGTAGATTCATTCCTCTACTCTTTAATGTTCATTGATTTAAATCTTGTTTAAATACCTTGACTTTGATATAGAGAGGGAAGGTACTAAAGGTTATTCTCGCAAGATAATATGAATGTCTGCGTACCTCTTATAAGTGTTTAACGTAGATTCATTCCTCTACTCTTTAATGTAAATTGATTTAAATCTTGTTTAAATACCTCGACTTTGATATATATAGAGAAGGTACTAAAGGTTATTCTCGCTAGATAATATGAATGTCTGCGTACATCTTATAAGTGTTTAACGTAGATTCATTCCTCTACTCTTTAATGTTCATTGATTTAAATCTTGTTTAAATACCTCGACTTTGATATAGAGAGAAAAGGTACTAAAGATTATTCTCGCTAGATAATATGAATGTCTGCGTACATCTTATAAGTGTTTAACGTAGATTTATTCCTCTACTCTTTAATGTTCATTGATTTAAATCTTGTTTAAATACCTCGATTTTTATATAGAGATATCAAAGTACTAAAGGTTATTCTCGCTAGATAATATGAATGTATGAGTACCTCTTATACATGTTTAACGTTGATTCATTCCTCTACTCTTGAATGTTCATTGATTTAAATCTACTTTAATTACCTCACCTTTGATAAAGAAGGTACTATTCTTATCAGGTTATATAATGGCTGACAACCTCTTATAGGTATTTAACGTAGATTCATTGTTTCAGAGCCATTTTTTCGCAATCCTTTTTAGCTCAGCGCCTCCTTTACATACACTGAGGCTGTCGTGCCTAAGTGGATATGCCCACTGCGCTATCAACCAGCGAATTGTAGGTGGCGCAGGTTTGATTCCTGTCAGGTTTGGAACCTCCCTGGGTGTATTTCTCTCTTCTGCGTAAGTAAAACGTCTGTAAATTTTCCTTATGTGAGTTGCCATTACATGATATTGCCTGTCGTGTCAGGCGCAGCAAGACAAAATATGTCCCTTTCGCTATAAAATCCAACGAACCTTTTTATACTTCTATGTCAACTAATAGCCAATTAAAAGTGTAGCTGTGCCGATCATTTTTCTATTTATTAATCTATTTATTAAAACGAGGTAAAAAAAATCACACACGTAAACCCACTAAATTGCCCACTATTATAGGGAATTAATATCAATCAAATCAATTAAGTTAAACATGATCACTAATGAGAAGGATAAGCCTAATATTGCGCGATCAATTTGTCTACAGTAAACTCCATTTTCGTCCACAGAACCCTTAAATTGTATCAACTATTTTCAATTGGTTCAATTTTTGGCTAAAAGAATCAATGGAAATGTATCCTAATAGTGAATGTATTTGTATGGTCAAGTGAGTGTGTTTGCTTAAAACATTTTTTGGCGATCAATTTTTTTTGCATATTTGTACTACCCACTCTTCCTCTTCGATCTCCCCCTATTTCTCCAGGTTTCAGCACTAAACCCACAAGACTCCTCCAGCGCCCACTTTAGGAAATTATGTTTTAGAGCTTGGAGAGAGAGAGAGCAGCCATCTTGTGTAACTGAATTGAAAAAGAGATTTTCTAGAACAAAATTTTCTAAAATCTATCGGATTTTTAAAGATTTATAGACTTTTTGAAGCTGTTCCCAGAGATACTTTATTTTTACTTCAACTCTTTTAGAATTAAAATTATAAATAAAACTAATGCTTAAGCTTATTTACGTAAATTCAAATTTCGAACTTTAAACTCTACTTTCTCATCATCGAGGTACCTTTTCTTTGAAACTGCTCGAACTTGGTAAGTAAAACTTTCTAAACATGCTGTATGCAAGCTTCATAGATTCAGCTAAATGACTGGATCTCGGTGTTGTTAGCTCTCAAATATTATGTGGCAAAGTGTTAAGGTATCCAATTAGTAAAATCTCTGTCGTTATTAGCGTGCACAACATATTAAAGTGGCCAATAAGTAAAATCGTGACTGTCGTTAATATATTAGTACACAAAATGTTATGGTGGCCAATGAGTATGGTGGCCAAAATGTCGTAACTGTCGTTAAAAATTCACACAGGTTAATGTGGTCAGTAAGTAAAATCGAGACTGTCGTTAACGCATTACACAGAATGTTAAGGTGACCAATAAGTAAAATCATGACTCAGTAATAAATTATACAAATGTTAAGATGGCCAATACGTTTCGTTAATAAATTACACAAAATGTTAAGGTGGCCAGTAAGTAAAATCATGACTGCCGTTAAAAGTTTGCACAAAATGTAAAAGGTAGTCAAATAAGCCAAATCATGACTGCCGTTAAAAATTCGCACAAACTCTTAAGGTGGCCACTAAGTACAATCATGGCTGTCTTTAAAAATTTACACAAGATGCTTCCATCAGATAGCCAAATATGCTGCATTAAATTCTACATTTCCAATGATAGAAATAAATGAAAGTTTTTCTTGAGAAACGCATAGAATTTGTAAAAAGATAGTAGCATTCATCGTTTGTAGAAAACTGAAAGGCCTCAAAGCACATCTGGGTTTTAGAAAAACCTTTTCAAAAGCCAAAGAATAATCAAGATATGTTGTTTTTCATCTTAACTTTAAAAATTCATCATCACAATTCTCTTTCAAAAGATCCCTTTTTTTATTTAATATATTAATTCTTCTCTTCTTCGATTTACTTTATGCGCTTGACGGGCTCAAAGTCACCATTATTTTCAGTTCAGTGAAGCATTAAATTAAAGTGCTTACCGTTCAAACAACCTTTCCGTGGGGGACCTTTTCTGTTAAATCCTCATGGTCTACGACTTTCTTTCAAGTTTCAAAGAAGGCTGTAAAAAAATTAAAAATGGTTGAAGAATTAAGAAGGAGCGTCATTTTTTCCTTAGTCTTATTGTGCTTTCGTGTGAATGCTTCAATACCGAGGGAACAATGCTATTTGTAATTGCACGGAGACAAGTGAACGTTATTTTCTACTGAGATAGTCACTGTGCTTCATAATAATGGAGGCAGTTCAACATTCTGTCTTGAATCAATTAGCTAAAAATAATTTTGTTTTTATGGAATATGTTAAATTATCTCTAAGACAAAATATGGCGTTACTCGAGTTTCCTAATTATCTTTAACTCTTTTCATAACTAAGATATATTCTTTAAAACCACAACTGCACTAATTGTACCGAAAAATGATTAATATTTTTTTAATCCACATAAAAAATTAACTTCATATTTTTTGAGCGAATCATCTTTCTTTTCGCCAAACTAACATCTACTTTTTTTTTAATTAGCTCAGCGACAAATACTTCAGTGTACATGATAATGTTGTTTTTGAATTTATCGTGAAAGTTAATAGTGAAATCTTTACGATAATTATGTAGTAGCTGCAAAGATTCTTTAGTGATGTTACGTGAATTATTATTTTCTGTGCTATTTATTAGTATTTATTAAGTAAGTAGTAAAGAAATAATTTGAATTAATAAGTTTGAGATATTACGAAAGAGTATTGGTATTTTTAGGCTTTTTGGAATGATAAGGTGCTTTTATGGGTTTTTAGTGTTGTAAAGCAACTAGAAAGAAACATGTAAAGCAGCAGCAATTTTTTTTATAAAATTTTAAACGTAAGTAAAAATAAAATTAATGAAAGAAAATTAAATATTATTTTAAAAGTAGGATAGATAAATAATTTAGAACTTATTTATGATTACAAAGTATCATAAGTAAATTGTATCGAGAAATCTTTTAAAAAGCTACCGTGGAGCAAAAAGGGTAGGAAAATATTACGCTTTTGTAAATCAACCGAAATTATACCTATTTTTGGTCAGATGCTGTTTAAATTGTGTAAGATTTTATTTGATTTCAAGGTTAAGTAGTTACATTTTGACTAATGTATTCACAAATCATTTCAAGTATACGCAAATAAATAATTTTGAGTACTATTTTTTATTACAAAGTATCAAAAGCAAGTTGTATCGAAAAGATATTTCAAAAAACTACTGTGGAGTAAAAGGGGTAGGTAAATTTATCGAAATATAATCTATTTTTTTATCAGATCGGCGAAAAAAATATTTTTGTGTGTGTTTTCTGTTTACAAAATTTTTATATTTAAAATAAAATGTATTACATTTTTGGTGTACTACAGAATTTAAGTAATTAGTATGTGCACCATGAGATAAAAAAAGAAGTTGAAAAGCATTGGACTAGAGCAATGCTGACACTTTCTATTGCTTTGCCCATACGGGCGGATTCTCCCATTGCTATTTTCTATTATAGAATAGATATGAAAAACTGAATATTTTTCCAAGGAAAAAGAAACAAAGGAAATGAAGTTCACGCATCGAAAATACATCGTCTAAACCAGCTTCGTAGCACTGGGGAAATCTGAAAGAATTACACCCTTCCGAAATAGACCCCGAATCTCAGTTCCTTTTCCTACATTCCTCCATTTCCCTTCTTTTTTGTATCGATTTCACGTCAGATTTCTTTTTTTAGAGACGACTTTTCTTTTCGTAGAGGACCACGTGAAACCTCCACTCAAACCTCGAGCTGTCAATAGAGAGGGGAGAGAAAACCCAGACGAGAGAAATCTCTCAAGTCGGAAAGATAAGGGAAGAGGGGACTCAGAACACTGGGTTGTTCTTTCAGCGGAATTATTTCGTCGAAAACAATTTTTAAATCAAAGCGATTGAGTGTGCTACTCTAATCTCTCAGCTCAATTGTTCAACCACATAAGTCTCTTTGGCGCGAATTAGTGTTTTTTCTCCTTTAGGTTCTACAAATCACTCGGTAGCAGTTTCGGGGAATTCTAAAATAAAAGTTTATTTGAGGAAATTCGGGCACACATTATTTCTCATACCATGTTGAGTATCAGAAACACATATGAGTTGCATGTAACAATCGTCGACTGGCAAGGACCAAACTTGGAGACAATAACAATGCACTGAGTTCAGGCATTATGTCTCATCAATAAAATATACAAATAAAAAACAAAATACAGAGCACACTCAATCGACAATAGATAACAGTGTAAGTGATGGTGCTGTTGAGTATCAGAAACACATATACGTTACATGTAACAATCGTCGACTAGCAAGGACCAAACTTGGAGACAATAACAATTCACTGAATTCAGGCATTGTACAGTCGCGGAAATAAAAAACGAACTACCTCCTTTTTTTCGAGAACTATTCTTACTAGAACAAATTCAAAGGTATCATTCAATAGAGAATAACGTCCTCTACAGATTCAAATCCAAACAAATTGCATCAAAAGACGTTTTTATATGAAATTTTGCACAAACAACGAAATTTCTAACTAAAACACCATGTTTTGATTCCATAGTCAGATTTTTCATTACTAAATTAGTCTAAATTTGAAATTTTATTACTTCACTACCTTTATATCCTGAGATATTCAATCCTAAATTTGGTGTCAATTTCAGGTGTTATCTCGACATAGAAAGTCCTTATTTGTAGAACGAGATTAACTGTAGTTTTATTAGCCGTTTCGTACGCATAACACAAATCATAAAATTTTTACTTGTTACCCTTTGGTACTGAGGTATCGATATCAAAATTTTCAAACAAAATTTCTAATGGAAACACTCTTTTGATGCCATTATCAGATTCTGCATCATAAAACTAGACTAAATATGAAATTTCATTACTTTACTATATTTATATCAGGAGATATTCAATGTTAGAGTTTCTATCAATTTCAGAGATCATCTCCACATTGAAAATTGCATATTTATCGATCGAGAAAATTTGTACTTCTAGCTACCTGAATTTCAAATTAGAACACTATTTCAAACGTATTTTTAAGCGATTCAAGAATTATTATATTTATTATATAAGTGCAAACGATCCGAAAACTATTTTCCGAGGTTTGTCGGATGATTTTTAAACTTTTGGTTGCCCCCTAAAATCACAATAATGAGAGAAATGTAATGTAACGCATAAACTAACCATTAGAAAATGAGCTGAAATTTTGCATGGTTATATTAGAAATTCTTCTCAATTAATTCCCGTCAAAATATAATAAGGATCCAATTCATAATTTTTTTCAAGCATTAATTTAATAATTATTATTGCATACTGAAAAAATTTTAAAATAAAGTATTAGGTGGATTTTGCTTGGGTTGTCTAACAGAGTAAGGTTAAATATCGCATACATTGTAAAGGGCGCTGTGTGAGCGTGGGGAGTGTTAAATCTCCCATATATAGTAGAGAGCGCTGGTTGAACAAGTAGGTGTCATTCAGGCTTGAGACACGAAGGAGAGAGGTGTTCTCTAAGACCTGGTGGATACGAAGCTTCTTTAGCTCCAACGAAATTTAGGCTTCCTTAGCTTTAGTGACAAAGTGGTACAACAACAACCTTGTTAAATTTGTTGTCAATAAATCTTGTTTTGTTACAACGAATTATGTTAATTAAAATACAGTCCTCTAATAGAGCTATCGGAAAAACAAGTAACATGGTACAAAATATCAGCGCTATAGAAAAATTGTTTAGTTAGATAACTATAAAAGTCTAAGAAAACTAATTTAACATTAGAAGCTCCAATATTTTTTTTCTGTATTCAACTTTGAAAGGGTAAGATCTAATAACATGAAATTTGGTATCTAAAGTTATAAATTTTGATATGCACTATATACACTATAAGTATTTGGACACCGATTGAAATGACGCTATCTGCGGTCCTGATATACGTCACGCCCTCAGCCGTTAAATATCGTGTAGGAAGCAACATTGACATTAGTCGCATGCAAGATCCCACGAAATGCAGAGTTATCTGATTTCGAGAAAGGTGTAATCGTCGGGTATCACAGAAATAGCCGATCCTTAAGGGACATATCATGCGAGCTGAATTACCCAAAATCAACAGTGGCCTATTGCATTCAGAAGTGGAAGGTGAGCGGTGATTGTTGGAATGTCCCCCGAGTCGGCAGACCTACGAAACTGAGAGATAGAGACCGACGGGTGCTGTCCATAGAAATTCCAAATAACCGCACCCAACCAATGGCCCACATACACCAGGAGTTGGCAACCGGGAGTGTTGTTTCGTTTAATACCATCTGCAAGGAAGCATATCTGCTTGGTTTGCATGTTCGTGCTGCCGCCCATAAGCCTTTTGATCACAAAGTACATTTGCGCTGCTCGGTTAATGAGGTACAAAGCACGTCGAAAGTGGACCGTAGATGAGTGGAAACGGGTTCTCGACGAACGCTACGAATCAAGGTTCACCCTCTACCGTTCGGATTTCAGGGTCTGGGTCTGGCGCCTGCTTGAAGAACGGCTCCTGCCAGAATGCATTGTGCCCACGGTGAAGTTTGGTGGAGGTGGAATTATGGTCTGAGGGTTTCTCCTGGCATCGACTGGGACCCTTAGTCCAAATTTATGGTAAGCTCAACGCCGAGGCCTACTGCACTATTTTGGATGACAGTGTGCTTCCTACGTTGTGACAGTTTTACGTGTTGGACTCAAGCTACTTCCAGCACGACAACGTCAGCTGTCATGTTGCGAGGTCCACCATGGATTGGAATGGTGACTATGGGGTTAACCGAATGGACTGGCCTGTCCAGAGCCCAGACCCGAACCCTATCGAGAACTCTGGGACAAGTTGGATTGCCGAATTAAGGGGTGCAACAACCGTCCAAAATCGGTGAAGGAACGTACATGTGTTCTCTAAGCCGAGTGGAAGAAAATACCAATAGCCGTTATACAAAGACTTGTGGAAAGGATTCTCCGGAGGGTTGAGGCTGAAATTGCCTCTCGTGGAGGCTCTACCAACTATTAAATATGAATAAATTTTGTTTTTCTTTTCTATCACAGGTGTCCAAATACTTATTGGTAGATAGTGTAGATTCGGAATTCTGTGTTCCCATTGGAAATTATAAAGTTGGTGCTCAAATTAAGATGAAGATTGCCCCTTATGCAAAATTTTATGCATTTGAATTTATAGCATACGTTAGTTCCTGACAAAAGCCATCTTTGAATTTTCTCTTCTGTTAAAATTGCTCGAATGAAGAGGGGTGGTTCGGATTTTTTCCGCGACTGTACATCATTCCAATGAAGTATACTCATAAAAAGCCAAGAAAACAGAGCACCCTCAATCAACAGTTGATAATAGTGTGAGTAATGCTGTTAAGTATCAGAAACATATGCTATATACATTGCTTGTAACAATCGTCAGTTGGCAAGGACTAAACTTGGAGATACTGTCTTCGTGGACGTGTCACTAAATGCAGGCATTATGTCTGATATCAATGAAAAACGCTTGTGAAAACAGAGAAAACAGAACACACTCAATCAACAATAGGTAAAAGTGTCAGTGATCACACTGTTATCTAGTGTTTTTTAAGTCCCAGAAATGTTTGTATATACGCAGCATGTAGCAATCGTGAACTCGCATTGACGAAGCTTGGAGATACTGCCTCCAAGTACTGTGAAATAATAAAGCTACTTTAAAAAAGAAAGCACACAGAATGCACGAGACTGATATTTTGAGACGAACATTAAAATCCATAAGAAACGCAAATTAAACTGCAGGTGTATTAGAATCTATGGACAACATCTTTCGAGGTAGATTTTTTATGGCCTTTTCAGATCATTAAGATCATCTCCTTTCAACTTCCATTATTTCCATTAAAAATCTACTCCACGACCTCTCTCTATGCCTCTTACATAGAAAAGGGATCTTTATTCACAGCATGTTATGTGACTCTATGATTATCAGGGGGAAAGGGCCTCAGTAACAGTATGTTATAATCCGCCATCAAAGAGGAGAATGAGCTCTCGTTCTATTATTCCCAATGAATGTTGTCAACTTGCGCATAAGTAAACAGACGCTTTGTTGCTTCTCCCCTCACTGTCTCGGATACTTTTTCGGGGAAGGTTTTAATATTGTAAGGATTACAGATTCTTTTTAGCCTGTCAACTCCCTGTGGCTTTTTATTGACGAGGAACTCTTTTTGTTGGCTTCCCCGCATCTCTACAAGCCATTTACTAAATGTAATAAGCCTATGGGGGCAGTAGAGACTTCAGACAAACTTGGCAATTAATGTGTTTGGCTAGATCAATACCGGAGTTCTTATTTTAAAATTGATGTAATAGGATTAACTAGCGTTTTGTGTAAAAATAGTATTTGTAAGAATGTTCTCAAATCTCTCCCTGTGAACTATTGTCACGAGGATTTACGACAAGATTAAAACTACCAACGTCCTTCGAAATGACGTAATTGACGATAGGAAAGCTAGATATGTGTTGAGCATTGTTAGTTGCAATGTTAAATGTGTGATAATACTTTAAATGACGTCGTTTACCAGTCAACCAAACAGCTTGAAATATAATGCATTATGTATATTTATATCTCAAGAATTTGAAGCTTGTATTAAAATGGCAAATAAAGTACTCCAAACCATTCAAAACTTTTTTTATCTATAGTCGATTTTTGATTCACTCAAGTAGTGAATCATATACAACTGCCTCGTGAAAAATACAAACTTTTACAAACTAATGTAATTTGAGAGCAGTGGCCCCAGGCTCTCTTGAGATATAATGTCCCATGGATTTTTATACCAAGGTAATGAAACAGATTGTAAGCGAAAATAAAGCATTTCAAACCATTTAAAACTTATTTTATCGATAGTTGATCTTTCAGTGATGAATTTTCATTTAAGAGTTCATTTAGTTTCACTTAAGTAATGAATCCTTCATTACTTAACTTAAACTAAATGAACGAAACTTAATGAATCGTGAATCCTTCACGATTGGCTCATGAAATATCCCCGCACTTGCACAAATCTTTAGTTTAATAGCCTTAAAGCGTAGAGACTCTGTAACTGGCTAGACACATGTCCCACATTCGCATTGGTTCAATCACCTACTGAGAGAAGATTCTTAGCAACATATCTCCCCACTACATCGATTTTACAAAATTAATTATCCGGTGTGGATCGGTCTCGGATTGAATACTCTTCACCAATAAATTGAAAAGCTATTTGCATTTTCTTTTTACTTTTATTCCCTCAATTTTAATTAAAAAGATCGGCGTCCCCGGTTTAATTTACGCTTTATAGAAATTCACTAGAGATGTGTCTAACAAGAGCACGACATGCATAATATTGCATATTCACTCGCATCTAAAAAGTTCAAGCGTTGGAAAACTGCTAAAAGTCTCAACAAATTGTCTAAATGAACCTTATTCAATTTAGCGTTGAAAATTACTCAATTTGAATACAGTAATCGTTAATATATACAGAATGTGTATTTAACCTTTAAGACTCCGAGTGTTTTGACGAGATATCCCGTCCAAGTTCTTGTCGATTTTTTTTTAAACGAGGTATCTTGTAGAGACAAAAGCACCTCATTACTCCAAGGAGAATCAAGATACAAGGAAAAACAAATTTCCCTTGCCCAGAACTGGTGGCAATTTTTAACAGGTTTTTGAGACAGAAGCTGGTCACTCCAGGGCAGTTTTTGACGCAAAAATAATCCTTCGGGAAGCTTGAATGGAAACTTTTTAAATACGACAGAAGCGGATAGTGGATTGCTTAGAATTGTACCATCTTTGAGTTCTGGTACATCAGGTAGTAATCCAGAAAATAAAAAACATTATTATGTACTGCTGTACTTACTAGTGACTAAGGATACAATATTCGGCCCATGAAAAGTTTCCTCTATTAATCCGCTTAATGGTTTCGACGAGGTATCTCGTCCATCAAAATCTAGTCAATTTTACTAATAATGTGATAACTCATCGAAACAAAACTGTCATATTACTTCAAAAGAAATAAAGATGTAAATAGGAAAAACAAGTTGTCCCTTTGCCAGAAATGGTGACAGTTTGGAACAGGATTTGCTATCAAAGGCTAGCTATTACAGGACAGTTTTCAACTCAAAGATAAATCACCAAGAGGGTTAAAGAAATACTTTTCCAAAACTTCCGATATTTAGTTCCAAACAAATGACATTCTATAGATAATTACTGAATAAAGCCTTTAATGTAACAAATTTTCATATCATATTACATTTTATTAATAAATTATTTTTATACGGAAATTCCAGATAAGCTTTCATTGTTTTACTTTGAGCTCTCCGGGCTTCACAAATATAATTTTTTATTCTTTAGCGTCTTGCATTGATGCATCACATGTAGTAAAAAGTTCAAAATCCTTTAAAAAAATTCTAAGGCATTTCAGTAACTTCATTATGAAATACATGTGTATATGCAAGTTACAAACCATAATATACAACATAAATCTCCTGAAGTTATTTAGTCTACTATATTAAAATAAATCCCAGGTTTAAAACACACACATTAATCACCACGTAACTTAAATAATAGGTTCGATTCCTCCCGGGTACATTTTCTCTTTCTGTATACGTAAAGCTTGCGCCGTATGCTACTTGGAGTTGTTTGGCACAGATTGGTCAAATATGGCCCTTGCACCTTAAGACCCAAAAAGCAGCCAACCTTAATTAATAATACAGAAATAAAATATGTAAGGTAATTCCGGGACGCAATCGCGGAAACCCTCACGCTTTCAGCACTCCTTGGCGAGTTGGCGATATAAAGCACTTTGAGAACCGAAAGCTGGGGAAATTGGCAAACCTTATTCTATTTTGACTGTTTTCAATAACTATCTTCGAAACAAAGTTTTTTCTAACTCATATCCTTTAATTATAGCATTTGCATTTGGGCTGTTAAGGAGACAGAAATTTTTTATACATGTATTCTCAAAGGAAAAAATAAATATTTAAAGTTGTTTTATTTCATATTTATTTTAAGCTATTAGAGTGTGTCACAAAAACATATATTATTTGATGTATTTAATATATATTTGTAGCTGAGGTAAAACATTTAAAATAGAAAACATTTAAAACAGAAAAAAAAACTTGTAATAAAAAGATTCCTTTCTGAGTCAACAGATGGTAGCAAGAGGGTATATGAAAATGTCGTCTTGTCTCGCGTGGCCCGAAATAGTTCTCACAGTTGGCGATACAGCCGGCTTTCGCCAACTCGCCAAGGAGTGCTGAAAGCGTGAGGGATTCCGCGAATGCTTCCGGGACAGATGCCCCACTTAAGGAAAATACGTTATAAAATAAATTGGGTACTAACAATAAAAACGAAAATTTGGGCAATACATAATAGTTATTGTTTATCAATACTGATAGTTGTTTTTTACTATATTGTAAATTTTCTATAGAAAAAAATAAAATTGTGATACGCTACACTTGGCCATCTCTCCCAAAGTTCTGGGTGAGATGCCTCACTTACATGTGGGAGAGATACCCTACCTGTAAAAATCAGTTATTTTTAAAACATAAAAAATATTAACTGAATATAACATATTAAAAGCAAGTGACTTTAAGAGAGAATACTACCTTAGTATTAATTTATAAAGTATTGAAATATGTAACAACCATATACAAGATGCAAAAAGTTTTTAATAATACACATTTAAAATAAAACAAACAAAAATTATAGTGAAACACATTAAAACAATTAAAAAAATAATTCAGTTTTTGCTAGAAAATTACAAAATTCTTTGTTTAAAAAGTATTAAAATATTTTTACGCTATTAAAGTATTATAAAATATTTCGAAAACATCAAATTACGAGTTTTCGTTTTGTCCTCTGTAATTTTTGCTTTCCCGCAAATATTGCACGAATTCCCGTACATTGTACATGGTTCATTTAACCATTTAGATGCTTAACGCATTTTATCCAATCCTACCAATTCTTTTATAGCATAATAGTTTTCCTCACATTCGAGGCAGTTGTATGTAGGATCACTTTAGTTGTCCGTCAACTCTTTCGATACCTTGTTTTGTTGGCGGATTTTAACTGTTTTTCTGGGATGTGTTCTTGGGATGTAAGTATCTTAGCCGACTCTCTCTTTCTCTTTCTGAGTCTTACTTCTAGTTTGGGTACAAGCGAAATCTGGTGCAATAATTTTGTCGGGGTTGTTGTCTGTTGAGCACAAAAATCTGATGATTGCGAACAATTTACGGACTTTTCATACATCTTGTTCATTTCTTCATTGATGGCAAAGAAGTGGTCCGGAATCGCTGCTTGGTTTCGAAGGAAAATTCCCGTCTCCTGAAAACCATTTATAGCGGCGTCGACAGAAGCTGCCCTTTTCCACGCTCTACCAATAAATTTTGAAGCTTATATTCATCCAATTGATAAATTATAATCAAAATTTAATTTCAATAATTTTAATTTTACGTTAAAAATTTTAACGATTTACAAGTATTACAATATTTTGTAAAAACAATAGGATTTTAAAAACATTGATTTTAAATTTAAGCAACTAAAAGGCATCTCTCCCTGAAAATGCATGTGGGGCATCTCACCCGATATATATGTGGGGGGGCGTCTATCCTTTTGATATGGGAGAGATGCCTCGGCAAATGTTCGAAGTAAAACACAGCAAAAATGGCGGTACGCTGCCTAAAGTCAACTGATAAATTCCTGACTACAGGTTTTTATGTTTACATAAAAAAAAATATATTCTAATTATTTAATGCCATCCTTACACTACAACATCAATTTTATAACGGAGTAGAAGAACATGGTACTTACTTGAAATGTTGTTGTGATAGCAGAAAACAAATGCTGATGTAACAAAACTTTCACAGCACACCAAACAACATCTAACTGAAACATTCATGAAACTAATAGAGCCACCTAGCGTAAAGTTTCAAAATTACATCATGTGGGGCATCTCTACCGGTGGGGCATCTCACCCGAAATTACCTTATGTGTTTTGTCTCGTACTTTTTTATTCTTGACAAAACTTTCGAAAGCAATTGCCATAAAGTACATGATATCAATCACTGGAAATATTTGTAACTTAGTTTTCAGCGCTCTGACAAAAATGCTTTACAAATTGTAAATGAAACCTATATTTCACAACATTCATTATTAACTTTAAAATATTCCTTGCATTTAATTACAATTAAGAACAGCAATTTTTATTTTAACAAGAAGTCTTAAAGATATGCTTCCACAGCGTTGTCAGATCAAAACTGGTACTGGTTCATGTGCGAACGGATTTTCCGTTGCCCATATTCTGTAATTCTGAGTATTGATATGTCCTTGGAAATGGAAATGGGCTTCGCCTGTCCACAAAATGTTCCAGGGCCATTCATTGTCCACTTCCATGTGAGCAAGAAATTCGAGAGCAAAAGTTTATCTTATTGGCAGGTGAGCAGGTAGAAACTCCTGTACATGGGGAATTTTGTACGGATAGCAATGCAGGATGTTTTGTACAATTTAATTCATCGTGTTTACAGGCATGTCCAAAGATCGGCCAATTCCCCGTGCACTGCACGTTTGCACACCACCGCTCGTCCTTTCCTGGAATGCTGTGGCCAGATCTTCTACTGACGTCGAAGCAATTGGTATCCGCCCTCTGCCAGATTTCACTTCAACAGAACCTTTCTCTTCGAATTTCTTAATCATTTTCTCCAGTCCCTTGGCAGACATCGGGCCACAGCCTTTTTTCATACCCTTTACTGTCCGAAACTTCTTCAGAGCTGCTGGCTCACAGTCACCGTTCTTGTAAAAGAGCTTCACAAGCAGAGAACAATCCTTCATTGAGAGAGTCATGACGAACTTCTCAGACGCAATATGTAGAAAACGCCATGTACCCCGCGTTGTTATAAGAAATGCAATGTGTCGTAGGCATGAGTCTTTTATTTTGCATATTATTACGCTTTAAGTGCCATCTATTGCTAAAATTTGGAACTTTTTTTCCTATGCCATATCATTTTCCCTTCTTCGAGTATATTCAATCAAATTTCAGGTCATTCTGAGCAGTGGTTCTTTTTTTTACATCTTTTTGAAAGTTGAATTTTAATTATAATCACCCTGTATATTTAACCAAATTCATTTCGAGATTCTAGATGTGTCTACTTTGAACTACATTAACTTTCCTACGGTAGATTTCCTGTTAGCCTAATCTTTTTCGGATTAACCCTACTTAATATTTGTTTATAAGCACTAATAAATATTTATTCAAACTTACTTCGATATTTATTTATTTAAACTTATTTATATTCTCGATACGTATCTACTTTCCTCTATTAACCTACGCTAACATTTTCTACAGTAAATTTCCTGTTAGCCTAATCATCTCATCGAATGAACCTACCTTATATTTCTGTAGCATAAATAAGTGTTTATTCAAACTTATTTCGAGATTCTTAATAGGTCTTACTTTCCTTAATTGAACCTGCATTTCCTACAACAAATTTCCAGTTAGCCTTATTTCATCGGATGAACCTATTTAATATTTTTATTATAAGCATAAAAAATTGTTAATCCAAACTTCTATCCAATAAGACGTTAATTAACGACCTACCTACCAACCAAACTTAATTCTGAATTCCCGAAACGTCTACTTACCAACAATGAATAATCTCTCCTGTTATAAGCTTTGCAATATCTTGTCTTTCATAAGTTGCAGGTAAATGCTAATCATTTTTTTTGTCAAAGAAATTAAGATTTCAATCTAGACATTTTTTTCTGAGTAAGAAGTGAATCGGTGGTGTTAAACGACATTTAATATTCCAGCAACGTGATCACCGCAATCTCAATATAGTTCTATTGGTAGAGAGCAGCCGTGCAGTAAACTTTTAAGGATCGTATCTCTTATTGCAGGAGTCCCGGGTTTTTCTGAACTCCCGGATAAGTCTATCGAGGTTGCCCTGGAAACGCAGTAAAGACTAGTTTTAGATGGGTTCTTAATACTGTAAGATAGGGAGTTGGGAGGTACCCAATAAATCTTAGTTTGCGGTTTTAGGCCCCAGGCAGGCTGAAGTCTTGCTGTGTATTGGATCTTGGGAAATAGATCTTTCCAAACATTCTTGAAAGCGCAGGGGGATAAATAGAACTTTCTGAGGTATCTCTCAGCTGTTTGATAGTTTTTAATAGAAACTCTGATTTAAGGATTATTACCTATATTTGTAGCCAAAAGGTAAATCAATTCAAGTCCTTTTAAGCGTTATTGGTGAAACTTTATCCCCCTTTTTTCAAATTCGGGCATTTTTCAGTTTTGTTCAAGTTAACACCATAATGTCTCGTATGAATTGATCCGTGAAGAGTATGATCTCAAAAATAATAAACTACCATAACTTAGAAACCTGTAATGATGTTGTGGACCGGTAACTCTCACCAATATCCAGAATCGGTTTTCATCATCAATTTTTAAAATCTTAGAAGGATTTGAAAATTAATGACACTGGTGGGTTACCAATAAAAATTTTCAAAACGGATTATTTATAAATTCTTTATTGTTTTTCAATACTTACAGTGGTTTTTAACCCTCCAAGTGGTTTCGACGAAGTATCTCGTCCATCAAAGTCTGGCCAATTTTGCTATTAAAATATCATGTCATCAAGATATTGCCATTTTTTTTTTTTTTTTTTTTTTTTATGATTACGAGATAAAGATCGGGTTAGTTTTTTCTAATCCATCAAGATCATATCCGTTTTACTGGAGACGAGATACCTAGTTAAGACAACCACTAAGACGGTTAAAATTAAAGAATCGCAAAATTATCTCTCCTATTTCTTTGCGGTTCTATTCCTCTCTGAATTTAATAGCTATGTGTGTTGCTCCAGTGCGACGTTAATTAAAATACCTATCTACATACCTCTCTGGATTTAGTTTCCTCTCTTCCGCTTAAGTAAAACATTCCTGGTGTGTAAGTTCATTTATTTGACTATTTTTCGCAGCTTTGCCAAATATGACCCTATATGCGCAATAAAAAACCAAAACCAAACAACCTATTTTTTTGTCTGAATTTATATATTTAATCTTTTTTCTGATCATTTTTATGTCGATATATCAATTCATCTGTTTCTTTTTCTCCATGCATATATTTTAGGGTATTATAATCAGTAATAAATCACTGCTATTGCAGATTGATTAGGATTACCATCTACACCATTGACGTTTTCATAAGAAATAATATTTATTATTGTTCTGGGTTTTTTATTTTTAAGATCATACTTCAGAGACGGTGAGAAATGGGACCATTGAATACTAGTAGTGGCACACTTATCAATATCTAAATGTCGCCTACCACTCTATAAGTTTAGGTAGGTATGTAGTTAATGACAACGCACTATAGCAACACAACGGGTATTGATGACGGTCCGGGATCAATTCCGAAGGGCTTTAAGTAGGGCAACTTTTTTGTTGCAGTAAAAATTGGAAAAGTTACATTTATCACCCAAAAAAGTTGCATTTAAGGGAATAAAGTTGCATTTTTTTTTTGTTGTTAAACTAAACTCTAAAATAAATTATTCGTAAAAAAAAGGGAAAAAATCAGAATGTATTGACAATTTTAGTGGCATACAAAAATATTATTATACATAATTAAATACTGAAGAACATTGACATCTTTGAATGGCTGATCCTTGGCTATTAATCTCTTTAACATTGAAAAACTGCACTCAACAGAGACTGATGTTGCCTGCATTGTTGCAGTTGAAAATAATCACTTGGAGGAATATCGTCTCTGAAAAGTGTAGCAATAACCGTCAGGTCATTATTTTAATCCAATATTTTTTAAGGTTGCAAGGAACTTCTATAAAATCCTTCGATCTGCTATCTTCATTCGCTGCCTCGATGTTGTACGCTTTCGATTCCGATTTTTCTACGAGACGAAGCAAACGAAGCTGCTTTTGATTTTCAGCAAACGTTTTTATTTTGGTTGCTGTCACTGTAGAAAACCCCGCTTCACACAGATCGGCTGTTGGAAATGGCAATAGGGATTTAAGTGCTGTGGTGGCAATCTCAGGGTATTCCGCCATGACTTTAATCAAGAACACCGGCAGAGTTGTTGTCTCGAACGTAGTTTTAAGGCCGCCTTCATTAGTAATCTCCAGCAGTTGATCTTCTTGCACTGACATGCTAGATTCGCCTAATTTGTTGACAAACGGGCCGCGGATCCATTCCTTACTAGTTCGTGGGTCTTTTGTGGTTGGGAAGTAGCGCTCGAACTCTTTTAAAAGCAAAGACAGGTGATCGTGCACCAACTGGGAGAATGACTGTTTTGGCTCAGTCTCCGCCTAAAATCTCCGCTAATGTCTGAAACATGTCCAAAATGCCTGGTTCACGCGCCGTCCCCACAATTTCAGTTTTGATTTAAATGCAGCTACTTTGTCTGCCAACTTGAAAAAAGTTGTCACATTTGTCAAAATTGGAAAACAGACACATACAAAATTCAGAAATCATAACTGGAAAATAGAGACATACAAAATTCAGAAATCATAATTGAAGCTCTAGAAACAGAACAAATTTCAAGTTCTGACTTACCGCCTCCTAATTTGAGTGGACATTTCATTGATAAGAACCGCATAAATCCGAGAGAAATACACCACAGTAAATAAAATGGAAATAATTTAATGTTCCTTGGGCGGCCCGGTACCATTTGATCCACGGACCGGTACTGGTCCGCGGCCCGGGGGTTGGGGACCACTGCTTTAGATGACCTGAAAAACGTTGCTTGGTGAGTCACGATTGCAGTTGTTAAGAGCTGATGGGAGGGTTCGAGTGTGGTGCAGACCCCACGAGGCCATGGACCCAAGCTGTCAACAAGGCACTGTGCAAGCTGGTGGTCGTTTCATAATGGTGTGGGCTGTTTTTACATGGCGCGGATTGGATCCTCTGGTTAAACTGAACCAATCATTAACTGGAAGTGATTGTTCAGCTATTTGAAGACCATTTTCAGCCATTCATGGACTTCATGTACCCAAACAGCCATGGAATTTTAAAGGATGACAATGCGCCATGACACCTGTTCAAAATCGTCCGTGATTGGTTTGAGGATCATTCTGGACAGTTCCAACGAATTACTGTGCCACCTAGGTCGCCAGACATGAATCTCAACGAACATATATGGTACATGATCAAAAGGTCAGTTCATGCACAAAATCCCGCACCGGCATCACTTTCGAAATTATGGACGGTTGTAGAGGCAGCACGGCTGAATATCTCTTCAGGGGTCTTCCGACTACTTGTTGAGTCAATGCCACGACGAGTTGCTACACTTCTCCAGGCAAAAGGAGATCTCACACGATATTCGAAGGTATCTCATGACTTTTAGCACTTCAGTATATATATATATATATATATATATATATATATATATATATATATATAACAGAGTTGGTAAAGAAAGTTAACTCTATACGAATCTACATCGTTTGACCAATCCATACCAAATTTAGTACACTTATACTTTGAAACCCTGCGAGTACAATAGGTTAACTCTTAACACCCGTTCAATTTGTCATAGGTATGCAGAAGGAGCCAAAAACAATTCGAAATCACCAGATGAAAACATTGAGTTTAAAAAGATTCTTGAACTCAGCTGATTGTTTTACCAGTGTTGATGGAAAACTATTTTTTCCAAAGCAAATAAAATTATTATATTTGTGTTTGAACTGACTTTTTATTTCTCCCCATGATGTAAATTATTTATAAATATTTGATTGATGAAGAAAGAGTATTTAATTTTGCATAACTTACATTTTGTAATGGAAGACGAAAAGCCTAAATAATAAAATTAATCTTAAAAGCGTAATTTTGCTTCTCGGTACCTGGCAACGCCAATATTACTGTTTAATTTTCTTTTAGTTTGATTTAGAATTCTGAATCTGCATATGAGTTGACAGCGAGATGATGTTGTCATATTTGAGGATTCCCAAGTTTTATAAATATCGCAACCCGGCAAGAAAAGTGACCCAAGTCAAAAAATTTTGATGTTATGTCATTGAAAAATATGTATGAGGTGCCCCAGCATGTTATATTAATATTCTATAGAATATAATACAAGTTACCACCATAAATACTTACCTAAAATTTAAAAAAAGCGTATACTATTTCAATATAAGTTTTATAGTAACCTTTAAGTTGATGTTTTTCTCAAATTTTGCAATTTTGAGTTGTGTCACTTTTCTTGCCGGGGTGCGATATGTGTTATTTTTGTAAATAACTCATCATTGTCTATCAATATTGTGTAAAAGATTTTTGTCGAATTGTTCTATTTCAGAATATATTCAGAAAGTAGAAATTCAACATGTTTGCAGATATTTTTTTCAGAATTCCGCATTTTTTGAAGGATTGGAATTTTTTTTCTGTTTACATTTATGTGTTCCGGTATATTACATATTGCAGAGATATTATTTAAGGGTTAGATTTCAATGATTTATTTACTTCCTGCAAAATATCACACATGGGTAATTTCTTGTCCGTGTATGTATATTTCGACCAACTTTCCAGTATTTTAAATATTGCATATATATACTATTTAGGAGTTACATTTTAATGAATACTTCTTATTTTCTGTATATCACTAGACATCAGCAATTTCTTGGGGGGAAATGTATAACTAAATAAATAACTAAATGCAAGAATATTCGCCAAAAATTCGTCACTTTAACTGAAAATGAACGTACGGGGATATTCATAATCACTCCAAAACTCAAAATCGATTTCTGTAGTAATCACCTTTGAAAAAACTTGTAGTTTGTCGTACAACAGATGTACAATGAATATAAAACGGATAATTGGATAGATATATAATGAATGCATATTTGCGTCTGAAGTAAATTATAAAAGCTATGAAAAAGTTAAAACGATGTTAAAAAATTATTTTCCGGACACTTAAATGATGCTTGCATTCTTTAATGAAAAAGAAGTAGATCATTGATGATCATTTATCATTTGATCATTTACTATTTGATCATTGATTGATTGAAGTGATCATTTTTCAATCAACATTTAATTAATTCAACTGGAGCAACGCCGAGTAATTCTCCTAGTTAACTAATAAAACACGACAGAAATTGATCTGGGCTCTTAAATAGCAACATAATAAAATGTCTGGGTAGTAGGTAAACATCAATCTACTATAAAACTAGAATTATTTTCAGTATTGCCGACAGATGGCAGCAAAGTAAAATGGAAGAAAATCTTGGCCCGTCTCATTGTAACAATTATTTTCAATTATTAAATTTAATCTGCTGAATATATTTAAAAATCGATTTAAAAGTTCACATTTCCAAACTTTAGTATTTTCAGACAAATTGAGCTTGCGCATTTACGAATCCGCGGAAATTGTTACAAATAAATAATTCCATATTTTTCAAATTATTCAAAAGTTGAAATGAAGTATTTCAGACGTAAACAATGTTTTCCGTACGAATTTAAGAATACATGTAACTTAAAAATATGTTTTAGTCCTTCTACATAGCCTACTTTCTAAAACTATAACATAATAAAAATTCACAGCACGTAATATTGTATTATAACTTTCTTGTAGTGCAATCTAATTTGGTTTGACAACACTGGCACAAGCGCAGCGATTCGATCTGACAACACTGTAGCCGATCTGGTAACACTGTTGGTGGAAGGCCCAGTGGCTTCGCTGTCAGTAGTGTAGTATCAGTCTAGTCTGTCTGAGTCTGACGCTGTCATTCATGTCTATCGGTGTGCACAACGGGATCGTTGATGATTGTGTTGAGCCAGGCGTGTTACGTGTTGTTCGCTACGATTTTGCCTTATAGTTTAGAGTATTCCAATACATAACGTACAGTTTTTAACACGTCGGCTACTCCCTACTAGATACTATGAGTGACGGTAGGAAGAGACTCAGTGGCGCTGAATACAAAAAACGAACAAAACTGAAACTTCAAGAACAAGAACGTGTTCTGAAACAAACAAAAAAACTTTATGTTTAAAAAAGATGAAACCATCAATGAACTCTATCATTTTGTTGTATAAACAAATGTATTAAGCAAATATGAACTATAGAGGGGGCGGCAAATGGACTTTAGCCTATAGGCGGCATACTCTTAAATCCGGCCCTGCGTTAGTTCTGTGTGAAATTGTGACAATATGTCGAAAGGAAAGGAACTTAGTTACTTTGAAAGACGCATTACAGTTAGTTGTCACATTAGGGTGTGCTTGGGTTTGGCGAATGCCCGGCGAACGTCTGTTACCCCAGTGCATCGTTCCAACTGTCAAGTTCGGTGGTGGTGGTGAACTTGTTTGGGGGTGCTTTTCGTGGTATGGCCTGGAACCTCTGCATGTTGTTCATTGTAAATTGAACACCGACGCCTGCATGAATAGTTTGGACAATCGATTATTTCTACGCTCTGGCAATTTTAAAGAATATCCGAATGTTACTTCCAGAACGACAGCGTTCCATGTCATTTTGCAGCCTCTGTCAAACAGTGGTATCAAGATATCGATGTAAAACGTCTTCCCTGGCCTACTCAGAGTCTCGACCTAAGCCCCATAGAACATTTGTGGGACGAGTTAGAGCGACGCTTACGGACCAGGGAAATCTACAACTGAAATCTACAACTGAGTTGGCGACATCCTTGCAGCAAGAATGAACACAAGTACCCATATCTGTGCATCAAAACCTTGTTGATAGTATGCCCAGAAGGGTTGCTAGTGTAATTGCAGCACGTGGGGGGCCATTCCCCCATTAAAGCATGTATTCTTTCCCTTATACTATCACATCTTGCTGTCCGGTCTATTATTGTAGGGTAGTGTATAATAACAATACAGGTAAAATAGATTTTGTACTAAAAAATTTTGAAACAGCCTTTTTTATACTGGAAACGGCTAACTCCAGTGTAAAAGATTAACTGTTTGAAATATTTTCCAAAAATCAAAATTGAACATTTTAAAACTAGTTTTGAATTTTTCGGCCATGATTATAAACACCACTTTCTGCAACATATTAAAATAATGTTCGGGTTGCTAAAATCTCTCGTGCATCTATTATTTTTAGTTCATGTTTCTGTACTGAGTTTCTAATGGGAAAGCAGGACATGAAACGTTTCACTCGATAATATGTTTTGGTTAACAATTTGATTTAGAGAAAATATTAGCTTTCTCTGTGTATAATCCAGTATATGAGGTAATTTTATAATGATTAGGTAATAATGATGAATGACTGATTGTTTAAAAATAAAATAATTATTATTGAGACTCATTTTCTATTCACATTTGAGATTTAATTTTAAGGTTTTATTATTACATAGTTTTGTACTTTGTGTAAACATTATTTTTTACTTTAATTTGCAAGTTCTTATAAGATCGAATTTTTTTATGTATAATATTTACCAATTGAACTAGCAATATATATTTGTATTTTTCCTTCATATTAATGCCACATCCAAAAAAAAAATATTTCCTCCTTCAATCTATTTTTAGTGTAAGAAGTGCTCTAGAATGTCCCACTATCTTTGTACTTTTAAATTTCTGAGAAGATCCTTAAAAAATCTAAAAGGACTACATTTATGCTGTTCACCAAATACATTCATTTATTTGGTGAATATTGGAAATATACCGCCATAATATTGCTTTCTAAAAGACATTTTCCCCTAAGAGACATGATAAGAATTGCGGACTGCTAAACGAACAGTTTCTAGTGCAGAAAAAATACAAGGGAGTTCATATCGTGTCGCCATCTGCTGTACATATCTGGAAACATTGTTTCAAGCTCAAATAGTTTTATTGCACTAATTTTCTAAATTGTTAAAAGAAAAAATTAGCTATCATTTCCATCTCTCTCTAATTATACCATCAATCAACGATTCTCGGAAAATGTATGTTAAATTGAAATACCAACACTCCTGAACATATCTTACGATCTAAAGTATTCGCTCAGAAAAGGATCTTTACAAGTTCTTGACAGTGAGTGATTTGTAACGGATACAAGCATCGGGCGGATCAAATCCTTTTGGGACCCGGTTCTAAAACTTTGGGTCGATTGTTCTCATTATTCTTAGGTTTATGGACCACCCAATATTCTCAGCGAGCTGGAAATCGTTTACTGAAAATTTTTCGAATATCATTCTTAGTTTCATAACTATGAGAAATACATTGGCATGCTGTAATCTATTTCAAAGGTATTTTACTGTAGCGAGCGTAGCTATTATTCCAAAACTTAACTTACGATTGGGTAGTATAAATATCAGTGTAACCCAACTCTACCATGAAGTACTTTTTGGTAGATTGTAAGTTACGCTGTATCATAACGGTTATACTGGTGACCCGGACGTGATACAGCGTAACTTACTAGCTACCAAAAAGTAGAGTGCCTATATATAGGCACTCTACCAAAAAGTACTTCATGGTAGAGTTGGGTTACACTGATATTTATGCTACCCAATCGTAAGTTAAGTTTTAGAGTGGTAGCTACGCTCGCTACAGGTGCATAACACCATCAAAATATGCTTATGTGTTTTATTTGTTGATCTAAAATCTAATAGACTCTAAACAGCTGTATAGTCAAATAATATCAGTTAACGGGCTACTACTCGAAACCTGGAGATTTTCTACAAATAAGCGAATAGTTGTCGAGTAGGTAGTTGATTTAAAGCCGCACTAACCTCGGTAATGGACCCCTTAATTTTGAACCACGTTCAGGTGACGAGGTCAACACGTGAGATCAAACCCTACAATATATTTATCGTATACCAACTTCAATGTACACAACGATCTTTGGTTGGAACGAGTTTCGAACTATCGTACCTTGGTTTCTAATCCGTTACTCTTCCAACCAGCTACCATATCCCCGAATTAGAGACGAACAACTTTTTGAACGTACCACTATTTAGTAAGGTCATTGTGTTTAACGCTTTGAACTGAGAACCTCAACCCGGGTCGTACAAACCCATCGGTTTTACCCTAATTACCTCGTTACCTTGCCAGACACCTCGTCGAGATAACCACCAGGATAGTTAAGAAAATTGTTAGATACATACAAAAATAGGAGATAAGTAGGTATTTTAATTATCGTGGGGAAACACAACAGACTATTGACGACGGTCCGGGATCAATCCTCCGAGCGAAAGATCCAAGCTTATTTGAGGAAAGACAGTTAAGTTCAAAAAATCATTTTAACTATTAAATAATAAGAGATACAGTTTTTCATGACTATAGCCTACGTGTGATTGCCCAACATTTGACAGCGCTCTGTGTGGTTTGCCCGCATATATCCAATTTTCAACCTGCAGTCTTCTCTGTATGACTTATAACTAGAGCAACTTTTTTTCACACGTTCTACGCTGCACATGTAAAGTACTAAAATCCACATTCCTCCTACATGGGGTGTAGTATAAGTGAGTTATAATCGCAACAGCCGACCAACCGGTATATTGGTTAAGGTGTTAGCCTCTAGATCGGAAGGTCCCCGGTTCGAATCCGGGTTCGGGCATGGATGTTTGTAAGCACATACCAGCTCAGGTGTTGCTTCGTCATCTGAACATGGTGCAAAATTACGAAGTAATTTTGAGGAGCAATGATGGTCCTCCTACTGGGTGCTCCTTCACAAGTGGCCATCACTTCCGGCCTTGTAGTGGCCAATGACTTCGGTCAAATGTGCCAGCCATTAGGGGGGGAAAAATCGCAACTTTCTGCAGAAAGGCAACTTTTTGCACAAATGGAACCACGTGCAACTTTTTAAGATTTAGCTTAAAATTAATTAAAAGGAAATTATTATTTCATTTTTTACCCTCTGAACCAACCCTTCAATCACGTGTGTCGAATCTTGCGAATGCCGAAGTATTGACGATCAAACAAGAAGTTCATAGAAAGGTGTTCTTCCTAACAGACGAAAGTGAAATAAATGGCAAGAAGTACTTCAACACATTGGTTGACACTCTTGATAATCCAGAAGAAACTTGTGTAATCGACTGCAGAGTTTGCGAGGTGAGTGTCGTTCATCAATATGTTGTTCGTTGTAGATGACGTTTTAAAATCTCTGAATGTTGAGCAAAAGGATTTTGCGCTTCTGCTATCCGATACAGCAGGCCTCGAAATAATATTTTTAATATATGTGCACCTAGCGCTCCTACGTTTTTAAATTAGGTGCACAGATTATATTTTAGGTGCAGATTTAAAAAAAAGTAATATAAGAGCATTTATGTAATGTAAACTATTTTATTAGTTGGGTATGTTACAAGTAGATAGTAAATAAAAATATTTAAACATTTTTTTTATCTGCGAAATTATTACTTACAAATATTCAGTCATCATCAGACATTGGTGGGCAATCAGAAACGTCTACGTTTTTGGCAGATCGTTACCCATAAGGTTTAGTGTCCATCCTTCTTTTTGTATTTTCCGTCATTGCAACATAGAATTTTCTGAATTAAAGTTTTCGCATAGTGTTTATTTAGGAATTTTAATTACGTTCCTTTGAGCGAGAGAAGTCGATACTAATATTTTGTTCAGACATCAAAATAACATAAAATACGTTTCCCCCGCTTTTTTAAACGATAGGTGCACTGCGTGCACCTAGAGGGAAGAAATTAGGTGCACAATTTTATTTTCAGGTGCACAGTGCACCTGTGCACCCGGGTATTTCGAGCCCTGCGATACAGTACATTATATGACTGCAGCTGGCGCTGTTTGTCAATGTTAAAGAAAGAACTGGCCAAGGATCTGCCATTCAACCTTTTTCCGTATTTAATGATGTATTATAATACTGCTGTACACGATTGAAATTGTCAATATATTTTAAAAAATTTTCATTTTTTACGAATATTTTATTTTAGATTTTAGTGTATCAAAAATAAATGCAACTTAACTTTAACAACCTTAACTTTATTTTAACAACAACAAATAAAGCAACTTATAAATGCAACAAATAAATGCAACTATTTAACTTATACTTAAGTTGCATTTATAAATGCAATTATTATAAATGCAACTTATTTAACAACTTTAAACTTATTAACAACTAAGGAATAAATGCAACTTTATTTCCACAAATGCAAGTTTAGGGAATGATAACTGCAACTTTTCCCATTTTTACTGCAACAAAAAAGTTGCCCTACTTATAACCAGTTGCGACCTTATTCATCAATGAAATTTCCCCAGGATTCTTTCAACCCATAGATATGTTTATTTAGTCATGTGTGTTATGGATTGCGGTTTGTAGCGTCGAGGTATAGCAACCAGTGGGTTGCAAGTTTGATTTTTTCGTATAAAATTCAGTCATTTTCGTACAAAAAATTACTAACCTCACAAATTAAGTAGAAAAGTACTATTATCTATATAAATAAGAATGGAGTGTTTGTTTGTACATTCAATATTTTCGACCCCTTTCAAGTTTTCTATCCGTTTTGGACCCTTCTGATGCCGAATCCGCCTTTTTCTCGTTTGGTGTCTGTCTGTCTGTCTGTCTGTCCGTCTGTATGTTGTGCCCTATACACGTCCACGCGGTTTAAGATATTTTCATCGAAATTTGCATACAGTGAGTACTTATCTTCATTTAGTGAGTGGCATTGGTTGCGAATGTCTGTCTGTCCGTCTTTCTGTTCTATGCTCGATTTTGTGTTTGTGTGTTTGTGTAAACATCACATGAATTGTATTCCAGATATTTGATTACTATGTGTTTTATTTTATACATTATTTATTAGTTTAGGGAATGCAATATTAAAAAAATTTTTATTGTTATATTTAGAAGAGTTTCATGCTAAAACACCTGAGTAAGTATACTTAAATCAGCCACAATTTGATAGTTTTCGAAAAATTGGAATGTATAGTTTGAGTATTACGATTACTTTCATTTGCTTTACCAGTAATGCTGAAAACCAATTATTTTTCAAAAAAAATTTTATGGTGAAATTTTAGCTCTGATACTTTATTTATTTCGAGTCTTATTTTTATTCTTTGCGCAATGAAAACGATTTCCGAATATTTGGGACAGACGATATTTTTCAACGAAACGAGAATGAACAAGATCGCGCGAGCAGTGATATTTATTCTGGTTCTTTCGCTCTGAATTAATTTCACATTTCTAAATTTTGTGCACTTTTAGTTGTAAGCTGTGGCAACTGTGCGAGATCAAGAGATAAAATTGAATCACAAATTAATATCTTTAGAACAATTTTTCGCGACATCTTTTATTTTGTTTTATTTCGCTGTTTCCTGTTTTAAATATTTATTATTTTAATAAATGTGTTTTCCTTCTCATCACACGCAACAGCACCACAAAGTATTCGACTTAAAAATGTTAGGTAAGTCAGTATAAATTTTCAGTAAATTTTAAGTGTAGTTATGCCATTATTGAAAGAATAATGCCGTTATTTAAAGAATAATGCCGTTATTGAAAGAATAGTAATATTTAAAAATCCAATCTAGAACTTTTTCCAACATTAAAAAATTCGTTGTCATAATGACAGGAGAAGATTGCAAAATTTCACAATGTCACATACCGGAGGCAAGAGTGCCACAAGTAAAAAAATATTGTTTTGTTGACTATGAGTGCGAGAGCACTCGCCGTAAATCGTAATTTTAATTAATTGAGTTGAACATGAAAAGAACTTAAGAAAGGGAATTCCAAATCTTCCTATAAATCGTCTTTTATAGTAGTAACTTTAGTATCACCTTTCGTCATTTTGTAGCATTGTCATACAGCAATTGTGCGATGTATGTGAAATGTATTACATGAATGGATATGCATGTGTAAGATTTGTGTCCAAAGTAAGTTGTAGAAAATATCAAGATGGCGAAAGGTGTTAAAATAAATTTTTTTTTCTACAAAAAACGTAAGTCATTATATATTTTGATTATCTCTTCAATCTAGAGTAAACCAATTCAAACCGAGTAAGGTCGGGTATTTTGCTAGTTTTATAATAAAAATAGCTGCTGTAAAATATTGGTATTTTTTACCGAGACGATTTTCTTCTAACTAAAGAAAATCAGTTTGGGACACACTTCGTTTGTTTAATTTGGAGAGTGGGGTACCAGCTGAGAAGTAACCTCGTCATCTGACCTTGATTCAAAATTACGTGTTGCTTTCCACGGATCTTTTCCTTTGGGGGTGATCCAAGACCGTCGCCAATACCCCAATGTTAGATGGGTTCTTTCTGTTGCTTCCAAAATCATAAAAAGTCAAGCCAGCAGTTTTTAGTCCCAAGATAATTTATTCATGAAAAGGGACACGATACATAACATAGAAATGACATAACCAGAAAACATTGTAATCCGGAAGAAAAACCAATGGGTCTCTCCCCGCTTGTCTCTTCTAAGCCACTCCTGCGATGTTGGTAACCCTTCTCGGGTTTGTCACGATTATCACTCGCCAACCGCTCCAGTTGGCAACAGCTTCATGACACGTCCCAACCAAGAGTGAAATTACGCCTTCTGTGGCTGATTTCGCAATTATAAAAATAATATTACACATATACATTTACAATAATACGATAAATAAATCTATTGGATTAAAGTTCAGCTGTAAAGGTCCTAAAATGTCCACACTAAAAAGGTCCTTAGAATGTTATAAGTGTAGAAGTGAGCAAATGGTATCTGTTTCAAAATACATACAACCCTTATGGATTCTAGGGTTTTACATCGCGAAAAACAAATCAACCGTACACCAACTTATATATATATATATATATATATATATATATATATATATATATATATATATATATATATATATATATATATATATATATATATATATATGACGACTTTCTACAAGTCTCACTACTTAATTCTCATAAAATACGAGCGAGCAGGACAGAGAGCAATGAAAAAGACGTCTTTATTAGACCACAGTCATGGTTCGAGTGCTATAAGAGATGGCGCAGCAAGTTACAAGTTGGGTATCAACAAATTAATTATTTCTGATGCAATGGGCTGCGAAACTGTAAAAGGCACGTGAAAAAAACACTCGGAGGCGCCGGCCAACCTCGAAGCAATTTTCTCATGAATCATTTTTAATGTTACATATATATATATATATATATATATATATATATATATATATATATATATATATATATATATATATATATATATATATATATATATATATATATATATATATATATATATATATATATATATATATATATATATATATGTATATATATATATATGTATATATGTATATATATATGTATATATGTATGTATATATATATATATATGTATATATATGTATATATGTATATATGTATATATGTATATATGTATGTATGTATGTATATATATATATATATATATATATATATATATATATATATATATATATATATATATATATATATATAATGAATTAAATACAATTATACAAATTAATTAACAAAACACAACAAGACATAAACCATTAAGTTCACACTATAAATAAACAGTAAATTTTTTAGTACATAGTCAGATTTCATTCTGACTCCCGCTCAAGACGAGACGGAGCAACTGCACTCCGGTGTTGGAAACCTGGTCTATGAGTTATAAAATGGTTCCATCTTTGCAGTGCTAAAGCCCATCTTGTCAACTTAGGACTCTTGGGGTGGTTTCGCTTAGGTACTCTAAAGGGTTATGATCAGTGATTATCTCCACCTTAGCCCCATAAATCCATTCATCGAACTTATTCAAACCAAAAAGTACTGCCCAAGTCTCCTTTTCAATACTCGACCAGTTTCTCTACGTTTGAGAAAGCTTTTGACTGGCACACGCAATCGGTCGGTATTTGCCTTCAGAATCTCCTTGAGTTAGACAACTACCAACAGCGCAATTGGAAGCGTCACAATGGACCTGGAATGGTAAATTACTATCAGGAGTACCTAAAGAAGTTACTTCAGATAAAATTTTGTTTAGTTTATCGAACGCTTGTTGTTCGACCTCCCCCCCAAAGGACAATATTAGGACCCTTTTTTTGGTTAATTCAGTGAGTGGAGTTGACACTTCTGCATAATTGGGAATATAAGTGCGTTAAAATACCACCAACCCCAACACTGACCGAACTTCCTTCTTACTGTTGGGTCTCGCTAAATTTTTAATGATTGAAATTTTATCTTTGTCGGGCGCATGTTCACCCTCTTCTATCCTGTGACCCAAATATTTGATTTTTTTTTAGCAGCAAATGTACATTTGTCAATGCGAACGGAAAAACCTAATTTCTCTAAATCATTTAATACTTACTCTATATGTTTTAAATGCTCTTTTAAAGTCTTTGAGAAAATCACGACATCGTTCATGTACGCTTGTGCATACTCGTGTGATTTAAATGCCCGGTTCATTTCTCTCTGAAATGTACCTGAGGCTCCTATGAAACCAAAAGACATAATTTTCCACTGATAAACCCCATTGTGAGTGGTGAATGCAGTCAAAGGTTTGCTTGACTCATCCATTTTGATTTGCCAATACCCCTTCATTAAATTAGAATTAAAATTAGTCCCATTATCTGATGCGATAATGTTTGGAATAACGGTCCTACAAAATATGTGTGTAACAATGCTTCCCACGTTGCCTTCGCTGTTAAAACCGTAAGTGGTACCGCCTCAGCCCATCTGGTATGCTGGTCGACTAAGCATAGAATATATCGGTGACCCTTAGAACTAGCTGGATCAATCGGACCAATAATATCGATATTCACAACCTGAAATGGTAACTCTGGTCTAGTCACAGGTGTGATCGGTGCTCGATCCTTCACCTTCACCTTCCGTGTAAGCTGACAATCTTTGCAACTTTCACAAAAGTTTTTTACATCCTCTTCCATACCTCTCCATAAAAAAGAATGCCGTATTCTCTCCAGAGTTTTCCTGGCACCCATATCACCACCAAAAACAGAACTATGTGCAAGACGTAACACCTCATCTCTTTTAACCTTGGGTAATACCAGTTGACCCACCGTTTCACGAAGCATTTTGTCCCAGTAAAACAAATAATTATTCACAATGTAGTAATTTCCCTTTTTATTCTGAGCGTTCGTCCATTCTTCCCTCAATGAGTCACAAGTTTGCTGATCTCGCCAAAACTGGTCCGAAATCGAAACATTTCCTACTACTGTTTCAATATCACCGTTTCCGTTTTCCCGGGAATTTTTTTCATTCCCAAAAGCATTGGTAACCACCTTAGTTTCGTCTGCCTGTGCTACATTGGAAACCAAAACCTTTTCCCCACTCGTATTACCGGAAAGTATTTCACTATCCATGTGTTCCTGTCCAGAACAAAAGTCCAGAATCCTACCCTCGTAATTACCAGACCTATCCTAGGTCTGCTCTTCCCTGAACTGATCCTGTTCACCTTCGATATCACCGCTAAGAATGCGAGACCTTAACTCAGTCCGTTTCCCTCCTAACATATAGAAAACCTTCGGGGGTAATAACGCATCTTCCACGAGTGAATCCGTTATAGCGCACAAGACTTCTTGATGCACGTTAACATTTTGATCGGTTACCATCGCCAACGGAACGTTAATCAATGGACATTGAACAGCAGGGCCAAAAATACCTTTCAAAACTATAGTCGGTCCTCCTTCTATAGATATAACTGGTATCAGATTTTTCCTGACCACCGTTATCTCCGTACCTGAGTCAATTAATGCATTAGCAACCTTGCCATTTACACTAAGAGGTACTTTTACCAGTTTACATAACTGTTCGCCTATTGTACTTCTAGCTGCAACAGGGGAATTTACACTAGCCACTACAATTTTCGTGTCTTCTAGTTCTTTTTCTTTTACCTTATGGGTTCGATTTACCTGTGCCTTTTTATTTTCCCCTGGTTGATATTTCCTATATGTGGTGAAGGCTTACCCTTCCCCACATGTTATAATTATTTTCGATTCCTCCCTGGATTGTTTGGAAAAGGAATGAGAGCAAGAATTAGTTTTCTTGTATAGTTGTTTTTTTCGATCCCATTCTCGACTTCCTAGGTACGAAAATCTTGTAAGTAAAGATTGGATTTCTCACGCGTTTTCCCTTCTTGGAATTCTTGTTTCTCCCTGTCTCATCTCTACGTGGCCCACACTGATTGGACAATCGGTGACCTTCCAAGGTCAAACCTCCCCGCCAGAACCTTCAACCGCGACACTTCTTAATTACCGGAAGATGTTGGCGTGATTTTACTTTTACTCTCTTCTTCCTGGGGTTTTTAAACATTCCGTTAGGACAAAATGATAACCCCGGTTGTCCTTCTCCCGCGTGCTATACACACAAGTTCACATCCGAAATTTAATTCTATTCTTGGCATAAAATTACTTCATACTTCGTCTGGCAGACCACAGACCAACGCCATCAGTGAACGTGTAAACACTGCCATAAAATCCACAATTTGACACTATGATGGTCCTTTTTACGAAATTTGTGTGACCAACTTTTGATTGCATCAAATTTATTTATGAGCCAATTTTTAAAATAATTGTACCGTAAGAAAGAGTACATTCTGAGGTATACTCCGATATTTTTAAAATTAAAAACTAATAGTAATACGATATAGATATGACAGGACAGTTTTAGTTTTGTATCGGAAATTACGATCTGTGAAAGTTCCGAAAATTGTATGACCAACTTTTAATTGCATCGACTTTATTTACTAACCAATTTTAAAAAAAATTGTACCATAAGAACGAGTGTAATGTAATGTATTCAGTGATGTTCTCAAATTTAAAAAATAATAGAATTAAGTTATAGGTATGACAGTTTTAACAAAAAGTAGCGAAAATATCCAAAGATTCCGAATTTTGTATGACCAACTTTTGATCGCATCGAATTTATTTACTAACCAATTTCAAAAATAAATGTACCCTAAGAAAGAGTACATACTGAGGTATACTTCAATATTTTTTAATTAAAAACTAATAGTAATAAGATATAGATACAACAGTTTTTTAAAAAAATAACTAAAATCTCCCGATTTTTCCGGAATTTCAAAAAAATATTATCAAAAACCAAATTGAAATTTCTACCAAAACTCGACGAGCTGCAAAAATTTACGTTGAGAGGTACTCTTTAAAAAAACTCACGGCTAAAGACTGAAAATTTGTAGAAATTTCGCTTTTTCAATTTTGACACTTAATAAACCCTAAACTAATAGCCGCAACGGAAAAAAATCTTAACAATTGTCCAGGGAATACGATGAAGAACAAACCATGTTAATTTCGTTTTTTTCTGATCAGTACTTTCTCGGGAAACAGCCTAAGAATCGAGCTAAACAACACAGTTTCCAATCCTGCGGAAGCGACGGTGGCGGCGGTAACTTTTTTTTAATATAGAGGGATAAAGTTCATTTAGTTTAGATAGAACTACAATTTTAATGGTTTACCATTATAAATTATCTAATCAAATTAGCTATCTACTTGTTTTTTTACTTACTTCTTTTAAGATTCGTTAAAAAGTGAGATGGGTTTCGAAGTTAATTAATTAATTTCTTCTTGGAGATCACAGTGATCACTATTTTAAACATATTTTTATATTTTAATGCTAATGACTATCTTCTGCGTAATTGAAGAACTGTGTTCAATTTGTATTAAGTTGTCCTACACGGAAATGAAATTACACAAAATGTAGTTAATTACTGGTTTATTTGTTGAAAAATATACAAACTTCTCCAAAACAACTCACCCCACGGAATCTTCATGTTCAAATTTACATTGCTTTCTTACGAGATTTTCTTAATGGCAAACTCATTAATAATGTCCTCATATGAAAGTGTTTTTGTTGTATTTGCCTCAATACAAAGTAATGAAAGTGAGTTTAACCGTATTTCAGAAATACTAGTTCGCAGATAGTTCTTAACTCTTCTAAGGCAGGAAAAACTGCGTTCTCCCTTGCAATTTGTAGCAGGTATGCACAAACTTATCCTTACAGCGATGTCCAAATTGGGGTAAACATCTTGTAAGGAATTACGCCTCAGATATTTCGAAAGTTAAGGTATTAGCCTCTTGATCGGAAGGTTCCTGGGTTCGGGCATGGATGTTTGTAAGCGTATGGTGTAGAGGCGGCTTTTGCACCTTAAATCTGTCGTGGCCGAAAGTCCTCACGTTAGATTGGTGTGGAAGTTTGGAGAGTGGGGTGCCAGCTCAAGTGTTGCTTCGTCATCTGACCGTGGCTCAAAATTACAAGGTGTTGTCCTCGGATCTTTCCCTTAAGGGACTGATTCCGCACCGTCGTCAATAGCCCGCTGTGTTGCTCTAGTACGACGTTAACTAAAATTACCATTACCATCCAACGATTTATCAGATGGGTGATCATTACCCACAGCACAGTGATTTTTAAAGTGGATGCACTCTTCAGTGAAATTCGAATCCAAATCATTTATGAAGACGTGATAAAGGTTGGTGGCCTTTTACCCTCATTTCCTCTCCCATATATCTGTATTGTTATCACACAACTGAGTTAAGGAGTAGAATTGGTCTTGAAACTCGTCATATGCCATTTTTCTTATCATGAATTCACAAACGAAAGAGTCTATAATTGGTAAAAACGTGTTTATTTTAAGGTCATCCCTGCCGTTAAAGTTAACTTCTCCACTTCGGTCTTCGTCAGGCCAAACTTTTCCTTTTGGCTGTCTTTTATTGTCTTTTTCATAAGATGTAGTTTTGGTTATATCCATGGCCAATTCCTCAAAGTAATTAAAGTTGTTTCTCTGTTCCTTAAAATATTCTTCAAGAGAGCCATACAAATCTCTGACCAACAAAACATCCACAGTTCCACTTTGCATGGCTTTGCTAACTTTATGGATTCTGTGAAGCGCAATGCTCCAGAAACACACCATAAACGCAGTCTCAAAACGTGCTAATCTTCGAAGTATTCCTCGGGATTCACATTTAGTCGTTGCTTTTTCTGTTGTGTCATTTGAAATTCTTGTCAGAGCAATGTACACTTCTTCCCAAGACTGTCGTAAACTTGGGCACGCGTCATCTCATGCTGACCATCGAGTAGGACACACTTTTTTAATTGTCTTCTTATTCTGATAAGATTCTTCCATAACGCTTGTTAGGCATTCCCAACGCTTTGTAGAGCATGTAAAATGTACATATATTTCTTGGAGCAACATGAAAAATGTGCACGCTTCTTCACAAGATTTTGCAGCAGATGATCCAACAAGATTTAGGGAGTGTGCCGCACACAGGATGAATAAAGCTAAAGGAGTTTTTTTCTTTATTTTTGCTTGCAGACCATTGTAAACGCCGGCCATATTGGAAGCGTTATCGTAAGATTGGCCTCTGCAGTCATCAATGTTTATTTGCAAATTTTCTAGCTCATTCATAACACACTCAAACATTCATTCTGAACTATAACCAGCTGATAGAATGAAGGTAAGAAATCTTTCACAGGGTACACCGTCACTTGAAACATATCTAACAGCTAGGACTAACTGGTCTACCTGTGACATGTCTGGGGTCGAGTCTATGATGAGAGAAAAGTATTTAGATTGTTTCAACACTTCACAAATTACCTGCCTAACATTTCGAGCCATTAACTCAATTACCTCATCGCGTGTCTTAGAAGAGAGATAATTTGTATTCCCACTACCACAGTTACCGTGTGTTGCTAAGAATGGATCGAACTCGGATATCTGCTCTAAAGCCAAAAGAAAATTTCCATTCCTGTTAGAACCAAATATCTCGCTGTCGCCTCTTGAAAAGGGTCTCTTGATGTTAGGGTCTTGACAGCCGCTACAACTCTAGTTAAAACGTTTCTCCAATAGTGTGTTTCTTTGTCTAGTTGTAAAGTTAGCATACTGTCAACACGGTTAAGAGAAATTCCTCTTGCTTTTAGAGTAATAATAGCAGATTTGTGTATTGGGGAATTTTCATGGCGACATGGCCGACTTTCTCCATTTTTCCAGTCATTGAAACCATCTTTGTCGTCAAATTGTGATCGTTCTTTAGTGTTAAACACTAAACAAGGGCCACAAAAAACTGATCCCTTACTTTTAGAGAAAATCATCCATTTCCTTTCATGAACTTCTCCATTTTTTTTTAATCTCCGTTCAAAGATAGATTTAGTCAAATATCTTTTTTTATCTTTGTATGCTCTTAAGCTGTTAGTGAAATCTAATCCTATGTTTTGTTCAAAGCCATTTTTTGCTATTAGATCTCTAGGAGCATCATTTAAGATCCACAAAACTGGATCCTTATTTAAAGACATTGCTAATGTTGGCTCTTTAATTTCTGTTAAAGATTATCTTTTCACATCAAATCTATCAGGTACAATCTCATTGTGAGAACTTGCATTTCAGTAGGTTCTGATAACAACATGGCTGTTTTGGAACAACTCGTTCCAGAGAAAGCATTGTCGTCCCCAACAGAACCATCACAAACAGCACGAGCACTTTCAGGTTCCCCTTTATCTTCTTCGTCGTTCTTTTCTTCCACTGGCAAACTATTAGTTTTAAAAAACAAAACTAGTTTTTTTGTTTGTTTCAGAAAACGTTCTTGTTCTAGAAGTTTCAGTTTTGTTCGTTTTTTGTATTCAGCGCCACTGAGTCTCTTCCTACCGTCACACATAGTAGCTAGTAGGGAGTAGTCTACTTGTTAAAAACTGTACGTTATGTAATGGAGAACTCTAAACTATAAGGCAAAATCGTAACAAACAACACGAACACGCCTCGCTCAACACAATCATCAACGATCCCGTTGTGCTCACCGATAGACATGAATGACAGCGTCAGACTCAGACAGACTAGACTGACAGCTGAGCCACTGGGCCTTCCACCAACAGTGTTGACAGATCGACAACAGTGTTGTCAGATCGAATCGCTGCGCTTGTGCCAGTGTTGTCAAACCAAATTAGATTGCACTGCAAGAAAGTTATAATACAAGATTACGTGCGATAAATTTGTATTATGTTATAATTTTAGAAAGTAGGCTATGTAGAAGGACTAAAACATATTTTTAAGTAACATGTATTTTTAAATTAGTTCGTAAAATATTATTTACGTCTGAAATGCTTCATTTTAACTTTTGAATAACTTGCCAAACTACCGCCCCTGAAAAATTAGTCACTCTAGGCTGTAGCCTACTTAGCCTATTTAGAAATATGGCCTTGGACGCCACCTCAGATGTTGCATCGTCATCTGATCTTCTGTTTTGTGAATAAATGTCATCAATTGTGTTTCCAACGTGAGGACATTTGAGGCCATAACCGACAGATTTAAAGTGCACCAGCTCTCTTTGTACACGAAGGTCTTTGGTTGGATTCGAACTCGCAACCCTCTGGTTACTATCCGTTACTCTTCCAAGGAAAAATTAAAAAATTTAGGGGGCTACCGTGGCCTTTAAACTTTTTATTTTGCTAGAAAAACATAGAATTTTCAAGAAAATGTATTTACTTGAAAATAAATTAATCACGAATGCCGAAACAATTTAATATACCATCCTCTCATATTGATGATGAAATGTGAAAATATCGCAAAGCAGATGCCACAAATAAAACGTATTCATAGGAAAATTAAGTGCAAGACTATACACACACATACACCGAAAATTTATCATTTTCACTGAAAATGAACTCACGGAGATTTTCGTAATCGCACCAAAACGCAAAATCGACTTCTGTAGTAGTCATCTTAGAAAAAAAAACTTTTGTCGTTTGTCTTACGTAGAAGTGCGAGGAATACCACCGCAGCATAACTAACAGCGCTCTGCGCATGCGCAATAGTCTTCCTTGACCACAGCCTTTCCACTAACGCCAATTACGGTCATCTATGTTGTGTTTTCAATTTGTTCTGATCACTAGAAATGTTTAAGACAATTGAAGAACCCGCCAACTGGAAGGGGGGGAGGGAGAGATTTGGTCTGAAATTCGTTTCTTGAATGCGAGGAACACAAAGTCTGCTCAAATTCAGTGTCAAATTACTGAGATTTGTGAGTGAAAGTGCAATGAGCGACAGTATGGTGAGAAAGTGGTTTAGAAAATTCAATGAAGGACGAACAAAGGTGCACGACGAAGCACGGAGCGGCGGCCTGCTGTTGTCACTGACGATATGGAAAGGCAAGTTGGTGAAAAACTTCGAGGGAACAGACGCTTCACAATGTCAACACTTTCTGATGAATTTCCTCAAATTTCAAGACTTTCTAGAATATGCTGTACAATTCTGGGCTCCATATATGAGAAAGGGCATAGAATCAATTGAAAGGGTTCAGCACAGAGCTACAAAAGTAATAAAGGGGCTAGCAAATTTCGACTATAATGAACGTTTAAGTAAGCTAAACATGTATACACTGGAAAGAAGAAGAAGGAGGGAGGATTTAATTCAGCTTTTCAAGTTTGTAAAACAAGGGGACACAGAGGGCTTAAATTTCAAAAAGTGATAACAGAACAAGGGGCCATGGGTATAAATTGAATAAGACACATTTTAATCGGGATTTAAGGAAAAACTACTACTTTAATAGGGTAATAGACAGTTGGAATGCGTTGCCAGAAAATATAGTTAATTCAAAGGGAGTGTACGAATTTAAGACACAATTGGATAGTCAGTGGGAATTGGGGAATTCATAAACAAAGGACCAGCCTTGTTGGGTTTGAGCCTGTAGCTGGTCGTCAATATTTGTATTTGTATTTGAAATTGTTTCCGACCTCTTAAGTTACCTTAAGTTGTATTCCCGTTGGGTACCAAATATTATTGCGGATTTCCACAAAACCAAGCGACTTGGCGCTGCCAAGTCATTTTTTACCCAATACAGAGATAGGCATTTTAAAACCAATTAGTGACTAGTGACGAAACTTAGGTTCGTCACGAATCAAAACAGCAGTAAATGGAGTGGAGACACACAGAATCTCCCAAAAAGCAAAAATTCAAAACATCCATGTCAGCCAAAAAAAAATCACTTGCACCGTGTGTTGGGTTATGACAGGGGTTCTGTTTGTTGAATTGCTTCCTTAAGGTTATCCTTTTCTGGATCTTGCACCATAAAACCCAAATCAATCATCTTCCTAGCTAGGTGAAACCGTCAATGCTGCTCGATACTGTGAGAATGAAAAACCTTACCAATTCAAAACAAAAGGTAATTTGGTAATTTTTAATTAACGTCGTACTAGAGTAACACAACGTGTTATTGACGATGGTCCGGGATCAATCCCTTAAGGGAAAGATCCGAGGACAAAGCCTCGAGTTTTGGTCAGATGACGAGACAACACCTAAGCTGGCACCCCACTCTCCAAACTTCCACTCCAACCCAACGTGAGGACTTTCCGCCACGACAGATTTAAGGTGCACCAGCCGCCTCTACATACGCTTACAAACGTCTATGCCCGGACCCAGATTCGAACCAGGAACCTTCCGATCTAGAGGCTAACACCTTAGCCTCAAAACAAAAGAAGAGAAATTCTTAGTCAATGAATTATCTTGGTTCACGACAAAGCTCGGTTCCATGCAACTGGTTTCCACTCAAAGGCAAATTGAGGAATTCGGTTGGTAGTAGTTCGATCATTCCCCCTACAGCCCAGACCTAGCACCTTCTGACTATTACTTGTTCCTTCACATTAAGCGGGGAGGACAGCGCTTTGAAAGTTACGACGACACAAAAAACGCTGTAAAGATATGGCTGTCATCACATCACTGGCGGGAACCTTCTTTGAGGAAGGTATACGTAAGTTGCTCACCCCGCTACTACAAGTGTCTCAACATCGATGGAAACCATGTAGAAAAATAATTCAAGAAATGACCTTTCATGTAAACATAAAATTGGCTTGAAAAACAATTTTTTTTCGTCTTTCTTTATACAAAACGGATCTTACTTTCCGGATGCACTTCGTATTATGTATGCTGCTGCAGCGCCTCTGCTGGGCTCGTGAGCATATCAGTTGTACCCTTTAGATGACTGGAAAAACGTTTCTTGGTGAGTTATGATTACAGTTGTTAAGAGCTGATGGGAGGGTTCGAGTGTGGTGCAGACCCCACGAGGCCATGAACCCAAGCTATCAACAAGGCACTGTGCAAGCTGGAGGTGACTTCATAATGGTGTGGGCTGTTTTTACATGGCACGGATTGGATCCTCTGGTTAAACTGAACCAATCATTAACTGGAAGTGATTGTTCAGCTATTTGAAGACCATTTTCAGCCATTCATGGACTTCATGTACCCAAACAACCATGGAATTTTAAAGGATGACAATGCGCCATGACACCTGTTCATAATCGTCCGTGATTTGTTTGAGGATCATTCTGGACAGTTCCAACGAATTACTTGGCCACCTAGGTCGCCAGACATGAATCTCAACGAACATATATGGTACATGATCAAAAGGTCAGTTCATGCACAAAATCCCGCACCGGCAACACTTTCGAAATTATGGACGGCTGTAGAGGCAGCATGGCTGAATATCTCTTCAGGGGTCTTCCGACTACTTGTTGAGTCAATGCCACGTCGAGTTACTACACTTCTCCAGGCAAAGGGAGATCTCACACGATATTCGAAGGTATCTCATGACTTTTGACCACTTCAGTGTATATACACAGTCCAGTCACATTAATGTGACCATCACCTACTTTCGACGTCAACGTGAAATAACCAATCACAAAAAAGGCAGGTGGCAGCACATTGCGGTGGAGTGTATATAAAGGATGTCCTAGGGAATCGGAAAGCATTTCAATCGTTGGCGTATTGCAGAAACGTAGCGATTTATCCGATGTCCAAAAGGGCATGATTATTGGCTTTCGGGCCAAGGGTAGAACCATTTCGGAAACGGCTAATTTTGTGAACTGTTCGCGTGACGCCGTGGTAAAAGTATACCGTGCATGGCAAAATGGCACTATCCGAAATCAGTGGCGTGGCACATGTGGTGCACCGCGGGCTATAGATGACAGAGGCGAACGAAGGCTACGGAGATGCGTTCGGGCGAATAGACGTGCAACTGTTGAGCAACTGACCTCCCAGATGAACCAAGGGGCCACCAAAAGTGTATACTCAACAACGGTTCAGCGAACGTTGCTGCGCATGGGCCTCCGCAGCAGACGCCCGGTTAATGCACCTATGCTGACTGCTGTTCATTGGCGACGAAGGCTGGAATTTGCACGCCAGTGCCGCAACTGGACGTCCACAGAGTGGCGACAGGTGGCTTTTTCCGATGAATCACGTTTTATGCTCCATCGTACAGATGGGCGTTGGCGTATACGGCGTGAAACGTCTGAAAGCAAACACCCTGCAACAATTGCCGGAAGGATCCAGGCTGGAGGAGGGAGCATTATGGTTTGGGGAATGTTTTCCTGGCATTCACTGGGTGCACCCATCATTGTGGAAGGCACGATGGATCAGCAAAAGTACGCATTCGACCTTGCGGACCATGTCCACCCCTACATGCGAATTATTTTTCGTCAGAATAATGGCAACTACCAGCAGGACAAGACGAGGTGTCATACAGCTCGCAGTGTATGTGCGTGGTTCGAAGAGCACCAGGATGAGTTTACCGTACTCCCCTAGCCAGCAAACTCACCGGATTTAAACTCAATCGAGAATCTGTGGGACCACCTCGATCGGGTTGTTCGCGCCATGGATCCTCAACCGCGTAATCTAGCGCAGCTGGCCACGGCACTGGAGTAGGCAGGGCTCAACATCCCAGTGAACACATTCAGAAACATAATTGACTCTCTTCCTGCACGTCTCGCAGCGGTCCGCTCTGCCAAAGGTGATTATTCTGGCTTTTGACAGGTGGTCACATTAATGTGACTGGACTGTGTATATATATACAACAGAGTTGGTAAAGAAAGATAGCTCTATACGAATCTACATCGCTTGACCAATCCATACCAAATTTAGTACACTTATACTTTGAAACCCTGCGAGTACAATAGGATAACTCTTAACACACGTTCAATTTGTCATAGGTATGCAGAAGGAGCCAAAAACAATTCGAAGTCACCAGATGAAAACATTGAGTATAAAACCATTCTTGTACTCAGCTGATTGTTTTACCAGTGTTGATGGAAAACTATTTTTTCCAAAGCAAATAAAATTATCATATTTGTGTTTGAACTAACTTTTTATTTCTCCCCATGATGTTAATTATTTATAAATATTTGATTGATGAAGAAAGAGTATTTAATTTTGAGTAACTTACATTTTGTAATGGAACACGAAAAGGCTAAATAATACAATTAATCTTAAAAGCGTAATTTTGCTTCTCGGTATCTGGCAACGCTAATATTAATGTTTAATTTTTTTTAGTTTGATATAGAATTCTGAATCTGCATATGAGTTGACAGCGAGATGATGTTATCATATTTGAGAATTCCCAAGTTTTATAAATATCGCATCCCGGCAAGAAAAGTGACGCAAGTTAAAAAATAATAACTTTGATGCTATGTCATTGAAAAATATGTATGAGGTGCCCCAGCATGTTATATTGCTATTCTATAGAATATAATAGAAGTTACCACCATAAATACTTACTTAAAATTTAAAAGAAGCGTATACTATTTCAATATAAGTTTTATAGTATCCTTTAAGTTGATGTTTCTCAAATTCTGCAATTTTCAGTTGTGTCACTTTTCTTGCGGGGGTGCGATACACGTGTTCTTTTTGTAAATAACTCATCATTGTCTATCAATATTGTGTAAAAGATTTTTGTCGAATTGTTCTATTTCAGAATATATTCAGAAAGTATAAATTCAACATGTTTGCAGATATTTTTTTCAGAATTCCGCATTTTTCGAAGGTTTGGAATTTCTTTTCTATTTGCATTTATGTGTTCCGGTATATTACATATTGCAGAGATATTATTTAAGGGTTAGATTTTAAGGATTTATTTATTTCCTGAAAAAAATATCACACATTGGTAATTTCTTGTCCGTGTATGTATATTTCGACCAACTTTCCTAAAATATTGGAGTGAATATGTAATGATTAGTAGAATTCTCTGTTTCATAAGAATAAATAAAATATACAAAACAAAATTTATGATAAGGCGTGTTGTTTATTTTAAACTGACCAGAATTTTGTTTATTTTCGTATTTATGTGTTCCAGTATTTTAAATATTGAATATATATTATTTAGGTGTTAAATTTTAATGAATACTTTCTTATTTTCTGTATATCACTAGACATCAGCAATTTTTTTGGCTGAAAATGTATAACTAAATGCAAGAATATTCGCCAAAAATTCGTCATTTTAACTGAAAATGAACGTACGGGGATATTCATAATCATTCCAAAACTCAAAATCGATTTCTGTAGTAATCACCTTTGAAAAAAACTTGTAGTTTGTCTTACAACAGATATACAATGAATATAAAACGGATAATATGGATGGATATATTTAATGAATATATATTTGTATCCGAAGTAAGTTGTAAAAGCTATGAAAAAATTAAAATGTTGTTAAAAATTATTTTCCGTACGCTTAAGGATGATTACATTCTTTTATGAAAGAAAAGTGATTAGTCTGATAACTTTTCAATTAACATTTAATTTATTCAACCCAATCAACGCCGGATAATTCTGCTCTAGTCAATTTATAATTCATTCTTTGGAATTTCAGTATTGAAAGGGATGGGGGAAAAAAGGACAGAACTTACATATTAGAAATTGATAAAAAGTTCAGAGCTTATAAATTAGAAAAATTGAAGTTACCTCCAAAGACTCGTTCACAGGAAAAAGATGGAAAGATGGATGAAAGAAGGTTGCTAGGAACATAAAATATGATTTGTAGCATTACTTCAAAAATTTGATCTTAATGAAGATGAAAGTTTACTTTTAATTTTATTTGAAAGGTAACTCACATTTTGAATTTCTCCAAAGGGACATTTAGATCCCTGAGTTAGTTGAATATTACCAACTGAACCTCAAATTTTCACTACGTGAATCACATTGACGTGATGAGAAGGTTTGGAGAGTCCAAACACAACTTAGGTGCTGACCTCGTCATTTGACCGTGGTTCAAAATTACGAGGTGTTGTCCCATGCCCATGGATTTTTCCTTTCTGTAGGGATCCCTGACAGTCGCAAATAGCCCGTTCTGTTTAACAACTGTGATTTTAATTGAACTATCTACCTGTCTATCCAACGAAATAGTATAAAGAAATGCCTTAGGGTGTGTTTGATTTCATAATCTTTGCGCCTATGAGTAGGTGGTAAATTAACGTCATACTGATAGAAAACTTCTGGCTATTGCTGTTATGTGTGATCTATATTTAGGATCACTGGGCTGTTCTTACTTAGAACAAGTAGTTATTTCCATATTAAATAACTTTTATTTAAAGTTCAATTACGAAGTATCATACACACGTGGTTACATATTAAAGAACGTATTTACATGACGCTGGCAGGACAACAACTGACTTAAGTAGCGTTTCCACGGTTGTGATTACAAATCAGATTATTCGGTTACAGTCACCTGACATCCTCCCTTTTAAGATTCTTGATTACATATTACATAGTTCATTAACATATATACATTTACATAAAGTATATTACATATCATATACTTCATTACAAGAGTTCCTTAAAATTATTAGTTATATGTTGTCTTTAATAGTCTTAATAGGCCTGTATTTCATTCATAGTCTCTTAGGTATGCAAGTCTCTTATTTACACAAGCACTTCTTGTTGTTGTGTTCCCTGATGTCTTTACGTCTTTTTGGGGACTGGAATTTGTATTATTATTTGCCCTTGTATCCCCTGTATTGCTTGAGTCACTAGTACTCTTCCCATTGGGGTTAGTTTGTTCTACAAATGGAATGTGACTTTCTAAGATATTTTCTGTTTCGCATTAGAATTAACAAGGAATGACCTAGTAGTTGATTAATCTTGTGCTACTACTTGGGCTGGTAACCATGATCCATTTTTGTAGTTTCTTAGACTTACATTTTCCCCTGGCTTTAGTTCTGGCTATACATGAGCTGTTTTATCATAGTATGACTTTTGTTTCTCTTGCCTTAATACTAAATTTGCCCTAATGTTAGTAAATAGTTCGGGATTTAGCATTTTGTTCGTTATTGGCAGTTTTGTTTTCGACCTGCGATTGAACATCATTTGGGAGGGAGATAAGTCAAGTCCTGATATGGGGGTGTTTCTGCATTCCATAAGACCCACATGGTGATCTTTGTTTCCCTCTCTCGCCTTTCGAAACAGACTCTTTGCAATCCCAACAACCCTTTCAACCATCCCATTACTTTGAGATGGGTGAGGACTGATGTATACATAGTCAAAGTTTCATTCATTGGCAAATTGTTTGTAAATATGGCTGTTAAAAGGAACATTATCTGAAATTACTCTATCTGGTACCCCAAATTTAGAAAGATACCCTTGAGCTTATCTATGACTTCATTGGCCGACTTATTGTTAAGCATAGAAACCTCCAATCATTTCGAATAGTAGTCCATAAGGGCAAGGTAGTCTATATTGTCAAAACTCATGATATCTACACCCACTTTCTCAAATGGTCTATGGGGGACTGTATGTGGCTTTTGAGGCTCTTTCGGGTTTGCTCTCTTAAATTTCTCACATATCTCACATTGCGATACCAGTTTTTCTATATATGAATTCATTTTAGGCCAATATAATAGCTCCTTAGCCCTACCTTTTGCATTTCTCTATCCCAAAATGTGCCTTATGAATTAAATTACCATGTCTTTTCGTAATGAAGAAGGGACAACAATTGTATCATTCAGAAACACTAGGTCGTTGTTGGTATGCAGTTCATTTCCAAGTTTAACATATGTTTTTATACTACTACTCGCATTTCTTTTGGTGATTGGGGTCATCCCTCTTCTAGGAATTTGAGAATTTGACTTAGGTCAGGGTCGGCTTTAGTTTCTTTTTGAAATTGTGCTTCCTTAACAGCACTCATTGGTAGGTATTTTGTAATACTACGAACAATATTCAACATTTTAGGATCATTCTCAACCTGTTCATGGATTGAGAATGCTCTTGACAAAGTGTCCTTTAGGTACATTTGGCTTCCAGGCACGTGCACTACCTCAAACTCATACTTTAGTAGTTTCAGTAACATCCTTTGCATTCGAGATGATATTTTGTGCATAGGTTTGTTTACAATGGACATGAGGGGTCTATGGTCACTTTGTATTATCACTTTCCGACCATATACCAAGTTATGGCATTTCTCAAATGAGAATACTATGGCTAGTAATTCCTTCTCTATTTGAGTATAATTTTTTTCACACTCTGTTAAACTTCGAGAAGCAAACGAAACAGGTTGACCCTTTTGAATCAAGCATGCACCCAACCCATCCTTCGAGCTATCGCACTGTATTGTCACCTGCTCTGAGCCTGAAAATACCTTCAATACTGTAGTTTTTGTTTGCAGTGTTTTAATTTATTTAAAACACTCTTCTTCTTGTTTCTCCTAGGTGTGAATTTAACCTTATTCATAGTTATTTCTCTAAGGGGCGCAGTAACAGTTGATACGTCAGGTATGAATTTAGACAGTTTCTGTTTTCATTTTTGGAAGATTTCTAGGGCAGATGCTATTCCAAATGGCATTTTATTGAATTTGTACCTCCCAAATGGTGTATTAAAAGTACAAATCTCAGAGCTCGCTTCGTCTAGGCGCACATGCCAAAAGCCGTCCTTTAGGTCTAATAAAGAAAATATTTTTCTCCCTTCTAATCTACTTATTATGTCCTCTGCTGATGGAATTAAGTAGTGCTCCCTTTTTATTACCTTGTTTAGATCCCTGGGATCCAGACACAATCTTAGGTTACCATTGGGCGTCTCTACAATTACCAAACTCTGTACCCAATCAGCTGGCTTGTTAACCTACGAAAGTATACCATCCCTCTCTAGATTATTTAAAGTGGATTTCAGTCTAGCCTTTAATGCTTGAGGAACACGTCTAGGGGGATGAATTACAGGTATAGCCTGATCCTTCAATACTATTTTGTATAACTCATCTGGGAATTTTCCTATGCCACTAAATACCTCTCTGTACCTATTTACAAGATCATCTTTGTTTCCCATTTTAAGTTGGTCAATTCTTTCAATGAGTTTTAAATCTAAGCATGCTCTCAGCCCTAGTATAGGTTTAGACTTGATTTCTACCACATAGAACTCTAATGCAATACCCTTTTACTTATCTGTTGAACAACTTAAAACAATTGTGCTTTTAGGCCTGATATTAAAATTGCCATACGACATTAGTGTCGTTTCAGTGGCCTTCAATTTGATATTAGGGTCTACTCTTTTTACAATATACCATTGTAATTGTGACATATTGTAATCGTAATCTTATATATGTTTTTATATGTATGCAAGTGGCAACGTTAGTCAATGTTGTCTTGTAAAAGAAGCGGCAACGAGCCGGTGGATTATTGAGTCATGCTGACTCTAGACTATGTAATCGTATTCATTATCTAATCCAGAAATAATAAATTAAACAAGTTAAAAGAAATACTTGTGTTATGAACTATTGTGTTCTTATTATGAACTAGCAAAATACCCGACCTTACTCGGTTTGAATTGGTTTACTCTAGATTGAAGAGATAATCAAAATATATAATGACTTACGTTTTTTGTAGAATAAAAATTTATTTTAACACCTTTCGCCAACTTTATATTTTCTACAACTTACTTTGGACACAAATCCAACCCATGCATATCCATTCATGTAATACATTTCACGTACATCGCACAATTGCTGTATGACAAAGCTACAAAATGAAGAAAGGTGATACTAAGGTTACTACTATAAAAGACGATTTTGAGGGAGATTTGGAATTCCCTTTCTTAAGTTATTTTCATGTTCAACTCAATTAATTAAAATTACGATTAACGGCGAGTGCTCTCACACTCATAGTCAACAAAACAATATTTTTTTTACTTGTGGCACTCTTGCCTCCGGTATGCGACATAGTGAAATTTTGCAATCTTCTTCTGTCATTATTACAACGAATTTTTTAATGTTGGAAAAAGTTCTAGTTTGGATTTTTAAACATTATTATTCTTTAAATAACGGCATTATTCTTTAAATAAAGGCATAACTACACTTAAAATTTACTGAAAATTTATACTCACTTACCTAACCTTATTAAGTCTAATACTTTGTGGTGCTGTTGCGTGTGATGAGAAGGAAAACACATTTATTAAAATAATAAATATTTAAAACAGGAAACAGCGAAGTAAAACAAAATAAAAGATGTATGGTTGATGTCGCAAAAAATTGTTCTAAAGATATTAATTTGTGATTCAATTTTATCTCTTGATCTCGCACAGTTGCCACAACTTACAACTAAAAGTGTACAAAATTTAGAAATGTGAAATTAATTCAGAGCGAAAGAACCAGAAAAAATATCACTGCTCACGCGATCTTGTTCATTCTCGTTTCATTGAAAAATATCGTCTGTCCCAAATATTCGGAAATCGTTTGCATTGCGCAAAGAATAAAAATAAGACTCGAAATAAATTAAGTATCAGAAATGAAATTCCATAAAAAAAAAAATTTTGAAGAATAATTACTTTTTCAGCAGTACTGGTAAAGCAATCGAAGTAATCGTAATATTCAATAGACATTCCAATTTTTCCAAAACTACCAAATTATGGTTGATTTAAGTATACTTACTCAGGTGTTTTGGCATGAAACTCAACTAAATATAACAATAAAGAAATGTTTAATATTGCATTCAATAAACTAATAGATAATGTATAAATTAAAATACAATGCAATCAAATATCTGGAACACAATTCATGTGATGTCTACACAAACACACAAACACAAAATCGAGCATAGAACAGAAAGACGGACAGACAGACTTTCGCAACCAATGCCACTCACTAAATGAAGATAAGTACTCACTGTATGCAAATTTTCATAAAAATATCTTAAAACGCGTGGACGTGTATAGGGCACAACATAACAGACAGACAGACAGACAGACGGACAGACAGACACCAAACGAGAAAAAGGCGGATTCGGCATCAGAAGGGTCCAAAACGGATAGAAAACTTGAAATGGGTCGAAAATATTGAATGTACAAACAAACACTCCATTCTTATTTATATAGATAACATGCTACAGTAATAATGTGATGCCATGGTAATTAGCTTCTGTGCCAGTATCAAGTTTAAAATTAATGTCCATATTCTTATCATATATGGCTACATTCACATACATTTTTACACCACGATTTTTCACTTACCGTTTCTATCTGCTTGTGATGAACAGAGTCAATGAAATCGTTCAATTTACTTGTTTCACAGTGTTCCAGTTCATGGATATTCTTTGCTCATTGGTGGCACCCGATTGCAAGTGGTTTTTTTTCTTTATATTTCGAACATACACTCATTGCCATAAAAATTTGCGCACCAAGAAAAAGTCGTCAAAATGACACGAAATTTTACATATGTAAGTACTACTTTGATATAAGTAAGTGATTAGAAAATCAAAGAAAAAGGATCATTTATTGCCGAAAAAAGTACAAATGAACGGAAGTTTTAGTACTCTGTTGGACCCCCTCTAGCGCGAATGCACGATGCGATAGGACCGGGCATTGAGGCATACAAGTTTCGTATGATGTCCTGAGACATCTTGTTCCACAGTTGCTGTAAACGCGCCTCTAGTTCGACCAAACTCGTAGAGTGTCCAACTTGCCGTCCCAAATGATCTCAGATATGCTCGATTGGTGACAAATCTGGGGATCGAGCAGGCCAGGGAAAGGTGGTAATGTAACGAAGACAGTCTTGTGACATCCTTGCTGTGTGTGGCCGTGCATTGTCTTGTTGAAAAATGGTTCCTGGGAGCCCTGCAATGAGTGGCATCACATGTGACTGATGGATGTCATGGACGTACCGCTGGGCTGTCATTGTGCCATGGATCAATATTAGGGGTGACCGTGTATCGTAAGCAATGGCACCCCATACCATCACCCCAGTTGTGGGAGCGGTGTGTCGCTGTAAAGCGAAGGCAGGATTGAGGCGTTCACTACGGGGCCTCCACACACGAACACGATTATCATCACTGCTCAAATTGAATCTAGATTCGTCGTTGAAGACGACCTGGTTCCATTCTGTTGCGGTCCAATCCCGTCGTGCCCGACACCACTCCAAACGGAGGCGTCGGTGGGTGGGTCGAACTCTGACAGCTGTTCATATTGTCTTCGATGGCGGCGTAACAACATGTTTACCTCAGCGTTTCCTTTGCAAAAGATTAAGTACACTCAAAAAAGCTCTACTTACCTGTTTTATACTCCAAGGAGAACGAAGTTCAACGCCCTCTAGTGGCATTACACAATGCGCAATCATGCTGTATTTCTAATCATTTGCATATCTGGCCGACATGTACCTTGATGTCCTGTTTCGTTACGATGCCACAATTATTTCTTGGTGCGCAAATTTTTATGGTAATGAGTGTATTTTACCAAAAGCAGGGCACTCCCATGGCTTGTGTCGATGACCGCACTTTTTGTAATCGTACTCCGACAATTTGGAACAGTTCTTTTGTGGATTTTTCTTGCCCTTTATAGCGTGCACATAGCTTTCCTTGCTAGTCGAGGCTATTCCAGTCTCCTTCATGGATTGGATTTGCTTCTGAGGCTCGAACAATATCTCCGGCTCTATTGACAGTCAGCACCGGGCTCTCGCAATAGGCGTTCTTTAAGCCCGTTGTCTCGAATTCCAAGGACGATCCTTTCCCGGATAAGGCCCTCTTTTTGGTATTTAAATTCGCATGTGGCGGCTAGTGTTTTTAGCTGCGTCACGTAATTGTCTATCCATTGGCCCTCCTGCTGAATGCACGAAAAAAACTTGTACCTCTCGAACACAACATTCTGTCTTGGCATGCAGTATTGTTCAAATTTGTCCATTACGTCGTCGTATTTATCACGTTTAGATGGTTCTTCAAATTTGAATGTGTTGAACACTTCCACGCCTTCATCCCCAAGGAGGTTTAAGAGAATCGCAATTTACGTTTTATCCGGCCGTGTCTCTCTTTCAGTACGTAGGAATAGGAATTACCACGTTTCAGAGTTCGCGTCGATGTTTAGGATTCGCTATCTCCTTGCATCTGGAATTATCTGACACCATGTTAGGTGTGATCAATATTCAGGATCACTGGGCTGTTCTTACTTAGAACAAGTAGTTATTTCCATATTAAATAACTTTTATTTAAAGTTCAATTACGAAGTATCATACACAAGTAGTTACATATTAAAAAACGTATTTACATAACGCTGGCAGGACTACAACTGACTTAAGAAGCGTTCCCACGGTTGTGGTGAAGCTTCGGTTTCCTAAGAAAGTGAAGCCGTTATGTAACAGCCGTGATGCGTCATGATGCCGCGGGCATAACTAGGCGACCATGGTTTATTTTATTCGAGAAACAAAACAAAGTGGTTTTTTTTTATTCTCTTGTACAAGGTTTCTAACTTCGGGATCGTTGAAGATAGAGTGAAAATTTCAACGGATTTCAAATCAGCGTAAAATTCTACACCAGATCGATACCGAAACCAGTTTTACTATTCCATTATTTACCATTTGATTATTCAATTATTTATTTAATAATTAATTATTTATTTAAAGAAAATCCCATTTAAGGTATCGATCTGGTGTCAAATTTTCCGCAGATTTCAAATCCGTTGAAATTTTTATTTTGTGTTTAACGATCCCGATTTTACAAAAACGAACTAATCAATGGCAGTCATAAATGTGTGTTTGTTATGCCCCCCTCCTCTCGAATCGTTTGGCGCAGTAAATGAAATCTTGCCGCTGCAAGAGAAAAAACGTTCCCCAACTGTTTGAGACTGCTATGACGACGGTCGTCGAAATGGCGGCTCCGACAATTTTCGTTACGCTCATAAACAACGCTCTCTAGGAAACCAACACCATCTGTTAGTATAAATAACGTTTTAGTGACGTTATACACAGCTACATCACGGACGATAGATCACGGCTACGCTTTCTTAGAAAACCGATTTTTCGGTTACTATCACCTGACAATTGCGAGAGTATGGATAGGTTGGGATTTCAATTAACGTTATAGTGGTGCAACACAATGGGCTATTGATAACGGTCCGAGATCAAGCCCACAATGCGACGGTCTGGGATTAATTCCAAAGGGGAAGATCCATAGAGCCAAGAACTATACCACGTAATTTTAAACCACTGTCAGATGACCAGGCCACCCCTGAGCAGACAGTCCACTCTGTAAATTTTCACACCACAACAGGTATAGTGGTTAAGGTGTTAGCCTCCAGATCGGAAGGTTCCTGGTTCGAATCCGGGTGAGGGCATGGATGTTTGTAAGCATATGGTGTAGAGGCGGCTGGTGTACCTTAAATCTGTCGTGGCCGAAAGTCCTCACGTTGGGTTGGTGTGGAAGTTTTGAGAATGGGGTGCCAGCTCAGGTGTTGTCTCGTCATCTGACCGTGGTTCAAAATTACGAGGTGTTGTCCTCGAATCTTTCCCTTAAGGGACTGATCCTGGACCGTCGTCAATAGCCCGTTGTGTTGTTCTAGTATGACGTTAAGTAAAATTACTGTTACTACCACACCACAACAACGTGAAGACATTTGGGACTGTGCCAGATTTAATGTGCAACGAATTCTTTGGTACAAAACAGTCTTGGGTTGGATTCAAAATCACCGCCATAGGTTGCTAATCTTCTACTTTTCCAACTTGTCTACCTCGGTTCTTTAGTTGATAATGTAAGGCACTCTACAGCAACACAACGGGGTATTGACGACCGTTCCGGGATCAATACCCTAAGAGAAAGATTCGAGGACAACACCACGTAATTTTGAACCACGTTCTTATGACTTGCGTTGATCACTCTAGCGTTGATAAGATCATAGACTTGTAATTTTCATCTCCTCTATGGATAAGATAAACCGATATGATCTGCAAGTTCCATAACCAAAGACGTTGCCATAAAGGATGTATTAAGATAAAGTACCATTTTGAGGTGTAGAAACGAAGTGGCAACATCTGACTTTTCAAAACAAAACATGTTTTGAAATTATAAAACCATTGTTTGGCAAAAATTTCAAATGCACGTGAGGAATGAAAATAAACATACATTTCCAACTTTATTGACAGAATAGTGAGAAAAAATTCGTAGTTTTTTTCGACAAGATAAGTTACGGTAATTTAATTTATGTTAAATTGTTTCATATGTGTTATTGTGTCATAGTAAACTGAGATTTTTTTTGTCTGTAGTAGCACTGTTTTTCGATAATATTGTGAATATGTATTGCCTTCCTCAAGTGATGGAAAACTTCTACAAATGACACTTTAAATAACAAGTTAGATCTTACATTGTTTAGAATTCAGTCATGTACATTTTAAGAGCTGTAAAAATGGAATATATTGAAACGAACAAGAAATCAAATATAAGTGGTGAAACGAAGCAATTACAGGGCTCCTACCACGTCAACTTTTGTCAGTTTTTTGTTACTTTTATAGGGGGTATAAGTACTTAAATTCTATTTAAAGAAGAAAAATTTTTGGTGCGCAGTTAAAAAAATTAATATTTCTTCTAAAAAAACAGGGTTTGCGCGCTCCTTAAGAACTTCTCAAAATGGTTTTTCTTTTGAGCACTCTCAAAACTCCTTATTTTTATGTGCTACTCCTTAAAAACTCTTTATTTATTTTTTTATTTACGCCTTTTCAATTTCCAAATGTGCGCTATGTTCCAATGCAAGAATTTATTAAAAAACGCACTGTTTCAACTGTAAAAAGATACTTCACATTGCCTGCAGTGAATTAGCAACAAGTTCTGTTTATTTTCCCACAAGAATTTGCTCTCAGTAAGGCGAAGTTTAAGGAAAGCAGGGCCATCTGCATATCCGACCCCTCTCACCTAATTACCTAATTGAGCGATAGAACCTTGAGTGGCATTTACGACTGATGCTTTCATTTCATAGTATTGTGTGGCGTATCATTTGTAACGAGAGAAAATTACTGATTGTCAGGGTCGAACAAAAGTAGGAACCCTCTGGGTGGTCAGACGCTGACAGCTCGTAAATGGTGATCGATGCCAGTGGTCACTTAAAAGAGGGATAACAACATCCTCCATACACAGATCTGAGGACGGTCTCAACAGACCTGTTTTATTTTCGGATTCTGGAATAAGACAAGAATTGAGAGGTCAAAAGGTTGGATGGATCAAGCTGATATTATCTCAACGTTAACTCTTTGCATACGGAGTGGCAGAATATTGCTTTCTACCTTCGTGTTAAGCTTCGGTTTCCTAAGAAAGTGGTGCCGTTATCTAACAGCCGTGATACGTCATGATACCGCAGGCATAACTAGACGGACGTCTAAACAAGAATCCAGAGGTGTCAGCTTAGACGGACAGAATACGTTGGAGAATGGGCAACATAGACGGCTGTCGTGGTTTATTTTATTTGAGAAACAAAACAAAGTGGGTTTTTTTTTTATCCTCAAGTTCAAAGTTTCTAACTTCGGGATCGTTGAAGGTAGAGTGAAAATTTCAACAGATTTCAAATCAGCATAAATTTCTATGCCAGATCGATACCAAAACCAGTTTTACTATTCCATTATTTACTATTTGATTATTTAATTATTTATTTAATAATTAATGATTTATTTAAAGAAAATCACATTTAAGGTATCGATCTGGTGTCAAATTTTCCGCAGATTTCAAATCCGTTGAAATTTTTATTAAATTGTTTAACGATCCCGATTTTACAAAAACGAATTATTCAATGGCAGTCAAAAATGTTTATTTATTTTGCTCCTCTTCACTGGAATCGTTTGGAGCTGGAAATTAAATCTTGCCGCTTGCAAAAGAAAAAACGTTCCCCAGCTGTTTGAGACTGCTATGACGACAGTCATGGATATGACGGCTCCGATAATTTTCGTTACGCTCACAAACAACACTCTCTAGGAAACCAACACCATGTGTTAGTATAAACAAAGTTTTAGTGGCGTCACCCACCGATACATCGCGGCCGCTAGATCACGACTACGCTTTCTTAGGAAACCGAAGCTTCACGGAAACAGCCGAAAGAAGCAGCAAACTGAAACACGGCTGAATCAGCCACTCCTCCTGGGGACGGCTTTCCCCAGGAGGAGGGGTTCTGCGTTTAATACTGTTTAGTACCTTTGTCATCACATGTTGGCGTTTCTATTGTGGGTCTGATTATGTCTAGAAGGTATAGATATGTTGCTGGTAAACTCTGAAAGGATGGCAGAATCTTCAATATGTATGATAATTTACACACGAAGGTGTCTTTTGCAAAGTGTTTAAGGGGATAGATCATCAAGTTGTCGCACATTCTAAGCGCTCAAAGCTCCCCATCGAGAACCCCGACATTCCTGTCTACAAAACAGTGGCTATTCACGCGCTGCTCTCTTAGTGGCACAGAAATGAGGGGATGGAAATCTTAATTGGACTTCAGCCGTTTCTTCAGGAGTTTGAGATCTGAAAGATTCCAACCCCCTCCATAACCAGAGAATGCAAAAATTTTGGCCGTCTCCGTATCCATAGTTTTAAATATTAAGGAGCATTGCGAACATATTGAAAATCATAATCTATTACAGGCCTCGAAATAGATTTTTTAATACAGGTGCACCTTGTGCACCTAAGTTTTTAAATTAGGTGCACAAGTTGCACTGCGTGCACCTAGTGGGAAAAAATTAGGTGCACAATTATATTTTCATGTGCACCCGGGTATTTCGAGCCCTGATCTATTATCATCAAAGTTAATTATTACTATTTCTTGAGTTTTTTTTTTCTGAAAGTCAGTTTTTAAAAAGATTAATGACTCATACTTTCTACCCTGAAAAAAGAACTAATTAACATTGGGACATGTAATATTCACACAATGCATAATGCTTTTCTTAAAGGTCTAAAAGAATTTGGGGAAATGTGTCTGAACTAGTTTTTACTACTCACAGATTTTTTTTTATCAGTGGCCTAAGCGTTGGTCAGCATACAAAACAAATTCAAGAAGACTTGAAACTTCCCACTCACCATTTCATCAAGCATTGTTCAAGCGGGTGGTTAAGCCTAAAACCAGCTGCTGAAAGGTTGCTTAAACAGTGGATTGCAGTGCGAAAGTATTTCCTTGACAACATTCCAATAAAGAAGCCAAACATGATACAAATACCAGGCTACAAAAAAAATTGTTATTTTAATTAGAAGAGAAACTATGAAGGCTGAGGTGATATTTGTCGTAACAAGTGCAAGTATATTTTATCGCGTGACCAAATTTCTTCAGAAAATGGGACCTCTAATACATAACCTTCAATCTCAACTTGAATTGTAGACAAGAACGATTTTGGGTAGGATCTACAAAGAGGAATTTATACGAGATTTGAAAATGGATAAATTGGAAGATATATGTCCTCAGAAACTGTTGCCCTTGACTGATATTGTGAGTGGAGATCAAATTTCTAGAGCGCTACAGAATATGAAAGAGAAGGAAAGGAATTTCTTTTTCTAATTGCTCAGAAGCATTACATTGCCAGTGTTAAATATCTTTTGAAGAAGTCCTCCTTCAGTTCATCTCTCCTTAAAAGTTTATCCTGTCTTGGTCCTCTTGAGAGACTGAGTGAGAGAGTGTTCGACAAGTATTAAAAGTTGCAAGAGCAATGCTGCACTAACAGGAGACAGATCATCAATGTCAAAACACACACTCAATGCATTGATGACGGTTAAAAGTAGCTTTTGCAAATTTTGACAATCAACCTTATTTGGTGCCTATCACTTCAAAGCTAATGGATATGAAAAGGTTTCCATATAAAGCCTTCAATGCCTATTTAGAATATATAAAATGTAAGGCACAAGAAAAATTAGAGAAGGACAGGAAAGAAAAAGAGACTGGAAGGAGAGAAAAAAAATTTTAAGCAGCTGGCAAAGAAAAGAAAGGTAATAGAAGAAGAACAAAAACTTAAAATTATGCGTAAGGAAATGGATGAGGCGTTGGACAGTGCTTCAAAATTATTAAAGGAAGCCAATGATATTCTGAAGAAGGCAATAAAAAATAAAGGTTTTTAAAGAAGCAGCACTTGCTTAGGCAGTGATTGAAGTAGCGGCAAAAGTCTCATGATGCTGGTCAGCAAAGACAGACTTTAACCCTCTACATACGGAAGGTCGAAATATCGTTTTCGCACTTGGTTACTGGAAGACTGCCGAACTGGATGACGTAGTGCCTTCCCCCAGGAGGCGTGGAGAGTGTGTCAATTCTTATCATCTAGTGTTGGGGATCTCTTTTGTTGGGTCGGGGTATGCCTGTAAGGCGCAATTATTTCCTGAGTCACTGAAAGGGCGGCAACAACTGAGACATGGCCACTTGAACTCAAGATATTTTGAAGTTTTCTTCGGCGTTGTTTATACTATGAGAAATCAGTTTTTAAGAGTTAGAGAAACGGATGATTTTTTCTTTGTAACATTCCTCTTTTGTACCTTCAAGCATAGATTATTTTTATGAAAAAGCGACACCAAAATAAAGATTGCTTACCTATAGTTGCATTCAGCACTTGACTATGCCCTGACTTCAGGTGGTGCTGCTTCAATACAGATATCGAGAGAAAATATTCGAATAACAAGAGGCAGAGCATTTTTGAGCCCATATACCTCTCCACATAGACATAAAAGAAGAAAATTAGATGGTAGGAAAAGAACTTATGTCAAATGCCGTGAATGAATCGGATAGTAGAGTTCGAGGTAGTGTGAAATGTGCAATATGCTTTTGCAAGACCTGCTTCCAAGAATCATAAATATATCCCACCCTCCTTCCCTGACCAATGCAGAATTGAATTACAAGAAATAAAAAAAATGCCTCTTGGGGAAACCGCCTAGCTAATTGCAAAAGGTGAAATTCATCAATAAACTATACCCTTGGTTGATGAGGAAATCGTTTTGATACAATTTTTTCTAATATAAATATAGCATAATGATTAAACAAAATGTGTCAAACAAAATCATAGATGATGTAATAAATTTTTAAATGTAATATATTAATTGTTTTATCTTTGAAATGTGTACATTGATACAACGCTATATTATTGGTACATCATAATACTAGTACAAGTTCAAAATACACGCAAGTATTTCTAGACATACATTTTTCGTAATACATTCATCATTAATTAAATATCCTCAAATAAAATAGCGCTGAGCGAATATTATTTTATAATGTGCATTATTAGGATGATAATCCATTGAAATTAAGGTGTTAGCCTCCAGATCTAAAAGTTCCTGGTTCGAATCCGGGTTAGGGCATGGATATTTGTAAGCATATGGTGTAAAGGTGGCAGGTGCACCTTAAATCTGTCGTGGCCGAAAGTCCTGACGTTGGGTTGGTGTGGAAGTTTGGAGAGTGGGGTGTCAGCTCAGGTGTTGCCTCGTCATCTGACCGTCGTTCATAATTACGTGGTGTAGTCCTCGGATCTTTCCCCTAGGTGATTGATCTTGGACCATCGTCAATAACCCATTGTGTTGCTCTAGTACGACGTTAATTAAAAATTACTATTGAAATTATTGACTAATTATTCTTTAAACATTCTGGCTGTTTCGAATTTATCTCATTCTATGAAAAACTCAAGCTTTATATGAGGTTGCATAAATCATGTTACCTCTTTGACCCTTACCTCTTCCATCAATTCTCTGAGCTACGGCAAGGCGCAAATATTCTATTTTCCCAAGTTGTTAACGGAAATAAAATTATAATTACTTCATTCTTAAAAACAAAGAATATTATGATGCATTGGAAATTCCTCCATTTTTATCAGTAAAAAAATTTGTTTTAAATGATCAAAAAAATTATGAAAATGATAGGAAATGAAAAATCTTTTTGCGATTTGTTCGTACCAAATGAGCCTAATGAGAAAATTATTAGAAAAATAGAATTTAATTGAAAATACCGCACTAATTTTATGGAGTTTTTGTAGGTGAAAACTTATGCGTAAAATACTTATGGATTTTAAGAGTACAAACATAATTTTTAACAAACTTAAAAAGCTTCCAATTTTATTTGCACTTTTAAAAAAATAATAAAAGCTCATACAAAATTTTAGATTTACAACTCTTAAGAGCGGGTAAAGTTAATAATAATAATTTTAATTACATTTCTATATGTTTACGACCTTTAAAAAATTCCACTTGTTCATTGTAAATTATTTATTTAAAATTATGTTCATTATTTGAGATATTTGCATTGTTACGTTTACGGTGCAGTACTACACGACATTCACTATTTCATTGTTGGGCAAAAACCATTGCTTTCTAAACTTGTAAGAATACCATGATTTAAAAAAAAGTTTGCATGAACATATTTTGATAGTTAATAAGACAATTTACAGAGTATATTTCTTTCATAGATTCTTTAATCTTCTTTCGTAAACGCGCGCAGGAAGTTGCCTTTCAGGAATCGTAATAGCTTGAGGTAAAGAGGTCCCCCTGTCATCGGTGAAGTGGTTATTTACGAGGAGATCTCTTTGTTGCTTAGAAAAAGGGGTAAGGAAACCGTAATGGATTTCTGCCGTCTGCTCCGTAAGGAAAGGACATGGAAATCTCGGCCGTTTGGGCCGGCTGCCGTAACCAGAGGGTTAAAAAATGCATATTCTTCTATTGAGAAGAAAAAGACAAAATTAATTTCAGACTTTTTTTGACAAAAAAAAATGAGACATAATCTTTTAAAGAAAAAGAAGAAATTCTTCAAGCTATGTTAAAAATGAAAAACATTTAAAAATCATGATTACAAAAATTTTTACTTTTTTTTCTTAATATCGTTTTAAAAAAATATCCTTTTTAAATGAAGGAAATAAATATCCTTCCTAAGAAAGAAAAGAAAAGTTAGTGGTGGCTGTGGAGTATCTTTTTCTTTTCTCTCTTTATGCTTGAATATATTTAGCATTATTGTTATTTGCCACTTTTTTTTGCTCGATTAGTCAGTTTTATCTGCTTGATTAGTCACTTTTTTTTTCTATTAGTCACTTTTGTTGACCTTGAAACCTGTTAGGAGCCCTGCTATTCCAAAAGACAAAAGCTAATCAATATGCAATTTTTTTTTCATTTCATCTCCTTGGTTTGGATAACACATTTAATTATTTAATCGATTCCACAATTTTGAGTTTGAGTGCTTGTTTTTCTCCATTCTTTTGACATTACAAGCTTCAACTAAACCTTGAAAAAATGTATTTCTGCATTCTCTCTTACTGTTCTTAGACATGCTTAAATCTGAATATTAGGTAAAGGTTTGAATGACTTCTGAGCAATAACCACTGATGAACTTTAAAAATACTCCATATTAATGTATTTGAACTGCAAGAAGTGTTATGTAAGTTAATAAGTTATGCATGTTATAAAGTTATTTTGCAAGGCAAATTACAAAATAGTGCACACGATTTACTTAGCAATGATATTAATATTGTTTCAGAACTAATTTTGTAAACCCCTGTGGTAGGTGATTATATGAAAAATCAAATGAGTCATTTTTTGTCAAACAATCCACTTTTGAATTATTTTAGTCTACAATCTCAAATTTTAATACCTTCGAGTTCTAGGTGGCACAAGGTCAATTTCTGTTGGGTGCATTCCTCCCTGGGTGTGTTTCTCTCTTCTGTATCAGTAAAACTTTCATTGTGTGTATGTCTATTACTTGATATTGCATGTCTTGTGTTTGGTGCAGCATGGCCATATATAGCCCTTGTGCCATAAAACTCCAAAATACCAACCAATCTCACATTTTGATGTAACTTGGTATATTTAGTACCTTTCCTAGTTATGAAGGCTTTGAGTTTGATTCCAGACTGTCAGCAATAGCCAGTTGTGTTGTCCCTGTGTGCTGTTAAACTTACCTATCTAGCTATAGAGTGAAACAATAATGAAAATTTGTTTTCTTCCTCTTCAATAGTTAAGCTTAAGTTATTTAAATTTTGAATGAAGTTTAATGCATTTTAACCCTCATGGTGGTTGTCTGGACAAGGTATCCTGTCATAAGCAAAACTGACTAGATTTTGATGAATAAGGTATCTTGTCATTAGAAAAACTGATATCTCGTCATTCGCAAACTTATTCAGATCTTGATGGACGAGTTACTGTGTCGAAAGCACTTGGAGGGTTAAGATGCTTAATCTTTACACTGCAGCGCCTTGATTTTTTCAATCGTCTCACAGAATGGATCTTTCTACTGCATCTCCGACACCCTTTACCTGATTACCTAACTTGAGCGATAAAGACTTGAGTGGCTTTTACGACTGACGCTTTCCTTTCATAGTATTGTGTGGCATGAGAGATATCACCGGAGCGACCTTCTGCCTTTAACCAAAGCGTTCACACCTCACGGTCGACAGGGTAGGGTTCTGAACAAAAGGAGGAAACCTCTAGTAGGTCAGTTGCTGAAAGCTCATAAATGGTAATCAATGCCAGCGGTCACTTAAAAGGGGGATAACATCCACCTTACACAGATCTATACCATGCCGCTGGTGTAAACAAAATTTTAGTGGTAACAATTGTCTTTATGCCGCAGCATAAAGATTAACTGTCATTTTCTCATGAACCATGTGGGATACAAACCTAGGTAATTTTAAAACTCTTACAGAGCTTTATTGTACTATAAAAAATGAGTTTCAATTTTTTTTATTTCTAAAGAATTAAATTTTATATTTATAGTAGATATTAAAATTAACAAAATTACTTTTCCCTACCACCTCTTAAAATTTATGATGGGACTAGGTCACACAAGGGGCATAAGTTTCACATGTATGGTCTTGGAAAGGGGATTGATCCCAGACCGTCATCAATAGCCCATTGTATTGCTTCAGTACAACATTAATTAAAATACCTACCTTCACATGTATGGAGACAGCCAAGCCTACCAACAGATGTAACTTTTCACAAGTCTATTTTTAAGCAAGTTTGTTTGACTGATAGTTGAAAAATCATGGTTAGGCTTCAGTATGTTTAGAGTTCCATTCTAAATTTTTAAGCATATGACCAAATTAAATATGAGTTCAGTTTAAAAGAAAACAATACTTTTAACTTCTTACCCTAAAACATGAACAGTATTAGTATGCTGGATGTGATGGCTGCTGTGGAACTCAAATGTATTGAAGGGCTTTATTCTTCTACAAAATTCTTTTCATCTTCTGATAGTCTAGGTTTGATTAGTCTTCTGATAAGAATATAATTAAATAAAACTTTAGATTAATGCTTTTAATATTTCAATTTACTCAGAACAGCCAATATCACTTAAAGCAGTTGGATTTCTTGTCCTTCTCACTAAAGCTATGTATTTTCATATTTGTTTGGATTTCTGACCAACCTTTGCTTTAGTAATACCCAGTGCTTTATTCTGTAATTATAGTAACTCCTTGTAGTATCGTTCTTTTGGTTATATTCTTGTTTAATTATCTCAAAAGTGAAGTAATAAGACATTTTTGTTTAAAAAATATTCTATGTTGTTTTTCTATAATTTTAAATGATTCCATCCCAATTTTAAAATACCATACAGAAAAATTGGATTTGTAAGAAATTTTGTTGCATTGTATATTATTAAGATTTTCCTTTTTTTTAAATTATTCCTATTTATATATCTGCTATTTTAGTAATCCGGACGTAAATAACCAGCGTACTAATTCGCACATAGGAAAGGATTAGATTTGGGTCTTTGTTTTTGGAAAAAAACTGAAAATAATCCGAAATCCGGAAAAGTCTGAAATCCAGAATGGCCGAGGTCCAGAGGATTCCGGATTTGGGACTTTGTACTGTATAATGTATGTATGCACTTGTGAATAAAACTTGCACACATCTGTTATTTTGTCATAATTGTCTCCTGAGATATATTTGAGTATCACTGACTCAAAAAAAAAAAAACTATTGCAATGCTAGATTGATTACTTACAGTATGATTTTTTTAATATTTTATTTAATTTTTGAATTATTTCTTTGTTTCTAATTTAGATGGATTTTGGTGGTGAGCATAGTAAAGATGTATCAAGATCTAAGAGAAAGGGGTAAAGTAATTTCCCCTGAAAATATTAGTTTTTATAAGTGCTATATAATTTTTAATTTGATGAATATTTTTATATCTTATCTATTTTAATGTTGTCTTTGCATTCCAAGAAATTTTTTTAAATACAACAGTACAGAAAGTATTGTACTTGTATTTTCCAATACAGTGCACTCCGCTTTATCGGACCACTTTGGTCCGACACGAAAGTGGTTCCATTAACGATTGGTTGGATTATCCGTTTATATTTTAGGAAAGGCTATAAGGCTTGCCGGCTAATACGCTAATTAGTACAACAAAATCATAAGGGAAGTTATAAAAACACCACACCTTTATTGGTTAAAATATTTTGTAATCATTGTTTGATTATGCTACTCATTACTGACTGATGATATTGTTCATACTTCATTAAATATTCTTTGTTGCTGTATTAGGGTGTGTGGAACAACTGTCCATTACAAGAGCAATTTTTCTTCCTGGTCAATCGATCTAGTTTCTTCTTTTCTTTTTTGTTCCGGCCTTTCAGCCAATCCTTAAAAATTGTTATCATCCATGCATTATGACTGCTTCGATATTCCACCTGCAACTGGCGCACACCTGAGAAACACTGAGGATTCTTAATTTTTCCTATGACTAAAAGAGGATGTCGATCACAACCAGTCATGTTTGCGCAGGCAAGAACAGTTACATGATTCATTGCTTTTTCAATCAACTCATTAATTCAGTTATGAAAGTTAGTGACCCATTTGGAGTTACCCTATTATAAAGAGAAGTTTCATCCCAGTTGTGCACCTCAAAAGGTGCATACAGTTCCAAAATTCTGGGCAACAAAGTGGTAATCCAACTGTTAGCTCCTCCAATATATGCGACTTTGAAGCAAACGTCATGCTTTTTTTTCAGTGTCTTAGCCATCCTTCAGTAGTAGTGAAGTTTGGTTTACCAAGTTGTGTAGCAAGATGTTCTACTTTTCATCTTAGTAGTAGCCCAGTTTAAGGAACGTCGCGGTTTCTTGCTTCATGAAACCATTCAAACAGCACTTCGTTAACTTCATCATATTTTGACAGTCTTTGGCGTTTTATTGATGCAGCCAAGTCGTCCGTTCAAGTCTGTTTTGTAGCAGTCTGCACATTGTAGTTTTCGACACATCTAATGCATTTGAGAGCTGACATTGACTGAATCCTGGAAACTCATCAATTTGGCGCAACAAAGCTAAATGTTTATTTCCTCCCTTCTCCTTTGCACCCATACGCGCTGATTTTCACCTACCTTTCGGAAGACGAAAGTACAAAATAAATTTTCAAAGCAAATGCCGGCAAACCGGCTAAAATTTGACTCTTGCTGATTGGTCATTCTTATGTCACCTGATGTTCTGTGCTTTTAAATTCGTCTAGTTTTTATTCCAATGCAGAAGGCAGCACATGAGTCAGAAGCAATACTGTTTGAATTATCATTGCAGAAGTTATTATTTCTTATTCATTCCTTTTCTTGCTCTGAATGTTCACTATCAGTTTGAATATTTTTATATTCTTGTTGAAATGCTATCTGTGTTTTCACATTATATCATATCAAGTGGCAATAGACACATTTAACTAGTTTTATCCTTTCTACTGTTTTTCAAATTTCTTCTGAACACAACCGGCAATATGTAATGGCTATGATGTAGTGTTATGTCTGCTGATGAATGTTTAAATAAATGTCTCTTAATACTTTGACTTACTCTGCATTAATTTAAACAGGTTATGGGCCCAGAGCAAAATGTATAAAAGAAATATTAAAATAAGAGACTGATATTAACTGAACGTTATTTGTGCTAAGCCTAAATGCTAGTACAAACTGGACTGCAGAAATCTTCACTGTTTTTATTCTACGTGCAACTCATTATAGCTACAAGTGGTCATATAAGGGTCATTCTGAAATTAAGTGGATATTTGACAGTCAAAACTTTTGAAAAATAAAATTAAAGTTTTATTATTTATTTTATGTATTTAGTGTCCTGTTAGGGGGCAAATGAAATTGTACAACCATCAAACAGAGGTCAAAAAAGCATTTTAAGCAAATTAAAGCGAATTTTTTATTTCCTTAAAACATGGAGGTGACATATAGTCCCATGGAGGTGACATTCATGGGAATGGAGGTGCCAAAATGTTTCAGTTTCATCTAACACAATGTGATGTCTTCAGGTATTTCATAAAAAATGTACTGTTCATGAGTGTTCATTGTCAGTTTTAAAATGGCCACAACCTCATCTTGCACTGTTGCTTCACATTCTTCAGAAAAAACAAATTTGTTTTTAGTGTCATGTCATCTTGACATGAAGCGGATCTGATAAGAAGCTTCAAGACATTCCGTGACTTTTGCCACATAATAGCAAACGCTCTTTCTACCAAATACTTTGATAATTATATATTCATTACATGGGGGCGGGGGGGGGGGCACTTGAGTCGGGTCGTAAAGATTCAAACAATGAGCAGAATGCAGAACATTAATTTTTTCACTGTTTTCAATTTCCCTATCTATGTAATGTGATTTGGTCGTGTGAACCTCTGAAATGCACACTTTTTATCTCCTTGGTGTACTTATATTAATAATTTTTGCTGAAATCAACATGTATCAGTATCTCATCTGTTCTGAGGTTATTTTTTTAGGTTGAAAATTGACTTGTATTGGCCTATTTGCAGACATGCTTCATAAAATGAGGAAGCATATGATTGCATTTATTAACTAGCTCTTTGACTTCTATTTCTACTTTTGATTTAACCACTTTCTTAGCTGACTTTTTTCTTCCTTTAACTAAACTTTACTTCTTTCCTCTACCATTGCTCAACACATGTAATCACATTTTCAAAATCATTTGTCTCAACGTGTTTGTTAATGCACTTCTTATATTTCCTTTCCAGACATTCTTGTTTACTTTTTATTTTTACTACATCCTGACAGCAGAGATTTAACCATCTGGTCTAAATCATTATAATTAAGAACTTTGAGGCTTTTTAATTTTTCAAAAACTATAAACATTTTCATGCTTTTTACGTACACATATTTTTTACATCGGGTTGCAATACCTAAAATAATAATAATTAAAAAAAAAAAAAAAACGTTGAGTATGGAATATTATAGCCAGATTCTACTTCAAACTTTTTATAGAGATTTTAAGATTTTCCAATAGGGTTGTATCTTTTTTTTTTTAGTATTAGTCCTTAATGCCTGGTTCCATATCACGTTGGGTTGGCGTGGAAGTTTGGAGAGTGGGGTGCCAGCTCAGGTGTTGTTTCGTCATCTGACCTTGGTTCAAAATTACGAAGTGTTGTCCTCGATCTTTCCCTTAAGGGACTGATCCCGGACCGTCGTCAATAGCCCGTTGTGTTGCTCTAGTACGACGTTAACTAAAATTACCAATTACCAATGCCTGGTTCCATATGGCTGACATCATCTTGCTCAAAAAACTCCATGATGTCAGATCTTTTTCTCATTTTATTTTTTGTTTGGTATGTGCTTGTCTCTTTAATTACTGCAACAATGTTTTTCTCACCATCTATTTTATTCAATTTTTCCAGTATGGTCTAAAGTGGGATCTTGTGCAAACTTTGATACATTTTGACAGTACCAAACCAAATGCTTTTTGGCATTTCTTTAATTTTTTATTGTAATTTTTCTCTATCTGGGTAGTTAATGCAGCTCCAAATTCAAGACTTTTAGAAATTTTTTCTCCTTGTAAAAGATTTTTGACCTTCTGCTGTGGACTGTTAATATATTTTTAAACTTCTCTTTCAAACAATAGTTCCTCTTCTAATATTTCTCCTTATTTGCATTGAGCTTCATTTTTTCTTTCCTTTCTTTTTCAAGTCACTTTGATTTGTTTCTTTTAGCTAGCCTTTTTCTGCCTCTTTCACTGCTGCTTACTACTCTCCCAATAACAGCTACACTTCAAAGGCCTACACCAACAGCTTCTACTAGGTCAACAACTTCACTGTTTAGTGGAATATTAATTTTTTTTCCTTCAAATCGAGATTTTCTTGTCTTTTTAACCCATTTTTTTACTGAGCCCTCTTTTCTGTTGGAAAGTACTGAAATACCTTTTAATTTTTTTTCTTCTTCTTTTCTGCTATAATATCTCTCCAGCTCCTTCCTTTTAAATTCTACATACAGTTCTGGATCATTTTTAATTCTATTTCTTTTTTGCTCAGACTCCTTCCAGATTTTCCTAAATTTGATTATATCAGATTTCTTATACATGGTACCAACTAGGCAGATTGACATGGTACCATGTCGGAAACTGTCATGAGAATTTCAGTCATGAGGATACTTAAATTATCTCCCAACTCTCAATGCCATATTTTTAAAGAAAAATTAAGGATTCTATCATCATACATAATCAGACTCAAAGTTACAAGTGTTCAAACATTGTAAATCAAGTAAAACTGGTAGCTAACACTACAGGTTCAAATCAGAATCAATGGGCAGGTTAAATCAGTATAGGTTAGAGAAAAAACAATTGGACTCCTTATTTGTTTACCCAAGATTGTTCTTACTTTCACACATAACCATTTATAATCAATATTTAACATTATAAAAATATAAAAATCGGAATTTTTAATTTTGATGAAAAAAAAAAAATTTACGCTAAACCTCAATAGTAAGGTGAGTAGTTTCATGAGGGTATTCCAATGGTGTCATAATAAAATAATTTTTTTTCTGAATTGAGACGTGTGAAAATTTTGTTTATTCGTTATTTGCCTCCCTAGATGAAAATTAATCTTTTAAACAACACTCTATTTTATTTAAATTTCATTTATCCTATTTTATTTAAACATCAAATTCAACTTACTTTGCCCTCAAGGAACAGTTTCTTTCTTCTTTTAGCACTTGAAATTAGTAAAGGTGAGTTCTCTTCTTTGCCAAAACTTGTGCTGCTTCGGCCGTCTCATCTGCTGGAATTCGATAGGTTCTACCTGTTGCTGTGGTTGGATGTAATTTTTACAAAATATAGTTCATTTGCAGTGCAAAGGTATCTGCCCTCCTAGGATATGTGAATGATAGCGATGGTCTCTTTGGGGGAAGAAAGGAAACACAAATTTCCTTTTCAACATCGTCTTTAGAGTCAACATGCGCCAACCATCACTCTTCATCATAAGCACTAGCGACAAAACCCACAATTTCTTCAAATGGAATGTTTTTATCAAAAGGGCTGATTTGTACCCTATGTGTTTCTGAATCGTCAGAAAATGAGTAGATTTCGGTTTTGACCCCATTTAAATCTAGAGGAATGAATGCATGAAATTTCTGAGTCCCTGAGACTGCCACAGCTGTTTCAAAGCTTGGTATTAGAATCTTTTCTTCATTTATATACTCTTCATTGGTTACATAAAAAAATGTGACGGATAGCAAATTTTTTACACCTCGCTGAAAAAGCTGAAAAGGTGTTAGAATTTGGTTTTCTAATGGATTTTGGAGGCTGGCTTTGGTGGCAAGTCTTGGTGGCATTACTCCATCACAAACTCCCTTCCCGTTTTCAAATTTGGTGTTAACACTCATAATGTCGTTGTTCATGCTTTCCAGAAAAGGTAGTAGTCCAGAAAGTTAATCCTATGTCTGAGAAATGTTTTGTCAAATCAATAATATAGATTTGAAAAAGCTGTACTATTTTTCAGATAATTCAGCTACACGGTATATAAAAATTTTAAGAATTTTCTGAACCTTTGCTATCACAAAGAGGTCTTTGATGGACTTGAGGCTGAGTAGCACTTTTATGTTACATCACATGGAAAGAGAGTTTGTGATGGAGTAGGGGGCACGATAATCGCATGCCTTTTTGCCATGACTATAGGCATAGAAATGCCAAGTCTTCTTCGTGATGACAAAATTTATAAAGTTTTTCTAGTTCTTAAACTGAGCTGAACAACCATCACTAAAATATACACATAAAAAGTACTATATATTACATCTTTTAAATGTTGTAGTTCTTTTCTCAGATACCATACAAGTGACTTCTGGAATGAAAAAAAACGTTGTAGTGTTATGATTAAGGCAGTCACACACACACACACACACACACTAATAAAGCATATTGACTTCAATTTAAGTTCACAGTTGTATTTGTTATCGATTACAAATGGATGTAGTGTAACCTGAATGTTAGGCGAATAGAAATCTTGAGCAATATCTTGCAAGATGCAAGTGTAATTTTCTGTATTGACTCTGTGATTTGGCTATAAAGTGATATTTTGTTAACTTTATAAATTTTGAATCTAGTAAATTAACAAAATCATCCACTGATTTTACTAAAGTTTCTAGAAATGCTTGATCACTTTAGAGCCACTGCTTAAATGTAGCTGTTTCTTTAGTTTCAAAGTATTCTAACCCCAAAAGAAATTCTCAGAGGTCCAGTTCACTGGGATATTCAGGACAACGGTGAAGCATGCATTCCTCTGATTCCATGTTACTCACCAATTTTAGCAGGAGTTCTTGATATGGCATTTTTCAATGTATACTCTGCATCATAAGTTCAACATTCTGATATATACAAACACACACAAAATGAATCCCTCGACTAGTTACAGTTACACATTCTCGTGGACGTAATTCACAAAACTTGGTAAAACCTGTCTTTTCTGTTGAATTCTTCTTCATTGATACGTAAACATCTTTTATGCTATGCAGTATTAATCTTTTTGTTATCAATTCTCTTTGACCAAGTTTTGTTGGTAAAGAAATACAATCTTTTTTTATTAGGTGAAACTAATTACCTCGTTATAATAATAAAAATCTCTTGCTTTCTGAATAATTTCATTACATAGAGTACATCTTTTTCTATATTTACTTTTTCATAAAATGCCTTCTTCATTCAATAACTTCCTAGCTTTTTTCACTAAGTACTTTGAGGTTTCAAAAAAGTTCGTCTGTAAGATACTCCATGACTGGGGAACTTGAGTCAATATCTGAATTTGATCATCTATTTTACTCTTTTAAAATTTTTATTTATGTATTTGATAATTACGATCGTTGCACTTCTGTTTGTTCTCTCTTTCTTTGTTTTTTGATAAAGATTCAATATTTAGACCCTTTTTTGCCATATTTTGGAATCTATTTGCAATTTGCTCAGCTTCAATTCCCAAATAAATAGCTCATTCATAGAGTTTTCATTTTCTGACCAAGGTTGAACATTCTATCAATTCACAGCTTTCATTTAGCTTCACAATGACTTCATTATTACTTAAATCTGGTTCATAATCACAGTCTGAAAAATTGCTTACTTTGTCATTATCTTGAGGAAATGTTGAGAAAACTACTTTTCTACAAGAAATACATAATTTTCTACCTGGTACTAGTTCAACACATTGTTTATATTTTTTGAAATTGGAAGAGAAACAGTTTCAAGACCTTTGCACATGTTGTTTTTGTGTTTCATAAATGGATCACAACAAACCCTTTGTTGATTCTCAAACATTAAACGAAAAGCATGCACATGTTGACTGCATATATTTTCAAAATTCACACATTTTGTTCTTATGATTAAAAGTTCTTTTCTTCCCCAAGTTTAGAACAACTTACAAAGTTTTCTTGGCTACATTCTACTTGGGTTGATTTAGCAGAGTTTTCTTTGAAGTATTGACCAACTGAACACATTTCCATTATATCTCAACCAGAAAGTCCACATGAATAAGGTGGGAGTAGGAGATAATTGGCAGGTGTTTTTTTTATAACCAAACAAGTCTATTCAGGAAACTTTTTTATGTTGCTTACTGTGTATTTTTTTCCTCCAGTTGAGGCAGGTGCCTAATTTCGCAATTAGGTAGGCTGTTCTAAATTAATATTTTTTCCAATCAAAAGAAAGATTTTTTTTTTTGTTTTGCTGCATCAGAAAGGTTTTCTGCATCATTCTTTTGCAAAATTAAACTAGTTTTCAAGTATGATTAATGCAGATCAATTTTTATTATTTTGTAACTGCAGTTTTAACTATTCTCACAAATTTGTGAGTTATTTAAATTCAAAGAACCCTCAAATTATTGAAAACGCTTGATTTTGAAATAAGATTTTTGCAAAATCAAATTTATTTTTTATTTTATAACCACAAAAAACACCCTTCTTATCGTGTTAGTTGTGGTTTATGTGGTATGACCTATTGAATCTACCGACTTAAAAAATATATAAAAAATCCCTTAACCTGATGAGTGGCAACACTTTATTACCCTTAGTATCACTTTTATAGCTTATTTTGAAATAAAAGTATTAGATTCAATTTGATACCAATATCAGCTCAATTTGTTTAAGAATAAGTAAAACAGGAAGGTTTTTCTAAAATGATACCAAATGTAAAATAGCCAATAACTTTAAAAAAAATTAAAATTTTCAAGATTTCTCCAAATTTAATTTTTAATGAAAAAATTAAAAAAAAATTATTTGATATTATCTCATAGGTATCAATTCTTAAAAAAGTTTTGAAAAATATCTGAGATATTTCACATACTCCTGGGTGAATTCATTACATATGTTGTGTTGCAAACTCTATGTTTTTTTTAGTAATTTAACTTTAGAGTTCTTCTCTTATAATGGGTTTCATTACATCCCCTTTTGTATATTTATGTTGTAAATGTATATACTTTTAAATATTTGGAAGTACCAAAGAGATGCTTGGCCTGTAAAACCTTTAAAATTTAAGCTATCATTTGAGTGTTGTTATACTGCGTTTTTTCTATCCACTGTCTACTTTACTTTCCTGTGGGATATGTTTTTAACCAGAGGTTTCCTCTGGTGCTTTTTTCGGCTCCATCATTCCAAGTGCATTGCGTATGAAGGTGTCCTGTATTCGGTCAGCCATTGTCCCTTTCACAAAACGAAGCTTTTTTCGAGTGGTTCCTCCCAACACCCCTTTGCAGCAAACCCATAAAACTATTCCCCCTCTCTGAAGGAATGCAGTTGAGGTGGGGTCAACGCTCAAGTTCATCATCCGACATCGGTCTTCGCCCCACCCCAATCCCCAAGTTGCGGGTGGACACCTGCCAGATGCTGAAACGGAAAATCTATCATCGTCCCGAAGCCAATCACAAAATTTGCTTGCCAAAATGGAATCCATCCCAAAACTTCTGGGAGGATGGTGGCAACAGGAGAGTGATGGGCTATAAAAAGGGGACACAACGAGAAAGCGGGGCTTTTTCTCTTTTGGACGTACGATCTTGGACTTTCTCTTTTGCGGTCTGCTAAAGGGGCCTTTTGCTGGATGTGGGAACGCAGAAGAGATGATTTCATACCCTTGGTAACTCAGCTCCCGGAGCCATTTTTTTTTTATCCCTTCTACCTCTTTCTTCAATCTCTTTTGTTCCTGCCTCCTCTTATAGGAACATTAAAATATAAAATTATGATTTAAAGGTAGATCTAATTATGTGTCGCGATGTTGATTTTTGTCAAATGGTTATGGCCGTGATCATATATATATTGTGAAGATCATCATAATCTTAAAATTCTTATGCATAAATAAATTTTCCCTTATTTTAGATTTTTAAATCTTTTGATTTTGGGCATTCCTTTTTACTCGTCAACACAGACAACAGCATGTATCAGGTTTACCTGATTATTGTTTTAGTTCCACAACGCAATACACAACTTATATAGCGGTTGCATCTTGCTACACAGCACATATTATGCTGTTTTTCTGTTTAAATGTGATAACATTGTGAAACTACCAAATTGATGCTAACCAGACAGCATTTCAAATCCTTTTTGACAATATCTTATGGTTTCAGAAACTACATGTAGCATTCAAAATTAATATTTCTAAATTTCTCAGTTCTTGAATGTTCTACATGACATTTATTTTTCCTTAATTGAATTTGAATATTGTAAAATAATGAAACTCTTTCCCAAATTTATGCAACCCATTCACTGTTCCTAAGTGGGAAAAAAACTTATTTGCTTGTAAAATTATTTGTACCTTATGTAGTATTTATTGTAGAAAAATTAAGGGGAAAATTAACAAATTAAAACATTTTATTTAGTAATCTATCTAAATATATTTTAAATCCTTCTTATTTCAGATCTTTCTCAAGCAGTACTGAGAAAAAATGTAAATTCAGTGGTCAAAAGGATGAAACATTGGAAGATAAATATATATCACAATTGTTAACAAGCACTGATTATCGGTTAGTCTAATGCATTTGTTACGCTTACAGTAAATAAAATTTCCTGTGATTTTTTTTATGTCCATGTAGAACATTAAAGTGCACATATTATTTTATGATTGACTTAAGTCTCTTTCAGATACAAAGATGTACTGTGTAAGGACCTTTTATCAGATGATGATGATTCTGCATCTGTCAACACTTCAGTGGACAACAAACAGTAATATTTTAAAATCATTCTCAAAAATACTCTTTTCAATCTAAACCAATACAAGTCGAATAATCCAGATTTCAATAATCTCAAAACCTGAAAGGAATAAGCAAATATTTTTCACACCTTGGTTTGTGGCACCAAAGTCGTTTGCACTCAAAATATATGTAAGATTCAATTAATGTATTTTCAATTATGAATTAATTAATAGTTAGAAATATTAATTCGAAAATAAAAAAGACATTTATTCTGTTTGTTTTAAACAATATAATTATTAAGGTCAGCTAATTGTTTGGAAGGTACAAACACTCATTTAACATTAAGTGCTCTGAATTTCATCACTCATACAGGGTCGTAATAGAACTGGGAAATCATTGAATTCTCTGGGAACTTTTTAATTCTGTAAATATCAGGGAAAATTTAAAATTTTCATGAAAACGGTAACTATTGTCGTTTATGGCCTATTTAGAGATGCACGATAACAAGTACTTTTGAGAATCGAATAAATTGTTTTCGCCGAAATTGTAATTAGAATAAAGAACACTGGTGTCGTAATTTTCAAACCCAGCGAAAACCGCGCTGTTTTCGCTGCCGGAGTGTCTTGTCGCCGTGAGGCAAGCGATACAACTTGTGGTATACAGTTTTAAATTTGTGTAGCTAAATATGTTTTTTTTTGTGCATAAAATTAATATTTTTTGCTTTCACTTACATTTTTGTAGAATTTTTTCGTATAGCTTCAGCTTGTCATGTCATCTTGACATGAAGCGGATCTGATAAGAAGCTTCAAGACATTCCGTGACTTTTGCCACATAATAGCAAACGCTCTTTCTACCAAATATTTTGATAATTATATATTCATTAAATGGGGGGGGGCACTTGAGTCGGGTCGTAAAGATTCAAACAATGAGCAGAATGCAGAACATTAATTTTTTCACTGTTTTCAATTTCCCTATCTATGTAATGTGATTTGGTCGTGTGAACCTCTGAAATGCACACTTTGTATCTCCTTGGTGTACTTATATTAATAATTTTTGCTGAAATCAACATGTATCAGTATCTCATCTGTTCTGAGGTTATTTTTTAGGTTGAAAATTGACTTGTATTGGACTATTTGCAAACATGCTTCATAAAATGAGGAAGCATATGATTGCATTTATTAGCTAGCTCTTTGACTTCTGTTTCTACTTTTGATTTAACCACTTTCTTAGCTGACTTTTTTCTTCCTTTAACTAAACTTTACTTCTTTCCTCTACCATTGCTCAACACATGTAATCACATTTTCAAAATCATCTGTCTCAACGTGTTTGTTAATGCACTTCTTATATTTCCTTTCCAGACATTCTTGTTTACTTTTTATTTTTACTACATCTTGACAGCAGAGATTTAACCATCTGGTCTAAATCATTGTAATTAAAAACTTTGAGGCTTTTTAAGTTTTCAAAAATTATAAATATTTTCATGCTTTTTACATACACATATTTTTTACATCGGGTTGCAATACCTAAAATGGTTAAAAAAAAAAAAAAACGTTGAGTATGGAATATTATAGCCAGATTCTACTTCAAACTTTTTATAGAGATTTTAAGATTTTCCAATAGGGTTGTATCTTTTTTTTTAGTATTAGTCCTTAATGCCTTGTTCCATATGGCTGACATCATCTTGCTCAAAAAACTCCATGATGTCAGATCTTATTCTCATTTTATTTTTTGTTTGGTATGTGCTTGTCTCTTTAATTACTGCAACAATGTTTTTCTCACCATCTATTTTATTCAATTTTTCCAGTATGGTCTAAAGTGGCATCTTGTGCAAACTTTGATACATTTTGACAGTACCAAACCAAATGCTTTTTGGCATTTCCTTAATTTTTTATTGTAATTTTTCTCTATCTGGGTAGTTAATGCAGCTCCAAATTCAAGACTTTTAGAAATTTTTTCTCCTTGTAAAAGATTTTTGACCTACTGTGGACTGTTAATATATTTTTAAACTTCTCTTTCAAACAATAGTTCCTCTTCTAATATTTCTCCTTATTTGCATTGAGCTTCATCTTTTCTTTCCTTTCTTTTTCAAGTCACTTTGATTTGTTTCTTTTAGCTAGCCTTTTTCTGCCTCTTTCACTGCTGCTTACTACTCTCCCAATAACAGCTACACTTCAAAGGCCTACACCAACAGCTTCTACTAGGTCAACTACTTCACTGTTTAGTGGAATATTAATTTTTTTTTTCTTCAAATTAAGATTTTCTTGTCTTTTTAACCCATTTTTTTACTGAGCCCTCTTTTCTGTTGGAAAGTACTGAAATACCTTTTAATTTTTTTTCTTCTTCTTTTCTGCTATAATATCTCTCCAGCTCCTTCCTTTTAAATTCTACATACAGTTCTGGATCATTTTTAATTCTATTTCTTTTTTGCTCAGACTCCTTCCAGATTTTCCTAAATTTGATTATATCAGATTTCTTATACATGGTACCAACTAGGCAGATTGACATGGTACCATGTCGGAAACTGTCATGAGAATTTCAGTCATGAGGATACTTAAATTATCTCCCAAATCTCAATGCCATATTTTTAAAGAAAAATTAAGGATTCTATCATCATACATAATCAGACTCAAAGTTACAAGTGTTCAAACATTGTAAATCAAGTAAAACTGGCAGCTAACACTACAGGTTCAAATCAGAATCAATGGGCAGGTTAAATCAGTATAGGTTAGAGAAAAAACAATTGGACTCCTTATTTGTTTACCCAAGATTGTTCTTACTTTCACACATAACCATTTATAATCAATATTTAACATTATAAAAATATAAAAATCGGAATTTTTAATTTGGATGGAAAAAAAAAAATTACGCTAAACCTCAATAGTAAGGTGAGTAGTTTCATGAGGGTATTCCAATGGTGTCATAATAAAATAATTTTTTTTCTGAATTGAGACGTGTGAAAATTTTGTTTATTCGTTATTTGCCTCCCTAGATAAAAATTAATTTTTTAAACAACACTCTATTTTATTTAAATTTCATTTATCCTATTTTATTTAAACATCAAATTCAACTTACTTTGCCCTCAAGGAACAGTTTCTTTCTTCTTTTAGCACTTGAAATTAGTAAAGGTGAGTTCTCTTCTTTGCCAAAACTTGTGCTGCTTCGGCCGTCTCATCTGCTGGAATTCGATAGGTTCTACCTGTTGCTGTGGTTGGATGTAATTTTTACAAAATATAGTTCATTTGCAGTGCAAAGGTATCTGCCCTCCTAGGATATGTGAATGATAGCGATGGTCTCTTTGGGGGAAGAAAGGAAACACAAATTTCCTTTTCAACATCGTCTTTAGAGTCAACATGCGCCAACCATCACTCTTCATCATAAGCACTAGCGACAAAACCCACAATTTCTTCAAATGGAATGTTTTCATCAAAAGGGCTGATTTGTACCCTATGTGTTTCTGAATCGTCAGAAAATGAGTAGATTTTGGTTTTGACCCCATTTAAATCTAGAGGAATGAATGAATGAAATTTCTGAGTCCCTGAGACTGCCACAGCTGTTTCAAAGCTTGGTATTAGAATCTTTTCTTCATTTATATACTCTTCATTGGTTACATAAAAAAATGTGACGGATAGCAAATTTTTTACACCTCACTGAAAAAGCTGAAAAGGTGTTAGAATTTGGTTTTCTAACGGATTTTGGAGGCTTACTTTGGTGGCAAGTCTTGGTGGCATTACTCCATCACAAACTCCCTTCCCGTTTTCAAATTTGGTGTTAACACTCATAATGTCGTTGTTCATGCTTTCCAGAAAAGGTAGTAGTCCAGAAAGTTAATCCTATGTCTGAGAAATGTTTTGTCAAATCAATAATATAGATTTGAAAAAGCTGTACTATTTTTCAGATAATTCAGCTGCACGGTATATAAAAATTTTAAGAATTTTCTGAACCTTTGCTATCACAAAGAGGTCTTTGATGGACTTGAGGCTGAGTAGCACTTTTATGTTACATCACATGGAAAGAGAGTTTGTGATGGAGTAGGGGGTACGATAATCGCATGCCTTTTTGCCATGACTATAGGCATAGAAATGCCAAGTCTTCTTCGTAATGACAAAATTTATAAAGTTTTTCTAGTTCTTAAACTGAGCTGAACAACCATCACTACAATATACACATAAAAAGTACTATATATTACATCTTTTAAATGTTGTAGTTCTTTTCTCAGATACCATACAAGTGACTTCTGGAATGAAAAAAAACGTTGTAGTGTTATGATTAAGGCAGTCACACACACACACACACACACACACAACTAATAAAGCATATTGACTTCAATTTAAGTTCACAGTTGTATTTGTTATCGATTACAAATGGATGTAGTGTAACCTGAATGTTAGGCGAATGGAAATCTTGAGCAATATCTTGCAAGATGCAAGTGTAATTTTCTGTATTGACTCTGTGATTTGGCTATAAAGTGATATTTTGTTAAATTTATAAATTTTGAATCTAGTAAATTAACAAAATCATCCACTGATGTTACTTAAGTTTCTTGAAATGCTTGATCACTTTAGAGCCACTGCTTAAATGTAGCTGTTTCTTTAGTTTCAAAGTATTCTAACCCCAAAAGAAATTCTCGGAGGTCCAGTTCACTGGGATATTCAGGACAACGGTGAAGCATGCATTCCTCTGATTCCATGTTACTCACCAATTTTAGCAGGAGTTCTTGATATGGCATTTTTCAATGTTTACTCTGCATCATAAATTGAACATTCTGATATATATGCAAACACACACAAAATGACTCCCTCGACTATTTACAGTTACACATTCTCGTGGACGTAATTCACAAAACTTGGTAAAACCTGTCTTTTCTGTTGAATTCTTCTTGATTGATACGTAAACATCTTTTATGCTATGCAGTATTAATCTTTTTGTTATCAATTCTCTTTGACCAAGTTTTGTTGGTAAAGAAATACAATCTTTTTTTATTAGGTGAAACTAATTACCTCTTTATAATAATAATAATCTCTTGCTTTCTGAATATTTTCATTACATAGAGTACATCTTTTTCTATATTTACTTTTACATAAAATGCCTTCTTCATTCAATAACTTCCTAGCTTTTTTCACTAAGTACTTTGAGGTTTCAAAAAAGTTCGTCTGTAAGATACTCCATGACTGGGGAACTTGAGTCAGTATCTGAATTTGATCATCTATTTTACTCTTTTAAAATTTTTATTTATGTATTTGATAATTACAATCCTTGCACTTTTGTTTGTTCTCTCTTTCTTTGTTTTTTGATAAAGATTCAATATTTAGACCCTTTTTTGCCATATTTTGGAATCTATTTGCAATTTGCTCAGCTTCAATTCCCAAATAAATAGCTCTTTCATCGAGTTTTCATTTTCTGACCAAGGGGGAACATTCTATCAATTCACAGCTTTCATTTAGCTTCACAATGACTTCATTATTTCTTAAATCTGGTTCATAATCACAGTCTGAAAAATTGCTTACTTTGTCATTATCTTGAGGAAATGTTGAGAAAACTACTTTTCTACAAGAAATACATAATTTTCTACCTGGTACTAGTTCAACACATTGTTTATATTTTTTGAAATTGGAAGAGAAACAGTTTCAAGACCTTTGCACATGTTGTTTTTGTGTTTCATAAATGGATCACAACAAACGCTTTGTTGATTCTCAAACATTAAACGAAAAGCATGCACATGTTGACTGCATATATTTTCAAAATTCACACATTTTGTTCTTATGATTAAAAGTTCTTTTCTTCCCCAAGTTCAGAACAACTTACAAAGTTTTCTTGGCTACATTCTACTTGGGTTGATTTAGCAGAGTTTTCTTTGAAGTATTGACCAACTGAACACATTTCCATTATATCTCAACCAGCAAGTCCACATGAATAAGGTGGGAGTAAGAGATAATTGGCAGGTGTTTTTTTTTATATCCAAACAAGTCTATTCAGGAAACTTTTTTATGTTGCTTACTGTGTATTTTTTTCCTCCAGTTGAGGCAGGTGCCTAATTTCGCAATTAGGTAGGCTGTTCTAAATTAATATTTTTTCCAATCAAAAGAAAGATTTTTTTTTGTTTTGCTGCATCAGAAAGGGTTTCTGCATCATTCTTTTGCAAAATTAAACTAGTTTTCAAGTATGATTAATGCAGATCAATTTTTATTATTTTGTCACTGCAGTTTTAACTATTCTCACAAATTTGTGAGTTATTTAAATTCAAAGAACCCTCAAATTTATAGAAAACTCTTGATTTTGAAGTAAGATTTTTGCAAAATCAAATTTATTTTTTATTTTATAACCACAAAAAACACCCTTATCGTGTTAGTTGTGGTTTATGTGATATGACCTATTGAATCTACCGACTTAAAAAAAATATAAAAAAATCCCTTAACCTGATGAGTGGCAACACTTTATTACCCTTAGTATCACTTTTATAGCTTATTTTGAAATAAAAGTATTAGATTCAATTTGATACCAATATCAGCTCAATTTGTTTAAGAATAAGTAAAACAGGAAGGTTTTTCTAAAATGATACCAAATGTAAAATAGCCAATATCTTTAAAAAAAATTAAAGTTTTCAAGATTCCTCCAAATATAATTTTTAATGAAAAAATTTAAAAAAAATTATTTGATATTATCTCATAGGTATCAATTCTTAAAAAAGTTTTGAAAAATATCTGAGATATTTCACATACTCCTGGGTGAATTCATTACATATGTTGTGTTGCAAACTCTATGTTTTTTTTAGTAATTTAACTTTAGAGTTCTTCTCTTATAAAGGGTTTCATTACATCCCCTTTTGTATATTTATGTTGTAAATGTATATACTTTTAAATATTTGGAAGTACCGAAGAGATGCTTGGCCTGTAAAACCTTTAAAATTTAAGCTATCATTTGAGTGTTGTTATACTGTGTTTTTTCTATCCACTGTCTACTTTACTTTCCTGTGGGATATGTTTTTAACCAGAGGTTTCCTCTGGTGCTTTTTTCGGCTCCATCATTCCAAGTGCATTGCGTATGAAGGTGTCCTGTATTCGGTCAGCCATTGTCCCTTTCACAAAACGAAGCTTTTTTCGAGTGGTTCCTCCCAACACCCCTTTGCAGCAAACCCATAAAACTATTCCCCCTCTCTGAAGGAATGCAGTAGAGGTGGGGTCAACGCTCAAGTTCATCATCCGACATCGGTCTTCGCCCCACCCCAATCCCCAAGTTGCGGGTGGACACCTGCCAGATGCTGAAACGGAAAATCTATCATCGTCCCGAAGCCAATCACAAAATTTGCTTGCCAAAATGGAATCCATCCCAAAACTTCTGGGAGGATGGTGGCAACAGGAGAGTGATGGGCTATAAAAAGGTGACACAACGAGAAAGCGGGGCTTTTTCTCTTTTGGACGTACGATCTTGGACTTTCTCTTTTGCGGTCTGCTAAAGGGGCCTTTTGCTGGATGTGGGAACGCAGACGAGATGATTTCATACCCTTGGTAACTCAGCTCCCGGAGCCATTTTTTTTTTATCCCTTCTACCTCTTTCTTCAATCTCTTTTGTTCCTGCCTCCTCTTATAGGAACATTAAAATATAAAATTATGATTTAAAGGTAGATCTAATTATGTGTCGCGATGTTGATTTTTGTCAAATGGTTATGGCCGTGATCATATATATATTGTGAAGATCATCATAATCTTAAAATTCTTATGCATAAATAAATATTCCCTTATTTTAGATTTTTAAATCTTTTGATTTTGGGCATTCCTTTTTACTCGTCAACACAGACAACAGCATGTATCAGGTTTACCTGATTATTGTTTTAGTTCCACAACGCAATACACAACTTATATAGCGGTTGCATCTTGCTACACAGCACATATTATGCTGTTTTTCTGTTTAAATGTGATAACATTGTGAAACTACCAAATTGATGCTAACCAGACAGCATTTCAAATCCTTTTTGACAATATCTTATGGTTTCAGAAACTACATGTAGCATTCAAAATTAATATTTCTAAATTTCTCAGTTCTTGAATGTTCTACATGACATTTATTTTTCCTTAATTGAATTTGAATATTGTAAAATAATGAAACTCTTTCCCAAATTTATGCAACCCATTCACTGTTCCTAAGTGGGAAAAAAACTTATTTGCTTGTAAAATTATTTGTACCTTATGTAGTATTTATTGTAGAAAAATTAAGGGGAAAATTAACAAATTAAAACATTTTATTTAGTAATCTATCTAAATATATTTTAAATCCTTCTTATTTCAGATCTTTCTCAAGCAGTACTGAGAAAAAATGTAAATTCAGTGGTCAAAAGGATGAAACATTGGAAGATAAATATATATCACAATTGTTAACAAGCACTGATTATCGGTTAGTCTAATGCATTTGTTACGCTTACAGTAAATAAAATTTCCTGTGATTTTTTTTATGTCCATGTAGAACATTAAAGTGCACATATTATTTTATGATTGACTTAAGTCTCTTTCAGATACAAAGATGTACTGTGTAAGGACCTTTTATCAGATGATGATGATTCTGCATCTGTCAACACTTCAGTGGACAACAAACAGTAATATTTTAAAATTATTCTCAAAAATACTCTTTTCAATCTAAACCAATACAAGTCGAATAATCCAGATTTCAATAATCTCAAAACCTGAAAGGAATAAGCAAATATTTTTCACACCTTGGTTTGTGGCACCAAAGTCGTTTGCACTCAAAATATATGTAAGATTCAATTAATGTATTTTCAATTATGAATTAATTAATAGTTAGAAATATTAATTCGAAAATAAAAAAGACATTTATTCTGTTTGTTTTAAACAATATAATTACTAAGGTCAGCTAATTGTTTGGAAGGTACAAACACTCATTTAACATTAAGTGCTCTGAATTTCATCACTCATACAGGGTCGTAATAGAACTGGGAAATCATTGAATTCTCTGGGAACTTTTTAATTCTGTAAATATCAGGAAAAATTTAAAATTTCACAAAAAATCAGGGAATTTTTAAAATTTTCATGAAAATGGTAACTATTGTCGTTTATGACCTATTTAGAGATGCACGATAACAAGTACTTTTGAGAATTGAATAAATTGTTTTCGCCGAAATTGTAATTAGAATAAAGAACACTGGTGTCGTAATTTTCAAACCCAGCGAAAACCGCGTTGTTTTCGCTGCCGGAGTGTCTTGTCGCCGTGAGGCAAGCGATACAACTTGTGGTATACAGTTTTAAATTTGTGTAGCTAAATATGTTTTTTTTTGTGCATTAAATTAATATTTTTTGCTTTCACTTACATTTTTGTAGAATTTTTTCGTAAAGCTTTAGCTTACGTTTGTAGCTGTGTAACGGCCTTGGCGCACTTCTAAATTCGCCAAAGAAGGAATTATTTCAAATGCACAAATGAAATCAACAAACAGTTCAACGAATTTTGAAAGAACTTTAAAGAATACTAGCCACTGCGTTGCCTGTGACGAGTTTTTTTCGTGGGGTCAAGTGCTAACTAACTAGGTGGTGCTCGCTAACCCCCGGTGATTGCTACGAATACGGTTTGAGAAACAAACCAAATGAGAATTCGTGATCTATTGAATAACAGCCATCATGGCGTTGCCTTGGTGTTGGTTTGCTTCGTAAGCAAAATGGGAATTCGGCGTGATGAAGCATGTGTGGCGAGCTGCTGCGCCGTGGGGAACTGCGGTACAAATTGCATGCAAGGTGGGCGTACATCACCGCAGCAGCGACGGATGCATATGTGCACTACTCCATTGGATCTAATGCATATCAGACCGCACTTGCTTTGCGGCAGCAGGGCCTTACGTTGAAAAACCGCATGTGTGCACCGGGCCTAAAGGTTTAACTTTTCGCTTGCATAGGTTGCCATGGAAACCATAATAATCGTAATTCAGGTGGGTTGCCTTAACCTTCCCTAACTCGCGACTAGAAGTGCGGCAAAAAAAAAGGGGCCAATATCGTTGCCACCGCTTTAAACGTAGACTGAAGCTGTACCAATTTTTTTATGTATATTTGCATTTGATTTTGATGTATATTTGGATAATGTAGGGACAGGTGTAAAAATTTCATAATCAAAATATTTATATTTTTTCCCTAGTTTTTTCAATTGCTGTTTTTAGAGTTCCTTTAAGGGTTCGAACCCTTACAATAACAATTAAAATGTCTGATGAGAAAAAATACAAAATATTTGTAGAGAATGATCCTACCTGTGAAGGGGCTCCCACTTGGTGGACCATCATTGCCCCTAACAAAGGACAGCACAATTTATATCCATGCCCTGATCCCGAATTCAAACCAGGAACCTTCCGATCCAGAGGCAAATATCTTGACCACTAGACTGGTTGGTCACCATATTTAAATATATTGTCATGTGGGTACTGTATATCGATACCAATTACAGATCCCGACATTTCTTAAGGGATTTGTAAAATCAGGGAAATATTCGTCACACAATCAGGGAACTTTTTTTCAAGGATTTTGTTGCCACCCTGTCATAAATGCAATAAATGAATTCTGGCTGTCTTGATCCAAAATTATTTTTAAAAAAATTGAGGTTATCCTTTTAAAAGTTGAGTTGATGCAAATTTTAGTATGTAAATAGACCCTTAAACACATTTATTGGTATATTCCATGTCTAATGACATTTGATTTTTTGTACGTCTGCATAGAAAATAATAACAAAATATTTAAGTATGTTTTTGACTGAATACGCAAAGTGTGGCATCAGACTGACCCTGACTAGCATATTCGCTAAATTGCTTCATATATTAAAAATACACCAAATTTTGTTAACTTTCCCACCTGTTTTAATTATTCATTCCACACATATGCAAACAGCAGACATGAAACACAAAACAATAAAATTTGCATTAAAATGGCACACAAAGGAGGAATAATTTAAAATGGGGCACAAAATGTTTGATATGCAATCTACTACAATTTTTTTTACATAAATAATTTATGTTTCCCGTCCACACTTTTTGTGAAGACGTTACATGAGGACAGTGAATTTGCTTCTTTATGGAAAGAAAATGGAAAGGTTCTTGAATATGGCATAGAATAGTATTTAACTGCCTTCTTCATCATTCTATTATTTGACTGCTTTCTTTTTGTTTTTCTGAGAGATGGTGTAAAATAAAGTAATTTTATAGAGATCTTAGTTTTAACTTTACTTTTGAAGTATATAAACTACTTTCATTTTATATTTATAACTAATATTCTTGTAAATTAACAAATTCAATATTTATTTTAAATTAAACATTTTTTATGTGCACTTTAAAATATTTAATCAAATCCCTTTTTATTGATAAGACTGTACCCTGTTTCATAGAATTTCTGTAAGATCGATTATCTTAAAAATTTTACTTCTTGTATTATCTTATGCTGCAAACTTTAAGGTGTAGAAAGCATTAAATTATGTTAGACTAGCAGTACCCGCACATAATTGCCCGAGACAAAGTTATGCTTTTCATAAGTCAACCCTACTGATACCGACAAAACTAAATCAAACAGTAATAAACAAAAAATTGCATAAATGATAAAAATTAAATATTGCTATATTTTTCAAAATGTCTTACAGTTAAAGAAAATAGCAAAAAACCATAAAACTGTAGAAATAGTACAATTTCAAAAGTAAATTATGCTTTTAAAAAGTCTTGACATTAAACCTCACTGATTGCAACAAACAATGTAATTCAAAAGTAAGTTTTGCTTTTAAAAAGTAAACTTCACTGATTCCAACAAAACCAAATTAAACAATAACATACAAAAAATTGCATAAATGTTACAAATTTAATATCGCTATAGTTTCAAAGCCTTAAAGCTAAAGAAAAAAGCAAGATACAATACAACCTGATGCGACTGCACTGGACCATGACTTAAATCAGACAGAACTTTAATTTTTCCAATGTTCATAATGTGGAAAGAAAATCCATTAAGAATATGGAAAGGGGGGGGGGAATAAAAGAAACAATAGAAATCAAAGAAAAATCAATTGGGCTTGAACACCATTAGATCAGTGATGTCATTGGACAACCATATTGCCTCATGACAGAGAGTGGAAGAACTGCAAGGGGAAAAAAAGAAATAGTGGGAGAAAAAAAGGTAATAAATTAATTTAAAATATTCTACATTAAATTTTAAAATTCGGGCTTCAAGGTGCATTCAATCAACTGTAGGACTACCTGTGTGCCAAATTTCATGGCTGTAAGTGCTATAGATTTTTCTGGACACCTCACACACAATTTCATAATAGTAGAGATTTTAGCAATATTGGGATGAGAGAGAGCTGACAAGTAATAGATGTCTTTTAACCTGTAAAGTACTGATTCCCTTTTAATTCTGAATTTAGATGTTTTATATTATTCCACCATTCTATTTAGTCACTTTTCAAGCATATAGTCTAAGAATCATATCAAAATATATCAACAGAGTGCTATCCATCTACAGTAAAATATTGGAATGAAAACTCATCAAAACCTAATTTGAGTAGTAATTTTTAATACATGACTGATTAAATCTAAAAGCTTTATTCATGTTGTCAGTATTAGAGCACAAGTTTTGCACCACATGTATAACTAGAAGTATCCTAAACATTCTCGAAAAGACTAATCAATACACAAATAAAAGTTCATCAGATTTTCATGCATCTGCAAGATTGTAGTTAGAAATAGATTATACGATCAGGATTTATCAGGAAAAGAGAAAGATCCAAGTACATATTTTGCGTGTAAATATTTTTACTCATGTAAATTGAAAGTAACCCATTTGTTTCCTTTTTAGGGTTACAAATAAAAAAGATAAAGATGAGGGAAGCAAAAACAAGACTTCTCAATTTGAAAGATTTGAAAATACTAGGCAACAAACAGAAGTTGATAGTGAGGTTTGTAGAAAATTATAAAAATAATATTGTCATATGTACAGGGCTCCTAACTCATCACTTTTTGTTTTTTGTCACCTTCAGGGGTGAAAATCTTCCGCGTTTATGCGGATTTCCGCTTTTTTTTTTTCTGTTAAGAATTTATGTACTCCTTTTTCTCATTAAAATTTTTGTATACATTGTAATGGTCAAGAAAATGGTTTTAACTAATCCAGTGTGAGTGAATCAAACATTTGAATGATCAAACGTGATTGAGAAAACTCAGAAATTTATCACTGTATCAGTGTCAAATTAAATTGTGATAAAAATTAGTTAGTTATAGTAACAATTAAATTTTTTTTTAAATTTTAATCTCTTCAAAATGTATTTTATGAAATTTTAAATTTACAGTAATATTGTGAATTCCAATGAATTGGAAACCTGTAAATATATATTCAAATATCAGTTATGAGTGTGGTAAGTAAAATCTGTGATAGTACCACAGACAGGTGAAAGAATTGTGCCTTTTTAAAGATAGAAGCACACAACTTGGGGCTCATATAGTACAGATATAAAGATTTAATTTTGGATTTGAGGCCGTCTCGGATTTCGCCTATGGCAGTAATGGCGGCTTCTGAGTATATTTTATGTGCTTCTTTTTTATTGTCATTTGATGATGATAATAGCGTATTATATGTGATTTTGCATGCATGAATCATTTGGAGTTCCTGGCAGGTTTCTCTAAATGATCCATTGAAGAGGTTTTTCATTTTTAAAATGTCTTCTAACTATATTTGCTGTTTTAGCAAGATGAATAGTGTCACTATCTGCATCGTGTTCACAAGCTTTCTTCAGAGCTAATCCAACATCATTATTAAGTATTAACATCACATCTTGACCTTGCTTATGAGCTTCCATGTCAAGAAAATATGGAAGTAGCTCTGTTTTTTAGTTTTGTGGAATGTATGCGCCCTGAAAGATCACTACCTAGTTGTTTCATCCTCATGCTGTACAGTTTACATAGATCAACAAATTTAAATATGGTTGCGATTTCATTGGGACTACCAGCATCTTCAATGTATGATATATGTTCAGCAAATGCTATACCATGGTTAGTTTGTTCTATTTCAGTTTCTTATGTGTTCTTTTTGTCTCTTGCTCTGTTTTATAATGATTCGAGGCTTTGAATATGATATATGGCATTTAATGCAATAAGATCACCAGCACTCAGTTTCGCAAGCAGAGGCCTGTTCTCCAGTTTAAGGGCACAGTGATGAACACGGGCATCTAGGCTGAATGTAGATGCAGTACATAATAAACTTCCAGCTTGAGCAGGCAGATCACAAAAAAAAATGCTCTTGAATTCACTAAACTATTTCCTACAACATTCTGACAAGTGAATTTTATAGAAGTATTTGCATTATCTGCAGGTTCTATCTTTTCTGAGCTTGTTAAAGTTTTGTATTATTGAACTGTAATCTGCGTGATTTGTGAAACTGAGCTTTATGTTGTACTAATGTTGCCTTGACACCTCCTGCATCATTGAGACGTTCCAGATTTATTGTCCTTGGTAAACACCCTGCATTACTAAACCCCACAAGTAAATCAGAAATTTCTTATAATCAGTTCAATTTTCTTCATGTTTACTGTCTGCTGGAGACCGAAGAACTTCAGGCTTGTCTTCTTGACAGATAAAACACTTTTTCCCTTCTGTTTCTTTGAATTGTCCAGATCTATCAGTATTGAATGGATTAATCAGCTTGTGCACTACGTCTATATTTTTATCTTATTTTTCTTCTTATCGTGTCACGATAAGAAGTGAAAGTATACACATGAAAATATAATTATGTCATGCACACACATGTTTATGTCATCAATTCATGCAAAATCTCATATAAAACACTACTAACATCCTCAAATGACGATAAAAAAAGGAACACATAAAATATACTCGGAGGCCACCATTTTGTTATATATATATAAATATTATTTATTAAAAATAGCAAACTACATGCACAAAACAACAATTACTCACTCGCCATTACTTTAATAGCTGTCATTTAACATCATTAAATAACATTTAAAAGGAGCACAAAAAATATTCAGAAGCCGCCATTTTGAATGTCCTCATATTCAAAATTAAATCTTCATATATGTAGCAGGTGTGCCCCAAGTTGTATGCTTCTATCATTAAAGGCACAATTATTTCACCTATCTGCAGTACTATGACATGTGTGGGTGACACATAATTAAATTGACGGTATAAGTATGTTATGTATGTTCATGTTACAAGAAACGAAGTAGAATGGGGATAACGACTGTTTGAAAAAGTACTTATAGATGGGGTCCGTTTAACAAGAGCTATTACTGCCAAGACAGAAGAACTCAATGAGTTCTCAAAAGCTGTAATTTCGAAAGTGTTTAAAAGTTGGAAACTGATTCAACAGTCCTTGTCCTAAAGAAGTAACAAAACAATGAATCAGACCATGATTGGCGGCATCTCCAACAGATTGTATGGCAGGAAAGGGACTCCACTGTGCTGCAACTGACAAGGTACCTTTTACAAAGGCTTGTCCCAACCAATCTTGGAATAAACAATGTGCACAGAATTGCAGAAAATCAGTATGAGCAGATACACAACAGTGAAGAAACCTCTAATTTATGTGAGGAATGTCAGTTTGCTTATGGTGGTGTAGAAGAAGACATAACTGGACATTTGAGGATTGGAATAGGGTGATGCGGTCAAACAAATCACACTACACCTTGTTTTGCACCAATGGAAGGCACAGAGTTTGGCAATAACCCTATGAAGACATGAACCAATCTTGCCTGATTTGCTCAGTTCAAGGGTCTGGTGGGAGTATAAGGCTGTAGGACATATTTGGGAATGTTGTTTCTGGATGGTAGACAGTCAGACATGCAATACTTGTTCATCCTGGTAGATCAACTGCATCCTGGGTGGCCCGTGAAGATGTTGGAATCCTTTCTTGGATTCTATTTTATTCCCATAGAGAGCATTTGGGACATTTTGGAAAGGCGCATTTCCCACAGCAATCTCCTGCCATCTACTTTACAGGATGTTACAGTCTGTATTGAATTCATGGTATTCTGGATTTTAATGCGCTTCAGAACCCTGTAGAATCTATTCCTAAATGCATACATGCTATTATCTGCAAAAGGAGGCCTAATAAAGTATTGATACCAGATTTCTAATTAATTGGACTGTGTGTGTGTGTGTGTGTCATAATAACAAATCAAAGTGTGTGAAGTGGTGTAAGGCAATTAGATGATGATCCATGGATTTTGAGTTCTTGCATAAATGGAAAGGCAGAAATTCTATAAAACACGACTTATTTAATACTTCAAAAGACAAGTAGTAGCATTATGGGTGGAGGGGTTCATTCAGTGTAGGATGTTTAGGATGGCTCTGAGCTTCTTATTCAAATAGGCTCGTGTAGGAATAAATAATTTAAAATGAAATTGCTAGGGGATAAGAATTAAGAGAAAAGACCAGGGGATCTATCAAGAAAGTTCATTGGCAAAAGGCCAATCTTGTACTGGTGATCTAAAAGCAAGTACAGGGTTCGCACGCTCCCTAAAAACTCCTTATATATATATATTTCTTTTGCCCTTTTCAATTTTGAAATGTGTTCTACGTTCCACCTCAAGAATGGATTAAAAAACGTGTAAATTCAATTGTAGAAGGATACTTCATGTTGCATGCTGTGTATTAGCAGCAAACTCTAGAAATTTTCCCACAAGAAAAGGCTATCATCAGTAAGGTGAAGTTAAAGGGAAGCAAGGCCACCTGCATGTCCGACCCCTCTTATCTAACTACCTAACTTGAGCGACAAAGCCTTGAGTGGCATTTATGACCGAGAGAGATATCAATGACACGACCTTCTGCTTTCCCCCCAAAGCATTCACACTTCACGGTCGAACAAAGGGGGAACCCTCTACAAGGTCAGTTGCTGACAGCTGATCGATGCCAGCGGTAACTTAAAAGGAGGATAACATTCACTGTACACAGATATACAATATCGCTGGTGTAAACGAAATTTTAGTGGTAACAAAAGTCTATTATTAAAAGGTTAACAACCAATGGACCTCCTTTATTGGAACCATCCAACAGCAAAAGGGCGACTGGGACAAATCAAGCAAAGAGGGCGGTCTCAACAGGCCCGTTTTATGTTCAAAGTCGAATAAGAAGACAGAGAAAGGCAGAGAGAGAGGTCAAGAGACCGGACGGATCAAGCTGATACTAACGCAACGTTAAATATTGAAGGAGCATTGCGAATGTATTGAAAATCGCAATCTGTTTATCATCAAAGTTGATTATTACAAATTCTTGAAATATTTTAGTGAAATCGATCGTTTACTTATTAAGTAAACACAATATTATCACATTTAATTTATTTTGAATTTAATTCAACATTAAATCTTGATAAAAGAGTAGCTTTGAGAATGTATTAAAAATCGCAATTTGTTATAATCGATGTGGATTATTTCATACTTGAAGTTACAATATAATTTACCAATTCATTTAACAGAAATAATTGTGGATTTCATTCATTTCTGTCTGTCTGAAACTGTCATTTGTATTTACTTGTAGAATACAGTGAAATCTCAGTACAGTACAAAGTCCCAAAGAAGGAATTCTCCTGACCTCGGCCATTCCAGAATTCGGACTTTTCCGGATTTTGTTTTATTTGCATTTTTTGTCAAAAAAAAAAAACCTTTATCTCCCCCCCCCCCTCTCGCAGAATTTTGCGTTTGCAATAGTAAGATAGCAGATATAGCAATAGTTTTTAAAAGAGAAAAACCTTTGTAGTTCAATGCAACAAATTTTGCTTGCAAATCTCATTTTTCTGTGTGATATTTTCTCTGAACATGTCCGTTATTTTGCGTTGCTTCATCAATTAGATCCAGGATTAACTTCTTGTTCTTTACAAATTGTCAGAAAGATATGAGAAAAATTAAAAAACGCCGATTAGCAAAACGTCCGGAATTTTTGACAATTCCGGGTATTGGATGTCCGATTTTAGGAATTTGTACTGTATAACTTGCATCCTAAAAATATTTAATTGATATTTTATTTTGAAAAATACTTTGTATTGAAAACAAATATGTTTGGATTTCTATTATTGGGATTTTTAGCTGGGATTTGAGAGAAATATGTACTTCAAACTGAGAAACGTTATAATGAGATTTCACTGTATAAGAAGTGTTTACAGTAGCATCCTAGGCCGGAAATCGAAGGTGAAAATGCGTGAAGAGATATATTGACCACATTGCTAGTGGTGATACAGACTAGTGGGTGAAAAGGAACTGTTAAGGACTTAACTGGGTTCAGAATTGTTTTTGAGGAATTAGTTTTAGGTGTCCTTGCATATATATGGGAGGAGATTATTATCCAGCAGTCGTGATCAACAACAGAGTTACTGATCGAATTTATAAGTATTTTTAGTCAGTGGAGTAATTTGAGCATTTGATAGGATTGTCAGACCAGAGGGGTATTATGCATCGTTCACTCACCAGCTTCTCTGAATATCCAGTAATACTCATGTGGGGTGAAGTAGAGACTTGGGGTCACAAAAGTAACTGCAGTGTCATTAGGGATGATTGAACATGAAGTGGGTTATCAGAGTGGTCTTTTTGTATTGATTGATTGAACTTAAAATTTCAGAACTTTGAAACTTATTTCCTTCATACTTTTAACAAACACTGCATTTGAAAGAAAGTGTAGGTGAAAGTCTGATGAAAATTTATATGATAGATAAAAACCAAAGCATTCTACATGAGAACATGAAACACAAAGAATCATTTATTGGTTCAAAGAAAGAACATTATTCAGCTAATGAATCCATTGGTATTAAAAATATAAGCATAATCTACATACTTGTGAATATTTCATGAAATAAAGTTATAATGGTATGAAACTCTTAGTATGCTTATGGAATAATCTGATCAAGCATAAGATAAGAAAAAAGATTAGAGCAATAGAAATTCTTATGCATTTAAAAAGATCTTTAAAGGTATTTTTTTGTTTTTCGTACATACTGAGGATATGAGCATTAATAAAGATGTCACTTCTTGTTATCATTTTAGCCTCATCAATCATTTGTGTTTTCTATTAGATTTTTCATGTGATGGTTAGGTAAAAGTACTCTTCCTTGAAATAAAGCTTTTTTCAACTCTGATATTGTATTTGTTGAAGGCTGCTTAGATGCAATTATTTTCCCTTGTACATTCTATGCATCATCCTATAGCCAGTTATCTTGCTCTAATACGACATTAATTAAAAATTACCATTACCCATGCATCATCCCTCAATTGGATTCATATCTGGAACATTTAATAAGCCTGCACACGCTAGATATCTTCATTAAAACGAAAATTGACCAGATCAGATTGAAGACACATTTTTTTTTCTATGAATAGGAATTGTCAATCCATTGTATATCAATAAATCAAATGTCAGGTTCCAGTAATGAATTTCTATTTATCTTACCTGTAACAATATTTTCAATATAGAGCTGTGTGACCCTTCTACACACATGTCAGGGTATTCCATTAGACCACCTCAGTATTTTTTTTTATGATATAGGGATGGTATTGTAATCACGTTCTTTCCTTGCAGTAGTTTAGGATACTAGTTTAATATTTTGAATCCTCCTCCTGTCTGGATATTACACATTATGCCATATTCAAAGAGGAAAGGAGAAAAGAAGGGAACACCAAAGATTATCATTTAACACAAATGACAGTTTCAAGATTTCTGACAATTTAAAAGGGTTGATTCCTAGTGACAAAATGTATGATCAATAAAAGTCAGGGAAAAGCAGATTGTCCCAAATCATATAAATAGTGTGCAATCAGATACCAAGAATGACCGCCTGTTCATAGTCCCTCTGAAGTTTCTATGCTGACCATGAGATATCAGATAAATCAGTCCGTCTCCAGATTCTATCCTACCCTGATATGTGATCAAGAGCAAAAGACTGTTTTGCCTGGTGAACAACCTCTGAGTTCGGGATGATATATCAGTCTGAGACAAAAATAAATAAAAGAACCAATGAAATCAAATTAGAATTCAATTCCGATTTCACTCCAATATCAGTCAGTGATGTCATTGGAAATTTGGCGTGCATCCAAATGTGAAGAAATGCAACAGGAAAAAAGCTCTGCAAAAGAAGAAACGCTAGGAAAAAAACTGATTAATTAGTTTTTAAATATTCTATATTTAAATTTGGGCTACGAGGGGTATTTAGTCACCTCTATTGTCGACCTGTGTGCCAAATTTCATGATTGCAAGTGCTATAGATTTGTCTGGACTCCTCACACATGCACACAAACACTTCCTTTTATAATAGAGATGTGTTAGCTTACATTTTTTACACTTTATAGACAAATGAGCTTCTGTGTAGTGTAAATCAGTAGTTTCATTAAATAATTAAATTTTTTCTTGACTACTGAAAAAGCTTAAAAACTACTGATTTTCCGTGGTATTACTAAAAATTTTGTTATTGGATTTACATCTGAATACGTAAATGCAGTTGCTGCCTACTCTCAGTTATTAGCAAGTCTTCTAATATGCCTTGTTGTTTTCTATGTTGCTAAATTATATCAAATTGAAACAAGAGGATAATATGCTGTGAAATTTCATTGGATCAAATATACACATATTTTTTCAACAGATTTTTTTAAGATTTGAACAATTACATGCTATAAGCATTCAGCAAATACTTATTTCTTACAGTTAGACTTAATAGAACTTACTTAAATAGAACATAAAATGCTTGAAATTTACAATATTATTTACTTTTCCTATCACATTTGAACTATCAGTGAATTTGTTGGCATGTGTTAATTTACTATGCCACCTGTTACTTCATATAATTAGGAGTTTGCTGCATTGCATTAAGACTATTAATTCTAAAAACTTGTATTATTTTAGTATATATGTGTCCACATCTGTATCAACTTATTATTCTTTATTCAGCAAGTTCTAATTTATTCCTCTCATCCTTTAAAGTGTTTTGCTCATTGTTTTAAAGATTCATTGATTGTTACTATACAAAATCATTTTGTTTGTTGAATTTAAAATAAAATATCTTAATTATTTTTTATGTAGCTAGAAATTCTTGTACAAAAATTTCAAAGGTATGGTGGTGTATGTTTTAAAAGACGACAAAATTTCAGTGAGCAACCTAAGATAATGGACACAAGAAAGAAATCCAAAGTGCTATTGGTGGAAGAAGGTAATAATTTTTCAGACATTCTTATATTAAGTAACACACTTGTGTTAAACTCATTTAGTCTGATTGAATTTCAACAGTCAGTTTTAAATCATCCATTAAAAGAGCATGAACATCTGAAAAAGTATGTGCTATATCTTGAAGGACCATTTTCTTTTAGAAAGCCACTTTCTCAAAAATCTCAGTGTTTTAGATGAAATATTCATGCTTCACTACTAAATTTGTTAAGCACTAAATATCTGTAAATCTCATTTTATGAATTTTATTTTAAAATGTAAGAATGCCGAATGAGTTTTCAAACACCCATATTATGGCTTTTGGAAGTGTACTTCGCCTTGAGTGCAAAGTTCCTAGGGACCTAGCTCTCTTGGGGCCCCAAATATTTTTAGTATTGGGCTCCAGTTCCTCAAACATGAAGGATGGTGATAATAATGACTGCTATTTCTATAGAAACTAACTTGGGAGGTCATTTAAGTGAAATAAGTAAGGTCTTATTTGGGACCCCAATAATTTTCTTGACTTATCTTCACTGGTAACAGGAATATTCTGTATTTTCTATAAAAATTGTGATATTAAATGTAAGTTCATAACCTAATAATGAAGTGTAAAAAGCACTGCTAATTTCACAGATTACATCATGTTTTGTTTTTGTGTAAAGCTAATTTTTTTTTCTCTTTTGTACTACAACCTGCCTAAGTTTTGTTTTCATTCAATATGCTTGCAAAATGTATTGATTTGCAAAAGTTGATTTTTGGCATGATTGAATGAAAGTACCCTACAGCTGTTCTAGTTTCTATCATTAGTGTGTCTCAATTTTACTATATCCAGTAAAGGAGCATTTGTTTCTGAATATACAGCTTAGAAAAGAGATCAATGAAAAAGCATGAATGAATATCACATTTTTAAAATACTGATATTTTACAATCAATAATCTTATGTATGTTTGAAAGTTAGGTAATGTTTTCCCCTCTATAATAGCTTACTTTCAATACAGTGTACATAACAAATAGCAACGGATCTCAGTTCTTTTTTGTAGATTGAAGTTCTGTCTATATACATCCTTCTATATCATAAATATAAATCTCCAGCATTATTGTCAGTACTGTATGCTAATGATGGCTAATGCAACATCCCTCTTGAGTTAAAACATGCAAGGTAATTTGCAAGTGGTCATATATGTATATCCTGCTTTGTGTCAACTTTTATGAGTATCATGTAAAAAATATTAGATATGTTAGACATGTGATATAGACCTATGTTGAATTTATTTTGTATTTAATCATTGATTGTGTAAATAGTGCTTCTGTATTTGGTGAAATGTCATTTCTTATTCTTTTAATGATGCTTTACAATTATTTAATTGAAAATTTTCTATATCTCAATTTCTGAAAGAAGAGCGAACTTACAAGTTTTGTTGCTATACACACTCTGTTTGTTAGTCTGATCTGGAAGTGCGTGATCTCTTACTATTACTTACTTCTCTTAGCTTTTCTCATCCAAAGCTCTAGCTACTACTGCTCAAAACATTAGACCTACTTACAACTTTAGTGAACACAATGTGTACATATTTATTTTCAACCATTCCTTCATTATAATATATCTTAAATTTACTCTTGAGTCAAACATTAATTGGGAAAAGGACAAAATGTGTTTTGCATTGTTTATAAAAGCTGTATATACCTCTGTTTACAAAATCAAATGAGCATTGTGCAGGATTATATATTATTTTGTTTCATTTACTTTTTAGTATTTTTAATATACTGGAATATATTTCTGTAGGTGAGAAAGACAAGGATATTAAAATTGCAGATATGAAAGACAGAGATATTAAAACTGCAGATGTGGAACATAAGAGTATTAAAATTTTCGGTGTAGAAGAGAGAGAGAGAGAGAGAGAGAGAGAGAGAGATAAGAAAACTACCAAAGATGTAAAGGAACCACAATGGAATATATTTAGCTTGTTAAACAATGTATTCAGAACATCACATGCAAAATATTTAGATTTTGACCAGGAGGAATATGACATTTTTGATGACTGGAATAGAGAGAATGAAAAAAAGAAAGAGATGCAGAAGCAAAATGAAGAAAAGAAAGAGATGCAGAAGCAAAATGAAGAAAAGGAAGAGATGCAGAAGCAAAATGAAGAAACGGAAGAGATGCAGAAGCAAAATGAAGAAACGGAAGAGATGCAGAAGCAAAATGAAGAAACGGAAGAGATGCAGAAGCAAAATGAAGAAACGGAAGAGATGCCGGAGCAAAATGAAGAAACATGTCCACCGAAAATGGATGATGATGACTCCTCAAGCAGTTCGTCGATTGATATGGTAAAATATGCATGCATTATATATTATTTTCTTCATTATTTACTGTGAGTTCGTGAGTCTCCATAAGTACTATATTAAACTAGTGGAATTTCCCTGCATTGCTCGAGTTGAATTAATTAAATATGGCTTGAAAAGTGACTAGATTAATCACTTCTCTTTCATAAAAGAATACTAGCATCATTTAAATGTACAGAAAATAATTTATAACATCGTTTTACTTTTCTGTCGCTTGTACAATATACTTTGGATGCCAATATGTTTTCATGATATAGCCATCCATATATATTCCATTTCATATTCATTGCAGCTTCTATTGTAAGACAAACTAGAAAAGTTTTCTTTCTAAGATGACTACAGGGTCCCATGGTCCTTAAAAGTCCTTGAATATCCCCCCCCCAACTAGGGGCCCTTGAAAATTACGGAACTTGGTGAAAAGTCCTTGAAAGTACTTGATTTTTTTTATTAGTAAATAATTGTGTAATTCGTCTTGCATTGGAAGTCTGACAGTTAGCATTAAGATGAGAAGCCCACTTTGCAACAAAAAAAATTACAGGTTCTGTGAGAGAGAATCCAAACTATAACCAAAATTGATGATAACCTTTATTTTTTTTTTACTCTATCAGTAGTTTAAAAAATAGAGCAAAAAGTATGTATTTAAAAATAATATTTTTCATATTTTCTTTTTAATTGACAGCTTTTGTGTGTGCCTTGTTTTAGGTCGTTATAAAAAAAATTTAGGTCCTTGGAAAAATATTTTTTTGGTCTTGAAAAGTCCTTGAATTTTTTTTTGAATAAAGGTGTGGGAACCATGGACTACTACAGAAGTTGATTTTGAGTTTGAGGTGATTGCAAATATTCCCATACATACATTTTCAGTAAGAAATGACTTATTTTCAGCAGATAGTCCTGTACTTAATTTTCCTATGAAACGTTTTACTTGTGGCATTCTTGCACCTGGTATGCGATGCTTTCAAATTTCATTTAAAGCAAAATAAATTTTTCTTGAAAATTCCATTCAGTGGCACGTGGAATGACGGGGCTTTTGTTAGAAATAAACGTCATCAGTGTAGACAAATTAAACTCAATCAATATAACTACTTTATTATGTAGTACCGATTTCAATAACACCAATAAAATATGAGAAACAAATGTAAATTTAATTTATTTTTATCATCTTTCAATGAAAGCTGTTTCAAAATTTTGAAATGTATTTAAAATACAATGTATGACTACCTGTTTTAATTTAGCATAACGCGTCTTATTTTAAAGTGATTTTTTAACTTTGCTGTTCATTTTAACATAAAAAATTATTCACCTTAAAAAAATTTTTTGATTTGTATATTTTTTTATGAAACAGCTATCTACACAGTATGGTTATTCAGCCAAATATTTTAAAAAAAGGTCAGACAAAATATACATTTACCGCCAAGAAATTACCCATGTTTACTGATGTTATGCAAAAAATAAATATTTCATTAAAATTTAACTCCTCAATCTCCTTGTACTGGTTATTGTACCCAATTTTGTTCTGGATACCAATATCCAGTTTTGACCTCAGATTCGATCGGAAATAAATGGAGTTCTCAATCGGTATTGGATAAAAATATGAACATACCTTTATATATGGTGACCATCAGGTTGAAGTGAAGCATGGGGTATACAGTTCCTTTTTTTGGAGTCAGGTGGTTCTTTCCATCTAATATCTAGAGATTTCTAATATTGGTGATGACAAAGTAAAGTCAGCCGTTTTCTGTGTGGTAACTTCGTTTATTAATTTATTCTTTCAATTCGTCGATGGTACATTCTTTTTACAGTAGTTACCATATTTCTGGAAAAATGGTTGGCCACAACCGAAAGATGCTCCGTCTCCTTTTTTTTAGCGTTTTCGTTTCCTGTTGTTCTCCCCTTCTGACCTTCCCTCAATATTCAGGGTGCTAAGCCCTTACCTTGCCATATGCCATAGGGTCAATCCTTCCATTGGCGGAGTCATTGCGCCATTTCAAATATCAACCTCATTGCGTGAAGGGTGAAAGCGCACACGTTCCATTTTCTCGGAATCGAGGGGGTCTCCTCAAGTTCAGGGATTTGTTAGGGGAATGTACATTGACACAAATAGCTTGTAGGTTGTGTTTCCCCGCTTTTAGGGCAAAACAATATATGATGTGATTGTCATATCACATAATACCCCATCAATAGACAAAAAAAAGAGCAAAAAAACTCTAAAATTCGGAGAACAATATATTATCTCTCCGAGGAATGCTCAAAACTGATATCGAGGCATTTCCCTGAACTCTCAGTAGTGGCCAGTGAACTTTTACCTTACAGCATGGTAACAATGGTAGCACTGATAATGAAATGAAAATATAACCAGACAAATAATAATGATGACATGCATTCTGGATGAGCCGCAGGAATTCAATGAGTCCAAAGGCATTTGACCATATTTCACCAATATAGTTTACAAACCAGCGCAAACATTACAACAACAAAAAAAAACACTGTACAATCCAACACATGTGATATAACAGCAACTTGTATTTATAAGTTTAACCACCCCTTAGGCGTGAGTAGAGAACGTTTAAATACCCTGTCACGATGAATAAATTCTAATATCAATTGATATCGGGTTGTTTGGGTCCAACTTTCTTTCTTATCGGCTTAGCCAACTCTATAACAACATTATCGTACACAAAAATAAAGCACCCCATGTGGAGGATAATACAAAATGAAAAAAAGAAAAGTAGCACATTATAACATGACTAAATTACAGTTATTAGATATATAATACTCAACGTTCACGACACATGATAACACATAATTTGAACAGCGACAACAGAGTCGTCATCACCCATCTATGTTCGCGAATGAGTAATTTCTGCCAGCAGAATTACCCCAAAGATGGCTAATGCTGCTCCAGTTTGGCGGAGCTCAAAGCATGATAAAGGATTATCGCTAGAAGTGAAGAGAGAATGAGAAGCACAAAACGATAAATCCTAATAGAACAGATGACATCTAAATACTTGGAAGAACGTTATTTGAATTTAAGCAGTTTATATAGTAATTTACATTCAATATCATTTTTAAGTAATAAAGTATCACAGATATTTTTCTTCGTAAGAGTGTCAATGTTCACAAATGTTCCACATATCATTATAGCGTCCATGAGTTCATTATAACATCATCGAAGAAAACACAATATTAATTGATGATACGATTACGCAATTGATAACGAGGAGTAGACACCCGAAGGTTTTCATCACAATTGTCAATCAATATAGTCTTTCTTGCAAGCGCTAGACGTAAGCGATCTATATGCACCTTAAAAACAGGGGCAGATTCATCGTCCAAGAGTCTAAGTCTAAAGTTCACATTATTGTGTTTTGAAATAATGCAATAAGGCCCTGTGTATTTAGGTTTAAACACATCTTTCGACCTCAAATAAACAGTATCACCAGCATTCATAATTCTCAGTTTAGCCCTGGCATGCTGCCTGTTGTTTTGTTGGATGCGATTTCTCTCTAATGATGTGTAAGCCTGTTCATATGCGACTTTCAAATCCTGCTGCATTTTTGAAATATAATGTCCTTTGTCTAAATGAGTAGGCGTAATATCATTATAAAATGTATCAAAGAAGAGAGAGAGATTGCGCCCAAAGTGTAAATGATTTGGAGTAAAACCTGTAGTGGCATGAACAGATCCATTGTATAATGACTGGTGTATAATTAGAGCATTTTCCAAAGATACATCTTTTTCTCTTAAAGTGTTAATGGAAGTTTTTAAGGAGGAATTAATACTCCGTTACATTGAGGGTGCCCTGATGAACTGTGAATTAATTTCACACCCAAAATCTGATTAATTAGTTCAAAAACCTCGGACGTAAATTGCGTTCCCAAATCAGTAAGAATTTGAGACATCCTACCATAATGAGCAATGTAATGTAATAAATGCTTGGTAACCGCCTCAGTGGTGATACTCTTCAAAGGATATAATGCCACATGCTTAGAAAAATGATCTATAAAGGTTAAAACATGTCCAGCATTTCCTAGGGGTCCAACTATGTCCATGGACACAAATAATCCAGGACGCTCTACTAGTGACATGTCTTGTAATGGAGCCTTTTTGGCAGTGTAACTTTTATGTCGAATGCATATGTCACATGACAAAACATAATTTCGAGTGTCAGTGTGCATTCCTGTCCAAAAATATTTTCTGCTTACCAACTCGTATGTCTTTTGAATACCAGCATGCGAAATATGGCAAATTTTTAAAATTTTGGCCCTCAATGTTTTAGGAACAACAATGTTAGCATGTAAAATGTGTTTATTAGGAGAATATACCAACAGCCCTAACGGTGATAGAAAGTAACCTCTTTCCTTAAAATAATTAGCCTGTGATGAATCTTCTATCTGGTTAATAACATTTTTCGTATAATCATCTTCCATTTGCTCTCTGATCCATGTGTCATGAGATATTTCTAATGCGGGATCACTCGCAAGTGTAATGTTGTTTATCTCTTTTGTTTCATTGAAGTCTTGGAAAGGTAAAATTAATTGATTATCATTCGTCACTGGTATCACATTTTCTCTGAGATTGGGATCAGGACTTCGTGACAAGTAATCGGCCAGAATATTTAAAGTGCCAGGAATGTGAACAAACTCAAATGTGTATTCACTAATTGCCAACAACCAACGTGTTATGATATCTGCCGGAGAACTAGTTTTCCGGTAATGCATCAAAGGTTTACTATCACTGAGAATCACGAATTTCCTATTGTAAAGGTATGTTTTGAAGGCAGTAATTCCCTTATAAATTGCAAAGAGTTCAAGCTTAATGGCTGGATAGTTCTTTTCAGAAATTGAAAGCGATTTGCTGAAATATGATACGGGATGTAATGTACCACTGTATTCTTGCAATAGAACTGCTGAAATACCCTCTTTACTAGCATCTGTGTTCAAAACAAACGATTTATCCCAATTAGGAAGTTTGACGAATGGCTTAGAGAAAAAGATTTTCTGTAAATCTTGAAAAGCTTGATCTTGTATTTCCGTCCATTTAAAACAACTGTTTTTGATGGTAAGTTGATTCAAAATGGAAGTTAATTGAGCATAATTAGGAATGAGGTTCCTATAAAATCCGCATAACCCCAAATTCTGACATTTTTTGGAGTGGCAAATTTTGTAATTTTAGCTATGTTGGATTCGACAGGGGTAATGGTTTGATGTGACACATGAAAACCTAAATAATCAATGGATTGTTTAAAGAAGACACATTTTTCCGGACTTAGTGTGATATTATATTTAATTAAAATTTGAAGTAGAGCTTCGAGTTTTTGGGTCATTTCCACAAAAGTGTTTGCTCCAATCAAGAAGTCATCCTGATAGGCAAAAATACCTGTGATTTGTTGTTCACGCAATTCATCAATAAGTTTGTCAACCAACGACTGAAAAGTTGAACTTGCACTTTTTAGGCCGAATTGCAATCGTGTGTTTCCAAAAGAGCCAAAGGGTGTGGTAAAAGTCATGATATCTTTTAAATGATCTGGAAGCATTATCTGCCAGTAAGCAGACTTCAAATCTAAGATAGTATACCATTGATACACAGAAATTTCATTGATTAAGGAAGATATTTTGGGTAAAGGGTAAGATGAACATTCAATAAGTGAATTTAGGAGACGTAAATCTAACGGCATTCTATATTTGGGAGGCGCATTCGGTTGAGAAGGGTCAGCCTTTTTTTTTTACTAGTAGCATAGGACAAGCCCAATGTGAGACATTCCTGTAAATTAAACCCGCTTCAATTAACTCATTAAGTTGATCTCTGACATTCTGCTGGAGAGATTGTGGAATTTCAAATGGTAAAGTTTTAATAGGGTTTGGATTCCTTTGTGTAATGTCTGGCGTAACCGCATCGGTAGCCCCTAGTGTTTTCAAAGATTTACTGAATGCAGCAAAATTGTCCTTAATTGTGATTTCTGCTGATAATTTAGATGATCCGGTTGAAAATCGTTGGGAGATAATTCCGATTGGCGCAATCGCAAAATTTCATCGGATGCCGTAATTAAATTGCATTGAAGTGATGGCTCTTTCTCACTAAATTCTTCACCCTGAACAAACTCAAACTCACGTGTAATCATTCCCATTTTATACCCTTTGTTTAAATGAATCGTAGAATCATTATTATTTTCGATGAAATATGAAAAGTACCATTACATTTCTCATGTATGGAGGTGTCAATTACAAAGTCCTTTGAACCATTAGGAATAAAAAGAAAGCATGTATCAGATGGAAATTGATCGTCTTCAATATTAACAGATACTTGTGTAATCTCTCGTGGTGGAAGAAAAGTTTTAGACAGAATAGTTACATGGCATTCCTGATTACGGTACAAATCTGAATCAGCATTGTCATAATTTGACAATAGATTGGAACTAAAGTTGTCAAACCTAGCGACACGTAATTTAGAATCAATCATCACATTATGCCTTGCTATAAAGTCAAAGCCTAGAATCCCATCAAAGTTCAAATTATCAATTTGGGAACATAGAAGGTATTTTTAAAGTGATGTTTGTCTATTTTGAAAAAAATCTGAGCGCAACATGAAAAATCCAGTTTTGAATTAACTGTTTTTATCTGCACCTTTCTTGAAAGGTATTTAACTTTAGCGACATGTTTTACAATCTCAAGAGTTGTCGCTGGCAGTAACGAAATAGAAGACCCTGAGTCTAGAAGCATTCTTAAATTATTTTCCACCAAAATTTACAAAAATGAGGGGTAATTCCGCAACATTCTCATATACATTAAATACATAATAATCTTCTGTTTCAGTGTGCTTTGAAAAGGTCGGCAAATAATTAAACACACTTTCATTTGAACTCTGCATCTTAGAGTTAAAATAATTTCTAAGTTCAGATGTAACATTGACAGACGGCTGGTAACAGGAGAGAGGGCGAGCGCCGTCTAAGCATCCCTCCTTCTGTAGTTTAAATGACTTTGCGCTCTAGGTGACTGGTATTGGCTGCTACCACCCCGGTGATAATTTCTGTTATACGAGGGGTTTGGTGGAGCTCTATTTTGTTCGGGCGTTTGTGCTATTAAAAATCGACAATTTGACTCGCTGTGGTTCAATTTGCCACAAAAAGAACATGTTTGTGCACTAAAATTATTTCTGTTTGATATCTGATTAGAGAATCGACGAGGATTACGCCACGTCGATCTGATATTTTCTGTTTGTGGAGCACTAATCTGTGTAAAAATCTCACATTGAGATAGTGAGTGGTCGTTCCCGCCACATAAATTGCATCTCGTGAGACACTGAGCTACAGCTATACTGAGTTGTTCTACTTGTGCCTTAAGGGAATCCATTTCAGATGACACATTATGTGCATTAAGTGTATTCACTTGAAATTGTGGTGTTTCATTATCCATGTAAAACATTGCTGCCTTTTTTACAAGCGCAGAAAAATTGGTGAGGTCACAGTCGAGCAATTTTTCCTTTAAACATGAAGGAATCGCTGTCATAAATTGTAATGACATTAATTGCGCCATGGCCTTGTCATCTTTTACGAATGCATATGCTCTCTGTGCCGCTACCTCAATTCTATATGCGAGATTTCTAATTGATTCCCCTTCCTTTAACTTGATTCCCTGAAAAACTCTAACCTTATGTCCTGGTGTGGATTGTTCCTCAAAAAATTCAGTCAACTTATCGCAAGCCTCAGCAAATGTAAGCTGCTTAAAACAGGCTGGTGAGTTTGCAAATAAGTCCGCCGCTGCACCCGAAAGCTTTGATTTAAGGAACAGGGTTGCGGCTTCCTCCGGCCATCGATTCAACTCTTTGAGTTCTGATACTTGGTGGATGAACCATTTAAGTTTATTAGGGTCTCCACTAAAGGGTTCGATCATAAAATTAAAATCTTTGTGAGGTACACTACTGGTTCTCGGCAAAGCTAGATCCGCATTTTGAGTCAAAAGGGCACTATTATTATATGGCACCGCGTCAACCTGCTCATTGTCTGTTAATTGGCTCGTTGGAACTGCCGCCATTACATTTACTAGCTGGTTACTATTTAAACCCTGATTGTCGTTGTACATTTCGGTGGAAGAATTACTAGACTGTGATCTCAATGTTGGCGGCATTCTGATTCATATCATACATTTAAAAAAAATCAAACACCTTAAAATTCACACTATTTTAAAATCATAAACAATACAACAAAAATTTCTTGTGCTAGTTTGCAACACTACATGCACATCTGAGATATGTCAAAATTACCCTGACTATTTAACTCAATTTCAACTTAAATAAATTTTACGTGACACAACCCAGATGTGCATACTGCATTGAAAAATCCACCCATTTCCACAGGTCAAACGGCACCAATTTTGTACTGGTTATTGTACCCAATTTTGTTCTAGATACCAATATCCAGTTTTGACCTCAGTTTTGGTCGGAAATAAATGGAGTTCTCAATTGGTATTGGATAAAAATATGAACATACCTTTATATATGGTGACCATCAGGTTGAAGTGAAGCATGGGGTATACAGGTTCCTTCTTTTGGAGTCAGGTGGTTCTTTCCATCTAATATCTAGAGATTTCTAATATTGGTGATGACAAAGTAAAGTCATCCGTTTTCTGTGTGGTAACTTCGTTTATTAATTTATTCTTTCAATTCGTCAATGGTACATTCTTTTTACAGTAGTTACCATATTTCTGGAAAAATGGTTGCCACAACCGGAAGATGCTCCGTCTCCTTTTTTTTAGCGTTTTCGTTTCCTGTTGTTCTCCCCTTCTGACCTTCCCTCAATATTCAGGGTGCTAAGCCCTTACCTTGCCATAGGGTCAATCCTTCCATCGGCCGAGTCATTGCGCCATTTCAAATATCAACCTCATTGCGTGAAGGGTGAAAGCGCACACGTTCCATTTTCTCGGAATCGAGGGGGTCTCCTCAAGTTCAGGGATTTGTTAGGGGAATGTACATTGACACAAATAGCTTGTAGGTTGTGTTTCCCCGCTTTTAGGGCAAAACAATATATGATGTGATTGTCATATCACACTCCTCATCTGTAATATTTAAAATACTGGAACGTATAAATACTAAAAAACTAAATTCTTGTCATTTTAAAATAAGAAGCTACACACCTTACTCAAAAGCTTATTTAGTTTGTTTTATTTATTCTTATAAAACAGAATTCTACAAATCATTACATATTCACTCAAATAATTAAGGAAAGTTGTTTGAAATAGATATATCTATACTGCCAAAAAATTCCCAATGTGTCATATTTTACAGGAAATAAATAAATCATTAAAATCTAACTTCTAAATAAAATATCTGCTATACCAGAACACATAAATTCAAACTGAAAAGAAATTTCAATCCTTTGAAACTAGTATTCTGGAAAAAACATCTGCAGATGTGTTGAATTTCGACTTTCTGAATATATTCTGAAATAGAACAATTTGACAAAAATATTTTTTTGCACAATATTGATAGACAGTGATGAATTATTTATAAAAAGAACACACATTTATATAACTTGCAGGGCTCCTAACACGTCTCTTTTTGTCACCTTTTTATTTTTTGTCGCCTTTTTGACGTTTTGTCACCTTTTCAGGGGTTTTAAGTTCTTAAATTATATTTGAAGACAAATTTTTGGTAAGCAATTAAAAAAATTCATATCCTCTAAAAAAAAAACAGGGTTCGCACGCATTCAGTTTCGAAATGTGTGCGTCATTCCATGGCAAGAATGGATTCAAAAGCGTACCGTTTCAATTGTAAAAGGATACTTCATGTTGCCCGGGGTGTATTAGCAGCAAGTTCTGGAAATATTCCCGCAGGAAAAGGCTATCAGTAAAACGAAGCGGCGAAGTTTAAAGGAAGCAGGGGCATCTGCATATCCGATCCCCTCTACAGGGTCGAACAAAAGGAGGAACTCTCTAGGAGGTCAGACGCTGACAGCTCGTAAATGGTGATCGATGCCAGTGGTCACTTAAAAGGGGGGGGTGTAACATCCTCCATACACAGATCTGAGGGTGGTCTCAATAGACCCATTTTATTTTCGGATTCTCGAATAAGACGAGAATGGAGAGGTCAAGAGACGGGACGGATCAAGCTGATATTAACTCAACGTTAACCCTGGAGGAGAGGTAATGCGTTTAGTACCTTTGTCATCACACATGTTGCAGTTTCTATTGTGGGTCTGATTATGTCCAGAAGGTATATAGATACGTCAGGGCAAACTCTGAAAGGACGGTGGAATCTGCAACATGTATGATAATTTACACTCAAAGGTGTCTTCGTAAAAGTTTTTAAGGGAATAAATCATCAACCTCACACATTCTATGCGCTCGAAGCTCCCCATCAAGAACCCCGACGTTCCTGTCTGCGGAATGGAGGCTATTCACGCGCTGCTCTCTTTGTGGCACAGAAATGATGGCATGGAAATCTTAATGACCTTCAGCTGTTTCTTCAGGAGTTTGAGATCTGAAAGATTCCAAAGCCTTCCGTAACCAGAGAATGCAAAAATTTTGTCCGTCTCTGTATCCAGAGGGTTAAATATTGAAGGAGTGTTGCGAACATATTGAAAATCATTCTCTGTTATCATCGAAGTTGATTATTACAAATTCTTGAGGTTTTATTAGTGAAAGTCAGTTTTTAAAAAGATTAATGACATTACTTTCTACCCGAAAAAAAAAAAAGAACAAATTAACATTGGAACATGTAAGATTCACACAATACATAATGCTTTTCTTAAAGGTCTAAAAGAGTTAGGGAAGACGTGTCTGAACTAATTTTTACTATTAACAGATTTTTTAATCAGTGGCCTAAGCTTTGGTCGACATACAAATAAATTCAAGAAGACTTGAAACTTCCCACTCACTATTTCATCAAGCATTGTTCAAGCAGGTGGCTAAGCTTAAAGCCAGCTGCTGAAAGGTTGCTTGAGCAGTGCATTGCAGTGCGAAAGTATTTCCTTGACAACATTCCAATAAAGAAGCCAAACATGATACAAAGACCAGGCTACAAAAAAAATTTTAATTTCCTTAGAAGAGAAACTATGAAGGCTAAGGTGATATTTGTTGTATCAAGTGCAAGTATATTTAATCGTGTGACCGAATTTCTTCAGAAAAAGGAACCTCTAATACATAACCTTCATTCTCAACTTGAATTGTTGACGAGAACAATTTTGGGTAGGATCTACGAAGGGGAACTTATTTGAGATTTGAAAATGGATAAATCAGAAGATATATGTCCTCAGAAACTGTTGCCTCTAGCTGATATTGTGATTGGAGATAAAATTTCTAGAGCGCTACAGAATGTGAAAGAGAAGGAAAGGAATTTTTTTTTCTAAGGGCTCAGAAGCATTACATTGCCAGTGTTAAATATCTTTTGAAGAAATCCTCCTTCAGTTCATCTCTCCTTAAAAGTTTATCCTGTCTTGGTCCTCTTGAGAGACTCAGTGGCGAGTGTTCGACAAGTATTAGAATTTGCAAGAGTAATGCTATGGGATGTCCCAACAGACATACTACTGGATGAGTGGAAATTACTCAAAAGAGAATTAGAGGAAGAAGGATTTAGAATGAAGCCTATTGATGTTTACTGGAACCAGTTCTTCAGACTGCGAGACTAGCAGAGTTGCCAAGTGCTCCGGAACTTCCGGAATTTCTATGCTAAAGAATCGAAAATCCGCAACTCTGCGTAATCTTTGGTTCACTCCCGAAATCGCGTCAATACAGGGAAAAGGGAAATTTCCTCTATGAAAAGGAATTTTTTTTTCCATTTTCGGAGAAATTGTGTATAAGAATTTTGTTTCTATAATTTAGGGATAAAACCTTTCATGTATACATGTAATTTTTTATCCTTAAAACAATACAAAATTCAGAATTCTCAGGTCCTCGGCCATTCCGAATTTCGGAGTATTTGCATATTTTGTCAAAAAAAACCTTAATCTTACCTCCCCTGTCCAAATTTTGCGTTTGCAATACTAAAATAGCAGATATATAAATAGGAATAAGTAAAAAGAATATATAAATAGGAATTTTTTAAAAACAATGTAAGAAATTTTACTTGCAAATCTTCTAATTTTTCTGTGTGGTATTTACTCTGAACATGTCCGTTATTTTGCGTTGTTAGGTCCAGGTTTACCTCCTTGTACTATGAAAATTATCAAAAAGATGGGGAAAAAGTGAAAAAAAACTCGGGTTAGCAAAACGTCCAATATTTTTTTTCTTCGAAATTTTTGACAATTCCGAATATTGGACATCCAATAATTTATGACTGGCTAATAAAGAATTTTATGACTGGTTTTAAAGAAAAATCTGTAGACATTTTATTTTTGTCCTCATTTTCGCGTTGCTCCGGAAGAAAAAAACAAAATTAATTTCAGACTTTTTCACCAAAAAAACAATAAGACATAATTTTTCAAAAAAAAAAAAAAATTCTTTAAGCTGTGTCAAAAATAAACAAATTAAAAAAAATCATAATTCCGATTTTTTTTTTTTAATTTATGTTAATATTTTAAAATTATATACTTTTTAAATGAAGAAAATAAAAATATCCTTCCAAAGAAAGAAAAGATATAGGTAGCTGGGGAGGATCTTTTTATTTTCTATCTTTATACTTAACATATTTAGCATTATTGTTATTTGTTACTTTTGGTTGCTTGATTAGTAGCTTTTTGTCACCTTTTTGTACAAGATTAGTCACTTTTTGGTTCAATTTGTCACTTTTGTCACCTTTTTAGACCTTGAAACCTGTTAGGAGCCCTGAACTTGTGAATCTTCAAATATGACATCATCTCGCTGTGAACTCATGCAGATTCAGAATTCTAAAAAAATTAAACACTAATATTTCTGTTGCAAGATATCAAGAAGCAAAGATATCAAAAGATAGCAAGATATCAAAACCACGCTTTTATGATTTCTTTTTTGTTTAGGCTTTTTGTGTTCCATTACAAAATGTAAATTATGCAAAATTAAGTATTCTTTCTTCATTAATCAAATATTTATAAATAATTTACATAATGGGAAGAAATAAAAAGTTGGTTCAAACAAATATTATAATTTTATTTGCTTTGGAAAAATTGTTTTTCGAACAATACTGGTAAAAAGATATTGGAAAGCTTGATTTCCGATCCACTCTGGTAAAACAATCGGCTGCATACAAGAATCGTTTTATACTCAATGTTTTTATATGGTGATTTTGAATTGTTTTTGGGTGCTCCTGCATACCTAGGACAAATTAAATGTGTGTTAAGAGTTAACCTATTATACTCGCAAGGTTTCAAAGTATAAGTGTATTAAATTTAGTATGGATTTTCTATTGATGTAGATTTGTATATAATGAACAGACAGATAGTTCACTATATCCAATTTTGTTGACATAAAAATTTTTTGACCTTTGATGGTGGTTTTGTTGACAAAAAATCATTAGGATAACATAATTTATTAATATAAATTATTAAATACTTAAATAAACAATTTTTTATTGTATATTTCAAATAAAGAATTCAGTAGTTTTACTTACTTTAATTTTTACTCCTTATGAAAAAAATCGTTATTTTGGAAAAAGTATATAAGCATTCGTATGCATAAAGCACATTTCGATTTTAAGTACAGTTATTCAATTTTCTTATCGATGATTATAAAAGATTTCATATTTCTTTTGTCTAAATTTTCCATAGAAAAAGTATTTATATTGTTTACAGCCAGTTTCACTTCCTTCTAAAGAATCACCTTCATCTGAAACCACATAATTTTGTTTCATTTCAAAGACTATGTCATTATTCAAGGTGTTAACTGAACCAGGAAATGAGTTAATTCTCAGGGAAAATTTCCAAATTTCACAAAAAATCGTGGAATTAAAAAAAAATTTATGAAAACGGTAACTATTGTCGTTTATGGCTTATTTAGAGACGCACAGTTACAAGTACTTTTGAGAATCGAATAAATTGTGTTCGCCAAAATTGTAATTCGAACAAAGAACACTGGCTTGTAATTTTCGAACCCAGCGAAAACTGCCGCCGTGTGTTTTTGCTGCCGGAGCATCTCGTCGCCGTGAGGCCAGCAATACAACTTGTGGTTTTCAAAAATGTTTGTAACTAATAATGTTTTTTTTTGTGCTTTTAAATTATTAATTTTTGCTTGCAATTGCATTTTTGTAGAAAACTTCGGTAAAGCTTCAGTTTACGTTTATAGAGGTGTAACGGCCTTGGCGCTTTTTTTGCCTCACTTCTAAATTCGCCAAGGACGGAATTATTTCAAATGAACCAATGAAATCAACCGACGGTTCAACAAATTTTGAAAGCACTTTAAAGAATACTAGCCACACTGCATAGCTAGCACGACGTTGTCCGTGAAAGTTCTTTTCGTGGGGTCGGTGCTAACTGTTGGTTTTGGTTTCCATTATGGATGCAATCCTTTTCAGCTGATTCATGCATATATATCCGCCCACGCAGCTATTTGTTTTGTGGTGCCACTGTGTGATCTCCCTTGTTTTAGCCAATCGGAAAGCTGCTATGTGATGTCACTTGTTCTAAGCCAATCGGAAAACTGATATTGTATGTAATTGAACTTGAATGTCTTTTCTTTTATGTTTTAATAAATTAGTTCGTCTCGTGATTCCGTTGTATGATGTTCTCATTTTGTTGATCGCAAAATACGTTGGATCTTCGGCGGAGAATCGGCATTTGGTGGCAAATGCCACTCGACCTGAAGGATTCTCATAACACTAACTAACTAGGTGCTGCTCGCTAACTCCCCGTGATTGCTGCAAATATGATTTGACAAAAAAAAAATGAGAATTTGTAGCCTATTGGATAGCGGCATTGTACATTGTGTTGGTTTGCTTCCAAACCAAATGGAAATTCGTAGCCTATAGGAATGAATTCCCTGAAGATTCCCATTTGGCTTGTGAAGCAAACCAAATCATGAATATTGTGAACTATGATTTGGCTTCGCAAATTGGATAACAGCCATATCGGAGTTGCCCGTGGTGTTTGTTGGTTTGCTTCGCAAAAAAAATGGGAATTCTGCGTGATGTCATAATCTTTTGTGAAAATTTAAATATTTAGTTGAAAAATGATTTATTAATAGAAATTCAAACTTATAAGGTATTTATCTGTTGTCAAATTTCAAATACATTGAAATTTTCAATCTATCTTTAATGATCCCGATTTTACAAAAAAGAACTAAACAGTGCCAGCCAAAATGATTTTTTTTTCCTCTTTCGCTGAAAATCTCTCTAAACGTCACAATCTCTTGCAAAAATTTTAAAGATATTCAATTTAAAAATTTAATTTTTTTAATAAAAATATTTTTAGGCATTGATTTTATTTGAAATTTTCTGCAGATTTCAAATCCGTTGAAATTTTTACTCTCTCTTTAACAGTCTAGTAGATAGAAAAAATAACTCTAGTTAAAAGTTTATTTGTTTTTTATCGTCTGCTGCTTGAAAATCGTTCCTCCGCTCAAAATAATAACAGAAACAAAAATTAGAATCTGTGATCTTCTATGCTGTTGCATTCAATAATAATTACATTTCATTGAATTCATTTCAAAATGTTCTAGATTAAATTTTTAAATTCGCCGCGAGACCCAAAAATTGCAAAACATTCAGACTACCTGTGATGTAAGTTCCATAGATTCGTCAGGAATTTGCGTGTTGGAAACAAAAAGACAGACTGACAAACACTTTCGTTTATAGTATAACAAGCACTATTCTACCTTGGTGCGATTCTTATAACTTTCAATGCACAACTGTTGTAACGCCCGTAGTCTAAATTATTTCTTGGCGCGATTCTTATGACTTTTTAGGTACAACTGATGTACTGGCCAATGTCTAAATTCTTCCTTGACGCGATCATGATACAACTACTGTACCGGTCTTAGTCTAAGGCCTGGTGTACACATCCGATTTTTCAATGTGCGGCGCCGCTGGGCACCTAAGCCCAACTATGCAGGCACAACCGTGAAATGACGTAAGTACTCCTTTTGTGCCATTTAGGATAAATATTTTATTTGAAGAAAACATGTTTATTTCGCTATCTTAGTGTAAAAAAAGTATCTTTTGAAATACAATATAGACGTTACTGGATCAACCATTTATTAATTACTTCAGATCGGAGAAGCGTGTGCAGCTAGCTGCTGTGTCGTTGGGAACTGCGGTACAAATTGCACGCAAGGTGGATGTACATTCCGCAGCAGTGCATGTGTGCACTACTCCATTGGATCTAATGTATCTCAGACTGCACTTGCTGTGCGGCAACAGCGTCGTACGTTGAAAAACCGGATGTGTGCACCGGGCCTAAATGTTTAACTTTTCGCTTGCCAAGGTTGCCATGGAAAAAGTAATAATCGTAATGCAGATGGGTTACCTTAGCTGCCCTAAGTCGCTAGAAGTGCACCAAAAAAAAAGCCAAGATCATTGCCATCGTTTTAAATGTAGACTGAAGCTGTACCAATTTTTTATGTATATTTGCATTTGATTTTGATGCATATTTGGATAATGTAGAGACAGGTATAAAAAGTTCATAATCAAAATATTTTTATTTTATTTTTCTCAGTTTTTCAATTGCTATTGTTAGAGTTCCATTAAGGGTTCCAACCCTTACAGTAACAATAAAAATATCTGATGAGAAAGAATACAAAATATTTGTGGAGAATGATCCTTTTACTCCATTTGACCCTAAATATTTAAAAATATTGTCGCGTGGGTACTGTATATCGTTACCAATTACGGATCCCGACATTTCTTAAGGGATTTGTTGAATCAGTTAAATTTTTGTCACACTATCAGGGAACTTTTTTTCGAGGATTTTGTTACCACCCTGTTATTGCTAGGTATATCCGAAATACACTTCATCATCACACAAATCAAACTTTTCAATTTCATCTTTAGAAGAAAAGAAATTATTCTATGCATTCCAGTCACATAGGGATCAGTAGGTTTTCATCTTCATTATCCGCAATGCTGTCTCTTCCTTGCTCCAATACATTCCTTGAAAGACCTGCATGTCAAAAGCAGTTGCGAATATTTGCAGCTGTGACTTGTGGCAGTGAATTTTTCTCCTTTAAATTTTAAAGTTTGATTCATAGTCATTTTGTAAAATAATTCAGCTTCATCGGCATTAAAAATGTCTTTCTCTTTATAATCCCGAATTACATTTGGCCACATCTGATGCACAAACACTTGCTTCTTCACTCACAACCTTAGTGCATGATATACTGTTCAGTTTTATTAAATCTGTCCAGTCAGCCGTTTGAGCATTTGAAATCCATTTGACCAAAACATTCTGCAAACTCATTTGCTTTGCTTTGTTTTGGAGCACAATTTGTGTAATAGGAAGATTTGGATTCTGCTGAATGGTAAACCATTTTAAAAGAGCTTCTTTTACATTCTCTTTTTCAGCATCTATGTTGCTTCTTTGCTCAGTTCAGATTTTTTTCGTGAGCAGCGATGATCATGCTGAGATTTTCCTTGCATATCGACAGTTAATTGGCTCCATCTTTTATATGTTTAATTATTTATACTTTATCCTCAATAGAAAATGCTTTCCTCTACAGATTTGTTCATTTTTACTGATATTTTTCAGGATACTCTGTTGAAATGACAAAATATTGTTCAGTTTGAAGTGTTCACATGAACACTGATTTTAGATAGAAATGAGGGGACATCAGATGATACCTCTATGGTCCGTCTCACTATTGTTCAATAGGTATTTTGAGGAGGGGGGGGGGGTCTGTAGATTCCTCTTAACCAGTGGATTCCTAGAAACGTCTGGGAGTGTTAGGAATATTATTTATCGCAGTTTATCGAATAGTGGACCACTCCTTGAAACAGCATGAAGGATAAAAGAGTGTGATTTGAGACATAAGTTAAGGAATGTACTTTTGGTATCTTACTCTGTTACATTACCTTTGAAAATTGGGGAAAATATCTGTCGAAGGGAAAATTCAGTTCACTTTAAGCAAACTTTCATTTTGTCAGGAGTTCACAAAAAGCATTTAAAATAACATCAGTTAAATAGGAGTTCTGACGGGACCAGTGAAAAAGTTCACTATATTCCAGGTTCACTATAGCAGGGTTAGACTATGTTTTCACTCTATAACAAAACAATCGCCGCACCAAGAAGGAATCGTCCGATTGCTTTGAAATTTTGTATGCAAAAATGTTTTGACCAAATATTCAAATGATTAAAATTTGGTGTCCAATGAATGAATAGTGCGGTCTCCAGCGCATCGGAACTGCGCATCCAGCAGATGTATATAAGGAGTTGTTCTTGAACTATTGTTAAAAATTTCTGCTGCATTGTGATTTAGGATACCTTTTAACGACTGAAAAAATGCCTCGCCGCAGGATTCGAGCTCATTAAGAGCAACTTTCAGTGTTTGAAGAAGTCGTATCATTGGATTGAAAGAAGCAGGTTGGGCAAATCGGAGAATCGCTCGTCATGTGAGTCGAAGCGATGCGGCGATTAGAAGATGCTGGCAAGTGTGGGTGGACAATGGCAGATTTCAGCGTCATGATGGTAGCTGTCGACGTAGGGCCACAACAGATCGCGAGGACAGAGTGATTGTCAGATCAGCTGTCACAGCGCCTGATTCATCGCTATCAACCATCAGTTGTACGACCCACACACGAGTGTCTACCATGACCATTCATAGACAGCTGAGAGAGCGAAATCTACGCTTGACCGACCGTTACGCCACCTGCCACTCATGCCTTCACACTGTCGAGCCAGATTACAGTGGTGCTTGGCTGGATCAGGCTGTAATGATGCTGACTGGGTCATATAGTCTTTAGCGACAAGTCCCGCTTCCAACTGTGTCCTGACGAACATCGAAGACGTGTCTGGTGACGCCGATCTGGGCAGCGTGCCGATCTTGCTTTCACTATTACACGCCACACTGGCCCTCAACAAGAATTTATGGTCTGGGGTGCCATTTCCCTTGATTGCCGGACCCCTTTGGTTGTCATTAGAGGTACACTTACTGCACAGAGGTACGTTGACGACATTCTGAGACCTGTTTTCCGTTTCCTTTCGCTTTTTCGCCCTGGGCTTATTTTTCATCAAGACAATGCCAGACCACATACGGCACGTATTGCTATGAACTGTCTTCAAGCTTGTCAAACACTTCCTTGGCCAGCCAGATCACCAGATCTCTCTCCCATCAAGCATGTCTGGGATATGATGGGAAGGCGACTGCATCCGGTAGGAAATGTTGAAGACGCAGTCCGACAATTGGAGCAAATTTGGCAAGAAATGCCGCAGGAGACCATCCGGGAGCTTTATCGGTCTATGCCAGGGCGTGTGTCAGCTTGCATCCAGGCTAGTGGTGGGTCAACACCTTATTGAGCTTGTTAATGTAACTCTGAAATAAATCATTCAATTGTTTGAAATTTTAATAATTTTCTATGCTGTACATAATTTTCCTATCCACCAATTTTTGTCTCTATGGGACAACTCCTTCTTGGTGCGTCGATTTTTTTGTTTTAGTGTGTATATGAAACGATACCTAAAAATAACCCCTTATTACAATTCTCACTAGAGATCAGTCCCTTAACATCCCACCTTCCTCTCAGTCTTTTGTCTTGTTTGTCCAATAGGTCAATATATCTTTCCATCCCCTTTGACCTAAGGCCTTCTCAGAATTTTGAACTCCCACGAACACTTTTCGTTCAAATTGCCTGGTTAAGATCGATGGGGCTTTCGTAGACGAGACTTTTCAAATGGCCCCACAGGAAAATGCTGCCTGTACAGTCTTTCGGCTTCCAGAGCATTCCCATTCACAAGACTGTACGTAAAATGTATGTCCGCCCTTTCCCGATTACTGTACTTTGCCATGCCTTCTGAAATCCACAATAGTAATGATGATGTGTAAGAAAATTTGCGCTTTATGCTTTCCATAACAGCGCCTCTAGCGGTTCACTGCTTGCTCTACTCCCATGCATTGTGTGGTGAAATTTGCTTGTTTAGATGTTTCCTATCACCCCTTAAGTTTTTGTCCATGAGTTTTGAAACACCCTTGAAATATACACTGCCCTGCAACAATGGACCAGTCGCCAAACGGATTTGCATAAAATTCGACTGTTTGGGGGTGATTTTCGTGGTATGGCCTGGGACCTTTACATGTTGTTCCTGGTATATTGAACGGCGACGCATACATGAATATTTTGGACAATCGGGTTCTTCCTATGCTCTGGCAATTTTATGGAATGGACGAATGTTACTTCCAGGGCAACAATGCTCCATGTCATGTTGCAGCCTGTCAAGCAGTGGTATCAAGATATGGAGGTAAACTGTCTTTCCTGGCCTGTTCACAGTCCTGACCTAAACCCCATAGAACTTTTGTGGGACGAGTTAGAGCTACGCTTACGGATCAGGAAACCATGTCCGAAATCTACAGCTGAGCTTTCAACATTCTTGCAACAGGAAGGGTCACAAATACCCATATGTGTGTATCAAAACCTTGTTGAAAGTATGCCTTGATGGGTTGCTAGTGTAATTGCAGCACGTGGGGGGGAACCATCCTTCGAAAAAGCAAGTATTCTTTCCCTTATACCATCACATCTTGCTGTCCTGTCCATTATTATAGAGTAGTGTGTGTGTGTGTATATATATATATATATATATACAGGGGTTGGATAAAATAATGTGAACACCTGTGAAAAGAGAATTTTTTTTATTAATAGGCCATTGGTCCTCCTTTTGCATGAATTACAGCTTGTATCCAATGTGGAATTGACAAATACAAGTTACATACAACATTCAGAGGCATGCGTTCCCACTCAAATTGCAAAAAAGTCCCTAATTCAGAAAGTATCCTTGAAGGGGGAATCGACTGTGCAACTTGTTTTCCAAAATACCCAACAAAGGTTCAATTATATTGAGATCAGGGGACTGAGGGGGCCAGATGAGGTGCTCTATTTCATCATCGTGTTCATAAAACCAGTCCCAGGCAATTCCATGGGTGTGAATGGGGGCATTATCATCTTGGAAGACTGGTCGTTTATCAGAAAACACAGTTTGCACCATTGGGTGAAGATGGTCAGCCAGAAGACTGACATAATCCTCTCCTGTAACACAGCCATTCAGAACAACAAGTGGGCCAAGACCACGATGTGATATCGCACCCCAGATCATCAATGAACCACCGCCATGCTTAACCGTAGGCCGCAGACAGTCAGCTTGATAGGCTTCTGGTGGCGTTCTCCAAACGTAAACATGTCCATTTGTCGGGAATAATGTGAACGACGATTCGTCTGACCATATTACATTCTCCCATTGTTGTTGTGTCCAATTTTTATTCTCGGAACACCATATTCGTCGCTTCAAGGCATTGCTTGGTGTAATCAATGGTTTTGAAATAGCCGCTCTACCATGAATATTTGCCATATGCAGTTCAGGCCGGATAGTTTTTGGTGAAACTGCTTCATGTAGATGTGTTTTCATCTCAGATGTCATCTGGGATGCAGTTGTCTTTTTTTTTTTTGCCACAATCCGCTTCAAAACCCTTCTGTCTCTGTCATATTCAGCTTCAATTTTTGACCAGTGTTGTGCTTTTTAGATGATGTTTTTCCCTGTTTAAAATATGCTGACATTACAGTTGACACTGGACTTCTCCCAACACCTAGAAGGGTGGCCATTATCGTTAATGAGGCTCCAGCAAGACTGGCCCCAACAATCATGCCTCTTTCAAAATCAGCGAGGTCAGCCATAACACAATTTTAACACAGAAATACATTTTGCATCCGACTTCTATCACTGCTAGTAGCAGACTGATGTTTGTACTTTCTCATCCGCTAGGTGGCACCCTTCACCGCTAGAGGGCAGGAGTATACAAGAGGTTTCTTTCGAGTGCTATTTTTTCACAAGTGTTCATATTATTTTCTCGAACCCCTGTATGCATGCACACAGCGACTTGCGATTTTATGAACTCATGGGGACCAAAAAAGTTTGTAAATGGGAATGGGATTTACAAAAACATAAAAACTGCAATTTGCACTTACCCTTATTTATTAATAATACATGTTGTCCTTACATGATCTTTCCCTTTGGGTTTGATCCTGAACTGTTGCCAATATCTCGTTGTGTTACACCATTGCGACGTTAATTAAAATGCCTACCTTAAAGTGTGGCTTAATTTTCTTTCTACTTTTAAACATTTTTGAATTGAATAGTATAGAATAGTATTTTACATACCTCAAGAGACTGAAAATAAAAATATTGTTTAAAGGGAATAAAGTATAATTCTGTAATTTATTTATAAAAATAAATTCTGTAATTTATTTGAACGCGTCTTGAAAATTTCGTTAAAATTATTTTGCATTAAAAATAATATCAACTGTATTTGTGTTTATATTGCATCATGAGATTTTGTAAATATGCAGTTATTTTAGCTATTGATTTATTTTTTTCCTATTTATCTAATTTTACTAGTATTTTATTGAATTTTTAATGTTCAAAGAGGCATTTCAGAAACTACTGTTGATTTTTGTACAAACTGCTCTGTGTGTTGGTTTTCTAAGGGCTGATAATATTTTTGTTCTTCAGAAATTGTCTTAATTATATTTAATTCAACTTTTGATATGAAATGTTTTTTTAATTATTTGTGCCCACTAACCTAATTTTATTTTACTTCTAGGATGAATATTTTCGAGTTAATTATCCAAAGCCACCTTCAGAACCAGTTCAGTATAAACTGCCTTCAAAATTACCGCCTGAAATTCAAAGTCTTATGGATGAGCTCTTTGATGATGCAAGTTGGAGTATTTTTAATGTTTTTATGAAGTTTCTCTTGTATTCTCAATATTTTCAACAAATTTTGCAATGGGGAAATAATAAATGCATGTGCTCTAACTGCATTAAAACTCAATATTAATAATATATAAATCTTAAAACTAAATTATAGCTTATGCTTAAACTGCTAATTGTGAACATTAGTTTAAAAAAAATAGAAATTAATAGACAGAACAAATGTTTTGGTGCAACAAAATAAAAAATATTTCACTGAATAATGCCATCATAAAGATAGATGTTTCTTTAGGTTGGACCCCCTGATGATCGTTCTTAAGTGCTCTAACATAACTAAGTTTTTTACATTTTGAAAGTAATTTTCCAACATCCAGTAGAACAGTTTTAAATTTGCTTCACTCATTGATGTAATAATGTATAATACTGTTCAAAATCAATAAGGCTTTATGGCATTGTTCCCTTTCATAGATGTTCTATGAGATTCAATTTTAAAAAAATGAGGGTATATAATGTAGTTTAAGGACCTTGTAAAGTAGCCTTTCCTTATAACAAACCTAGCTTTCACTTGTGGGTTATCTTGATGATATTTTAATGTCCTTCCACAATATATTAACATTCAAGACTCCAAAAAAATATAACCGAATAAGAGTTAAAAAGGAGTCATTTTGAAATTAATCTTCTAGATCCTCAGTTTTCTTTAAAATTGATTCACATTTAATTTATACTAAATTGATACTTACATGAATATTGCCTCTTGAATTGTGAAGCACATATATTTATAATACTTAAAAAATCCTAGATAGTTCTGGGGCCATCATGGATCAGTGGGTATAACCTCTGCCCTAGCAACCTGTGAAAGCAAGCATCTGTTCCACAAATCCCAACCAACCTTTCTAACAATCCTTGATATTTACCAAGTATCCATGATTTTCTAATCCAGTGGTGAAGCTGATGCCCCTGGTCTGAAACAAAATTTTGCGTATGAAAATTTAAAAAGTAATCATATAAAACAATATTACATATGAATAATCCTAAATGTACTACATTAATCAATTATTTTTCACAATATTTATCGATTACAATTGTATTCTAGTAATAGTAAAGTATCAATTTACCGGTACATTACATTTGCTGAAACAGATTTACTTTCACACAGTTTTAAAGTAGCCAATCACTAAACAATTTGACGAAGTGTCTTAAATTCTTGTCCCTATTCTAAATTGGAAAAAAAAAGGGGGAAATTCATCATGGTAATTATTTGATATTATGTAATCAGAAATTTATTCTGCTGAAAGCTGGTTTACACACCCCTTCTATGGAGCTCATTTCAAAATCAAAATATTTCAGGGGCACATTACCTTTAAGCATTTAAATTAGTCATTACTTATTAGTCTGTTCTTTACAATGTATTTTTTACTATGAGTACCATCCTTGCAGTAGCAGGTTTAAATTATTGAAATCCATAGGAGGAATCTTTGAATGATTGCAAAACGAAATGGCTGCATCCCATCTCAAAACTAATAAAATGTTTCCAGTGTGTTCTTGCACCTTTCTATTTCTAACAGACTCTGAAAAGTATCCCTTCAGGATTGATTCTAGGCCATTGCCCATTGTGATGTAAATTAACGATCTTTCTATCTGCCTGCTGAAATATTATTTTAAATATAAAATGTTTGGATGTGTTTGCTCCTGTGGGACATTTATTCAACTACCTATCTGAAATTAATTCAACTACCTATCTGAAATTAATTCCACTGCCAAAATGGATAAATGAAACATAATGAAGGATTGTCCTTTTGGACATTTCACCATACAATTTTCTCTATATTTATGCTCTGATCTACAAACTCCTGATCCTCTTAATATACGGGGGGAAATGGGGCACATTGTTACAGTGAATTTCATTATAAAGTGGTAGCAAAATTAGCTCCAATTTGTTTACAATCTAGTTAGCCATTGTGTTTTCCGGAAGTCCATGTGTCTTGGAAGAATTTGCAAAGAGAGTTTTACATTTCTGTAAGCAGATCTCTATTTTTGCATGTTAAAAGTAAAATGTTGTGTTTGTAATTAAATTCTCTTTAGTAATGAGTGGTGCTTATTTTATAATGAATAATATTTTAGTTGTAAAGCTATTATGTTTAGGTTCTGTTGAGTTAAAATGGATGATCTAAATTCACCATTATGTAGTCATAAAAAATTTTGTTACAAGCTATGTCATATGAGGTTATGAATGAATGTTACAGAATGAAATGGGGCACACTGTTACATACATAATTTGTCCAATTAAAACATTACAAACAAGCTTATATTCACAATGTAAATTTTGTTACTCTTATAGTTCTGTATTTTTCATTTTAAGATTTTTAATTATAAATATGAATGATAACATTAATAATTAGGTTAATTTTTTCTAAAGCTTTTTTTTCTCCGTATAGGTCTGCATATATTTTTAAGTGATGTTTACAATCTTCTTTACATTATTAGCAGTTTTCTTTTGTTAATTTATTCGAAACGTTCACAAACTAACGATATTATGTCTCTGCAAGAAGTAAGGTCTTTACCTAAATCCCACCTCGAAAAACTGCACAAAATAGACAACGGGGGAAATGTCAGATCTTGACTGATATGCCTGTTAAAATTATGATTACATAGGAAATATTGAAGAGTAAAATGACACAACACCCTAAAAAGAACGAAATTCTCAAGAAACTGGCCAAAGTGAACCTGAAGAATAGGCCTATTGATATATGTCAATAAAAGATGAAGATTCACCATCTTATGCTGATAGTGATAACATCTCTATTTAGAATTGCAATCAGACATTGCTGCAGACGACAACAATTAACAATGGTGATTACGTTATAGTTGAAGAGGACAACTTAAAGAACATAAAATTCACTCTATTGGGGAAGTTGTGAATCAGAACAATATTGATTTTGAAGTGTTATACATCAAAAGAATTTATATATTTTCACAACCAAGTGGAGTTTATTCATTTGAAAATCAGAAATCATTGCCAAACTTCCTCATCCAATTCCATCAGGAGGAACATTAAGAAAAACAGAAATGCTAATTTTTCCAGTGTCTTTAACTTTCTATCAAAACCCAAAATTAGTTTACAATTTCTTTAATCTTATTTTAGCATCTTCTTTATATCTGTAGGCTACAATCATTACTAATGTTTTCCTCACATTTAAAGCTGTTCAATTTTAAGTAAACTAATCAAAAGTGGCATTTTATTTGAAGCTTGATTAAGAAATCATTAGATATATGAATATTTTAATTCAAATAAATTGTAATAAAAGCCCACATTCTTTATATCAACTGTTGCTACTATCATGTAACATTGTATCTCACAGTATGCAACACTGTACATCGACAGTGTTACAGTATACATCACTACCAAAAACATTAAATCTCTATATTAAAACAAAGTTACCGCCGTCGCCGCAGGATTGAAAGTGTTATTTAGCTCGATTTTAGACGGTTTCCCTAGAAAGTACGAATCAGAAAAATATGAAATTAACATGGTTTGTTCTTTATTGTGTTCCCTGGACAATTGTAAAGATCTTTTTCCGATGCGGTTATTAGTTTAGGGTTTATTAAGTGTCAAAGTTGAAAAAGCGAAATTTCTTTCGTGAGTGAGCAAAACACATACATATTTTCAGTCTTCAGCCGTGAGATTTTTTAAAGAGTACCTCTCAACGTAAATTTTGGTTTGAGCTCATTGAGTTTTTTTAGAAATTTTAATTTATTCTTGATAATATATTTTGGGAATTTGGGAAAAATCGGGACATTTTCGTTACTTTTTTTTTAAACTGTCATATTTATATCTTATTACTGTTAGTTTTAAATTTTGAAGATATCGCAGTATACCTCAGAAAGTACTCTTTCTTATGGTACAATTATTTTTGAAATTGGTTAATAAATAAATTCGATGTGATCAAAAGTTGGTCATACAAAATCATACATATAACAGTTACTCTTTTTTATTTTAATGATATGCAAGATGTATGTAAGAGATCAAAGATCATTCTAAGTGCTTTGTTTGCTTTATATATATGCTTATCTTGATGCCATAGCTGAAAATAAAACACGTGTAATGGTGCCGCACCTTCCATTATTATATAACATATCAATAGCTATAGTGAAAATGTATTAATGAATATGACAAAAGTAACAAGTTTTTTCTTAAAAGTAATATCACTGGCTCTAAAAGGCTTTAAAGCTGCTCCAATTCTTTATGATCTTCCATTGAAGACTTAATTTTTCTTATTTTCTTTGCAGGATATGTATTATCATCCATGTCCTTATCTCCTCTCTGGAGAACCTCGTGTAAGTTTTTGTAATACTCCAAATTGATTCCTAAAAATGTATCTAATATGGTTGTTTTCTCTTTTTATAAGATCATTTATTTGTGACATCTAATTTAGTATAACATTTAGTATTTTGATCACTTTTTCCTAAAATATGATATCCTCAGGGGCATAGCCTTACGTGTGTATTGGCTTCACGAACCCTAGGTACTCTAGTGATCTTTTCTCTTCCCATGTGGTTTATACTGTATCTGGTAAACACATTCCTCCATCCTTTCTTTTTACAATTGCCATTATCTGTCTTGTATTTGCTGCTTGGCAAAATAGGCCCTTGTGCCAAAAACCCCAAAACCAACCAATCAACCTACCTAAAATTTGATTTCATTTTATTAAAATGATATGCAATTCAAGATAGTTTACTTATGAAAGTCAAATTGTCTGTTCAAAACTCTTCATCTATAAATTTTTTTTCCTGACTTGTCTTTCAAGAGATTTTATCACAATCGCTCTAGATCCATCTTCAGTATAAATACTAATGTAAGGTCCTTTAATGTTTATCATTTTTAATGTTTCTTAGACCAAAATTTGGTTAATTAACAGGATACCCGTAACAATAATTTGGTTTGTATACTTGTCCTACCACAATTAAGAACTGAAATATAATGCATGCATAGTTTTTCTGTGTTGTAAAAATTACTGTACATTTTTTTGAAAGGTCGAAAATCCTGTATTGCCATTGTAAAAAGGAGCAGTCGTACAGTCGCTGATGATTAACTCTTGCTATACGATGAAAGTCGGACTGTTTTAACTCTGACAGCCAACACTTCCATTATCCTTAAATATCCGCCAGTGTGGTTTCAACACCAGTTTATAAATTGAGTAGAATAGTGACATCCCCATTAATTATTTTTAACTAAAGGTTTATTTTGCAATTATTACAAGAGTGAACGTCAAGTAGGGAGGGGCAACTGAAAAGGTGCTCCCCAGTCATGTGAATAGTATTGCAGAGTGGAGAATCGGTAAGTCTAATCCTAAATAGATGGGCTTGCAATAATCATGTCCGGGGATGACTCTAAAACATGCTACCCCCTTGACTCTGCTGTGTGCACTTCTGGTTATCAAATAGATAAGTCCAAGACTTTCCATCTGCCAACTCTCTAAAAGTAGAAATTATTTTGTGTCAGATATTGCTTCTGAGAAGTCGCTTGTCATTTCAAAGAGGGAGTCAAGAGACAAGGTGGATGTAAAGTCGAAGCCTCTTAGCCAACAAGTCGGCTTGCTCATTTCCATAAATGTTGCAATGGCTAGGAATCCATTGAAGGACAACCTCTCTTCCAGTACCAAGAATTGAGTCTATATGCAGTTTACATTCAAACTTGATTTCTGATAGGTATAGTTTATAGTCAGTAATGGCCTGTGTTGCAGCCTGAGTCAATGAGGAGAACAATGTTTTCGTGAAGGATTCCACCAATAGCTTTAAAGTCCATATATATTGCAAATATTAGGCACTAAGAGGTTCTCTAAGTTTGAGGAACTTGGAGTAAGCTCCTGCACTACTGGAGGATGCTGTGGCTGAACCATCAGTATAAACATGCAATCAATCCCGATTTGGATATCTCTATTTCAGCTATATTGGACTGCAAGAGACCTCTTGTCTGAGAAGACGATGGTGGGCGTAATTTAAAAATGACAACAAATCTTACAATATTTACATCAGCTTATAATGATTTATGCCACAAAAAAATAAAAGTAAATGATTTGTTAAACTCAGAATGTGCTAAAATTATGTTTACAAAAGAAAATGTCATTTTTTTTAACAGCACAATATATATGTAGGTATTACCTTTAATACACTCACTGCCAAAAGTTAAGCACGAAAGGTAAAATGCGAAAAATGCAACAGCTTTGATTGACAGGAAATGTGGCAGGAAAATAGCAAATAAGTTTATGCATGAAACAAAACAAAGAGTTAAATATAAAGATGTAAACAATATTCAATTTTCATAAGATAAAGCATATTGGAATCATTAAAAAAAAGGTTCCACTTCGCTACAACAGCAATACATCGATCTTTCGTGGGTTACATAACCCTTGGGCGGCCAGCCACAGGTCTTCAGACAACTGTTTCCATAATCATGAATTGTTTCCATAATCATGAAATTACAGAATGATGAACACAGAAGAAAAGAGCAACATCAGTGATTGATTGTCCTGGTTCATGGCGTCCCACTGAACGCCAGTGTTAACTGTCTGCCATTGCTCTTCTGGAAAACATAGAAACACGTCTGTCTTGAAAACTGAACGATAGTTCTAAACACTTTTTATCAGCACTTACATGCAACTCCTCTAACCCTTCACAATGCTGGCTTCTTATACGACTGCCTTTTTTGCATATTTCTCGACACGAAACCTTGATTGCCTGTTACATAACACATTTGCATACTTCTATCTACCTCTGCATCAAATTACAGCCTTTCATATTGAGATTCGCTTCTGGAAATTAACATTATCCTCTCCATGCTTAATTTTTGGCAGTTAGTGTATATGAAATTTCTATTGTTCACATTCCTTACTTATGATTAATAGATACAGTAATAGGCCATTTTTTTGTCAGTTTCCATGTTTCATGTACTAACTATTCACTAACATGTTTTGTGTGCACTGCTTACATGTAAATTACATTTTAAATTTCACATTTCGTGTTTCAGATAAATTTCTCGCCATGATTATGTTTTACAATTTTGGGGCTTTAACCTACTGACTCTTGAGCTAAGAATAAACTCATTGATGTTTTGCTTGACAAAATTAATAAACCATTGTTTCCACAAAAATATTTCCAATAAAACAATCATTCAGTCATTATATATTTTCTATTCTTTCCTATCTCGTGATGCAAATCTAAATTTTTGTTGGTATTGGGAGCACCATATGTATCATTTTCTTCAGCTTCTAATTTGTTCTTGGTCTAATCCTATTTTTTTATCTGAATCAAAATCAAGACATGAGTGCTTAACACCATCAGATTCATTTTTGCATAGTTCTCGCAGCAGATTTCCAATTTCTTTAGAACTTAACATTCAAGTCATGTTTATTTCTTTGAGAAGGGAAAAATCATGTGAATAACAGTTGGAATAATGAGACCTGGCCCATTTCCCTCTTTGAAAGGGATGCTTATTTATTCAAGATTAAAGAAAAAACACTATTAAATAAATGGTTAGAAATCTTTTTGGTTTGCTATTGTATGTTTTTTTGCTGAACAAAAGCTATTTGGACCAGCAAATCTGGTTTTGAAAGTTTACATACAAGCAAATGTTCTGACGTATTTTTTTTAAATAAAGAGATTAAATGTCAAACGAAATTGTGAAAATCTCACGAAAAATGCCTATGGAAGAAAGCAACAAACCTACTCCAATGTTGAAATGACACCAACAGTCATGGTGTTCATTTATAACCATTCATGTATATGAATTTATCTCTTATTACTTGTTAGATTCTGTCACTATTTTACCATACATTCCCTACTCCCTTCTACAATTCTAAATATTGTTCAAGTTTCCTACAATGTTTTTAATTCATCTCCTTTTGTGTTCTAGTTTATCTCTTACTCATGTAAAAATATTTTTATTTTCGGTCATGCTTTTTCTCTCTCCAAGACTTGATGAACTAGATGTAGTGCAAAATTCTGAAATTCTAAATATAAAGTAATGTGTAATCTATATATATATATATATAAAATCCAAATACCACTCATTCACTCACTGACTGATTACTGTATCTCAAGAACAACAAGGCCTTTGGAAGCTGAAATTTTGCATGGTTATCCTTATACTGTGGAGGTGCATTAAGAAGTATGCCTTGTATGTTCATTATAATGTTCCCTAAGAAAGGGATTTCAAAAATTCAGATTTAAAGAGGCAATAATTATAAAGAGACATCGTAACAGACAAGCATAAAGAACGATTCTAACTCACTGCATATGAATAGGATTGTATCAGACAAATGGACTGATAAGAATATATATACAGGAAACGGTAATGTACAAACTTGAAGGTAGATAGGTACTTAATTAATGTTGCACTGGAGCAACATGAGCTATTACACTCGAAGGATATATTCAACAAAAGTTATAACGTGCTTGAAGCAATTCTCTTTATAGAATGTGGTGTAGGAGGAACAGATTTCATATCCTGCATTCCCTCTGACTACCACTTTCAATTCAAACAACTGCAATTTCCCGCCAAAGTATGCTTTGCAATGACGATAAACAAAGCTCAGGGGCAGTCTTTGAAAGTTGCTGGTGTGGATTTAAGGAATGAGTGTTTCTCTCATGGCCAATTGTACATAGCCTGTTCATGTGAGAGCTCTCCTGACAGCCTCGTGATTCTGCAGTCATAGGGGTGAACGAAAAATGTATAATATATGTTCCTATGTATAATAAACGTATAATACATGTTCCTATTTATTTTCCTTTCCCTTATAAATATCGAACAAGTTCATTGCTATTACATAAGTAGTACATAAAATTAATTTTCTGTAATAATCTTAAAGAGTAGCAAAGCAGTGATATTTAACTAGTTCAATATATTTAAATGTGATGTTTTCCAAACGGGGGTGTGCCATCTTAATACATACAAATAATTTATGTGTTACAAATAATTTCAACTACAACTTTCCCATGGAAATATTTTCCCACAAATGTGAAACTCAAATCTCATAAATAACAACATTAGCAAGATGATTATGTTCTGAACCTTAGTGCAATCAATTTATATGTGATGCACGCACTGATGTACATTGAGTACTAATTAAACAAAACACACGAAGAGTTATTAGTATGTTTAGTTTAAACTTCAGAGCTCTAAATCAATCTTGATTAGTGATTACAAAGGAATAGCAGATGTTTTCAGAAACCAAATGTATGATGTCTTCAAAGATATTACTAAGTTGGTGGTGAAAACCAGGTAACCCATTTCAACAAAAATATTATGTTTTTGTGTAATTTTATGTTTTTCAGAGTTAAGATTTTTTTTAATTAAATTATTTGAATAAATATCAGGTTTTAAGTCTAAAAAGAAGACTAGATGTTTTTGTTATATTTGCAAAATATTTCATTTTATCCAAGTAGCATTAGATATATTATTCTTTAAACTTTTTTCATGATTCATTTTTCTCTTATGTTCCTGGTAGATTTCAAAGTTTCAACCTGACTTCTCTACTTCCATGGATGGTGACCCAGAGAGTAGTGATGTAAGTTCCCTGTAGTGCTTTTCCCTTGTGTTGCTTTTTGCCGACCAACCGGTATAGTGGTTAAGGTGTTAGCCTCTAGATCGGAAGGTTCCTGGTTCGAATCCGGGTCCGGGCATGGATGTTTGTAAACGTATGGTGTAGAGGCGGCTAGTGCACCTTAAATCTGTCGTGGCCGAAAGTCCTCACGTTGGGTTGGCGTGGAAGTTTGGAGAGTGGGGTGCCAGCTCAGGTGTTGCTTCGTCATCTGACCGTGGTTCAAAATTATGAGGTGATGTCCTCGAATCTTTCCCTTAAGGGATTGATTCCGGACCGTCGTCAATAGCCCGTTGTGTTGCTCTAGTACGACGTTAACTAAAATTACCATTACCATTACCTTGTGTTGCTTCAGTGCAACATTAATTAATTAACTCCTACCTTGTATTGCTTTTAATTTACTTTCTCTAATGTTTTCTTTTGATGTCTAACATTTATCGAATATTATTTTTTAGGCCTGCTTTATTTCAATACTGTCAATAAGGTAGAACTTAGACTTAAATCTTGAGCATAGTCTAGGTTAAGTAATTAATTTAAGTATATATAAATTATTTCAAGTTAAAAATGTTATATTTAAATAAGATGCATGTGGGTAATCTTTGATATATGGGGCAGTTACAGTCATAGAAAAAACAAACCACCCCTCTTCATTCATGCAATTTTAACCTTAGAGAAAATTCAAAGATGGCGTTTTACAATCCTAATGTCCTCTATAAATTCAAATGCATAAAATTTTGCATAAGTGGCCATCTTTATCTTAAATTCAGCACCATCTTCATAATTTCTAATGGAAACCCACAATTTCGAATCAATATCAAAATTTAACTTTGGGTACCAAATTTCAGGCCATTTGGTCTTACCATTTCAAAGTTACAAGTACAGAAAGATTGGAGCTCCTAATGTCTTAAATCAGTTTCTTAGACTTTTTGGATATCTTCCTAAATAATATTTTATTTCAAAATAGTTTCTAGTATGCAATAATAATTATTAAAGTAATATTTGAAAAAATTATGAATTGGAATCTTATTATAGTTTCATGGCAGTCGATTGAAAAGGACTTCTAATAAAACCATACAAAATTTCAGCTCATTCCAATGATTAGTTTTTGCGTTATGTTAAGTTTTCTTAATTATTGCGATTTTAGGGCAACCAGAAGTTTTTAAAAGATCTGACAAACCTCGGATAATAATTCTCGGATCGTTTGCACTTTCTTAATAAATTTTAAAATTCTCAGATTGCTGAAAAATATGTTTGAAATAGTGTCCAAATTTGAAATTCAAGTAGTTATAACTACAAATAATCTTGATCTATGAATAGGCTATTTTAATGTGGAGGTAATCCCTGAAATTGACAGCAACTTTAACATTGAATATCGCCAGATATAATGATAGTTGTCATAAAATTGTATGTGTAGTCTAATTTTACAATGCTGAATCTGATTATGGCATCAAAACGCTGTTTCCATTAAAAAATTTCGTTGTTTGAAAAATTTGTTATCCTTACCTCAGTTTCAAAGGGTAACCAGTCAAAATTTTATTATTTGAGTTACGTGTACGAAATGAGTACTAAAATGATTAGTTACCAGTTCTGAAGTTAAACAACTCTATATTTGAATGCTATGTAGTTGTTACACCGAAAATGTTTTATCAATCTAGAAATATTTCAGTTCCATAATCGTTTTTTACGCTTAAGTCAAATATTTTGTGATTTGAATTGCAACATAGCTATCGATATGAAGACGCCCCTTTTTGCAATTTTTTTGTTTTTGAATTTGTATAGGAATTGAATGAAAATTTCGAATTTCCTCTTTTATCAATGTAATGCTTGAAATAAAGGATGTGGTTCAATTGTTTTCTGTGACTGTGCATAAAGTTTGTAAACGCTGTTTTAATAAAGTCATACAGTTTCATTATTTAAAAACCTTCTCAGAAATTTATTTTTATTTTATTTTTTGGTAAATTTTATTAAAATTTCAACCTTCCATGGATGATGACTCAAACAATAGTGATGTAAGTTTCCTGTGGTGCTTTTACATTGTGTTACTCCAGTACGATGTTAATTAACTACCTACCCTGTATTGCTTTTAATTTAGTTCCTCTGGTGTTTTCATTTGTTTCTAGCATTTAGCATGTTTTTTTCTAGGCTTGCTTTTTTTCAATACTGTCGATAAGTTTGGGCTCAGTCTTATATCAGGTTTAAAGCTTAAGCATAATCAATTTTAAATATTTCATTTAAGTTTTATTAGATAAATTATACTTTAAGAAAGTTATTAATAAACTAAATATATTTAAATAAGAGGCATGGTGGTGTAATCTTTCATAGGGGAAATGGGCATAGGTATATAAATTTTGTAAACACTGATTTTATTGAAGTAAAATTGTTTCTTTATTAAAAAACTTTTTTCAAAAATTCATTTTCTCTTATCTGCCCTGCAAATTTCATCATAAGTTCAACCTTTCATCTCTATTCCCATGGATGACAACCCCCAGGAATAGTGTTGGTAAATTCCCTGTAGTGCTTTTCATTTATTTTCTCTGGTTTTCTAATCTGCACCAAATATTATTATCTAGACCTGCTTGTTTTCACTGATGATTAGTTAGAGCTTAAGTAGAACTCTGAAAGTTTTGTTTGTGTGCTTCGTATATGACACTATGCAGTGCAAATAGTTCAACTCTTCAACAATCATGCTCAAAGTCAATGAATGCATTGCTTTAGGGATAAAATGCTCATTGGGGTCTCATTGTGGATAGAGATAACAGTCAGTAGTGTAATAGATGACCAACAGGAGGGTTACAAGTTTGAAATTTGATCCATCCAATGACATTATGTGCAAAAAGGGCCAGGGGCACATTAAATCTCATGGCCTTAAATGTCTTGTTGCCATAGTTTGGAAGATTGGAGAGATATTGAATTGTGAGTTCTTAATCCCAAGTCTTTCTTTTAAAAATGGATCCACGATCATTGCCCGTGGTGTTGCCCTTTTGTGATGTAAATTCTATTATCTACCCGGTATCTCAAACCCAGCTTAACCGATGAAGGAATTATGAAATTAACCATAAACCTTCATCAGCCCTTTTAGGAAAGCACAATTTTCCTGCATGGGGGTTTATGAAAAGCTTTAATAATAAAAAAATTTTATTTCATTCACTTGTCTTATAAATTAATCAGTGAAATATTGGGTCCTCCGGAAAGTTCTGCGCGTTTTTTAAGATAAATACCAACGAAGCAGTACAAAACATTAAAAAAAATTTATTGATTCAAATCAGCCCCATTTTTTTTCCTATGACATTTTGCCATCTTTCTGGCAGCTGGAAAATTCTTTTTAAAAATTCACTAGGCTTATTTGTATAGAAGTTATCAAGATGCTGTCTATGGGTCTCCAAAGAATTGAACTTCAGGCTGTTCAAAGAATTTTGAAGTGACCTGAAGAGGCGAAAATCTGTGTAGGCAAGGTCTGGTGAATATGAGGGGTGCCACAAAATATCCCAGGCATACTCAATAAGTCTTTGTCTGACATTCAGCGAAATGTGGGGCCGAGCATCGTCATGCTGGTAGACAACACCTCGACGATTTCTGCTTTTAATACAGCCATTTGAGAACAGTATTTTTCCAAATTTATTGTCTGATTTTGTGGCAACAATTCATAATAAACAATTCCTTTGTAGTCCGACCATACAGAAAGCATTACTTTTTTGGGATGCAGTCCCCCTCTCGATGTTACTTGGGGAGATTCATTTGACTTCCATGCTTAAATTTAACAAACCACCTTCAAACTGTGGCCTCAGAAACAGCAATATGTCCATATACAGCACACATTTTACGAGCAGTCTGACTAGCATTTTTTTCATTCTTAAAATAAAAGTGCATAGTATGACGAAAATGAACTTTCTGGTTCTCCATTCTTAGCACTGCAGTGAAACAAAAATTATGTCACAAAACGTGCTGTAATTATGCAGTGTAAGCAGAAAAGACCAATTTTAAACATTTGCTTCAATCAAGGTCACTCCTTATTAGCGGTAGAAAAATAATAACATAGCTAGCTTCAATTTGAAAGCACACAAAACTTTCTGGATGACCCAAAATTTGCAACTTCAAATTTTTAGAAATAACTTTAGCAGTCATTGTGTTCAGTAAACTCTGTTTACGTGTTGCTTGATGAATTAATAGATGCACAACTTCTTTATTAATGATTTATTAGAACTTAACAACACATGAAGATTACACGCACAACGACTATTGCTATCACTCCGAGAAGAAGTACAAGGTGTTGCCAACATGGCAAATATAAATGTACTTACAAACCAACACGCCTCCTTACATTTATATTTATTAATTACAAACATAACAGAAACAAGCATTAATTACATTCAACCCTTAACACAAAACACTCAAATTATTTCAAAAATTCTTTCATTAACCTAAATGTTAACAAAAATTTAAATACAATTTAGCTTATTTAATATTCTGACATAAACAAAATTTATATCAATTTCAACATTTCCTTGAATTTAGTAAATTTAATTTTTCCTAATGACTTAGTAAAAATATCAGCAGTGTTTGAATCTGAATCTGTCTTAACAATTTCAATAACTCCATTTTTAACATTTTCATGAACATAATGATATTGTACTTCCAAACGCTTAGAATTTTTTGTAAAGTTTCCATATTTAGCTATATCAAGAGCTCCAGAATTATCTTCATAAATTTTAATAGGTTGAGCAATTTCAACAAAAACATCATTGACAACATTTCTTAAGAAATTTATTTCTGTTACAGCTTCAGATAAAGCAATATATTCTGCAAAGGTGGATGACTTAGTTACACAATTTTGTTTTTTGGATTTCCAATAAATGGAATTTCCAAACAATTCAATTACAAACCCAGTAGTTGACTTTCTATCAACAATATCTCCTGCCCAGTCAGCATCAACATAACAATTCATAATATCAGCTTTATGACTTTGGTTATATGTTAATTTAAGATCTTTGGTTAAATACAAATACTTTAGAACTCGCAATGCATATTTGAAATGTGTCTCATCATAACAATTTTGAAATCTACTTAAATAATTAACACTGAAAGATATGTCTGGTCTAGTACCATGACTAATATACAAAAGTGCTCCTATTAAATTTCTATATTTAACATTCTCATTTAAACTTGATTGACTCAGTTTAAGATTTATCTCCATTGGTGTATTATAAAGTTTTGAGTTTTCAATATTATATAGTTTACTAGCGATTCTATATATTTTTTCTGACTCAATGTTAAGGTATTACTACATTTCTCATAATCATATTCAATATAAATTCCAATGTAGCTTTTTGCTTTATTTAAATCCTTCATTTTAAATTTATTATGTAGTTGTTTTTTAATATCATTAATTACCTGAATATCTTTGCAACATATCAACAAATCATCGACATATAAAAGAATATATACAGTTTTATTATTTTCAGCTTTAACATAAAGACAACAATCATATTTACTTCTACGAAAACTCAGAGTTTCAATATAATCATTAAAGCATTCATACCAAGCACGTGGGCTCTCTTTTAAACCATACAATGCTTTGTTTAATTTATAAACTCTGTTGGAAACATCATTATAGCCTTGTGGCTGTTTTACATAAACTTCAGATATTACTTTACCATTTAAAAACGCCGTCTCAACATCCATTTGATGTATGTTTAAACTATACTGACAAGAATATGAAAGTAATAACTTTAAAGTTTGCATTTTAACAACAGGTGAGTATGTATCATCAATACTGTCTTTTTGCTGGAAACCTCGAACCACTAACCTGGCTTTAAAAACATCACCTGGTTTTCTTTTGTATACCCATTTCACATCTAGAATTGCCTTACCCTCTGGTTTACTCACTATTGTCCAAGTATTATTCTTTACAAGACTGTTCATCTCACTGTGCATTGCTTCTTTCCATCGTTCAGCCTCATTACATGTTGTCGCCTCCTCGAAGTTACCTGGAATCATAGCATCACAAAAATTTGCACAAACACAATACCCATATTCTTCATCAAATCGAACTGGTGGTTTGATTTGCCTTCTTGGTCTCATTCCACTTTTTATTTTGTCATCATTTTTCACATCGTCCATGGTGTTCTCATCATTACTTGGCTCGTTTGACACTTCTTCAGATTTTTCCTCATCTTCATCAGCACAACCTATACACATAATGTCTTCTTCAATAATGTCAACATGCCTTGCAACTAATAATCTGTTATTCACCAAAACTTTATATCCAACTTCTGCATATCCAAGTAAAATTCCAAATTCAGCCTTTTTATCCCACTTTGATCTTCTCTTTCCTTCTGGTATTCTAACATAAACTCTACTTCCATACAATTTTAATTCATTTGCAGATGGTTTCCTATTAAAAAATATTTCATAAGGTGTCTTCCTCACTACAGTATTTGCCAATGTCCTATTTTTCAGATAAGCTGCTGTTTTAATCACTTCAGGCCAAAAACGTCTGTCAACTTTTGCTTCTGCTAGAAGACATCTAGCCATATCCATTATTGTTCTATTATATCTTTCCGCAGTGCCGTTCAATTCATGTACATGTGGTGGACACGACTTTACCTTTATACCTTTTTCTCTTGCAAATTTAAATATCTTGCTATTCATATATTCTTTACCATTATCACATCTCAGTTCTTTTATCATCTTCCCAGTTAAATTTTGAATTTCATTTACATATTCCATAAAACAATCAGAGACTTGATCCTTCGACTTAATACAACAGACTTTTGCCAATTTGCTATAATCATCGATAAAACTCACGAAGTATTTTTCACCATTACATCCAGTTGTTCTATGAGGTCCATTTACATCAGTATGAACAATCTCCAGTATATCTTCTGCTCTTCTTCTATTATTCTTAAAGGGTAAATTAAGCATCTTGTTCTCAATACATATAGCACATTTCATATATTCTGATTCTATTTCTTTAGGTAACCCTTCTAGTAACTGATTTTTACACATAATATCCAGATATTTAAAATTTACATGCCCAAGTGTACGATGTAGTTTTTCTTTTAATGTTAATGTATTATTGGTCACATTTGCAAATATTTTACTAGCATTTGAAACATAACTTGTTACTTTATATAATCTTTCATCTTTTTTCGCTACTGCTAATAATGTACCATCTAATTTATAAATTCTTGAGAACTGCCCTTTTGATACTATTTTATGATTGTCAGTGATCTTTGAATAACTTAATAAATTTGCCTTCATTTCTTTAACATAAAATACGTTTTTCAAAGTTACTATGGATTCAGTGTCATAAACATGAAAAGAGACTGTAATATTACCAACCTTTGTCGCTTCTAACATCCTTCCATCACCAACTTTTACTTTAATAGGGTTCTTCAATGTTACTTGGTTTTCAAAATATTCATCACTATTTATTATATGATCGGTACACCCGCTGTCCAGTAACCAAATAATTTGATTTTTATTTGCCATATTATTTTCATTTGAGCTTGACATGTTGCTTTCAATTATTGTAGTATGAAAACTGTTTCCTGGCTGACTATTGTTTTCTCTGTGGTTAGAGTTTGCTCCACGTCCGCGATGTTTACCAAAACCACGACCCTGATAATTTGAAAGACTTCGACCACGATAATTAGAACCACTGCCACGATAGTTCACTTGACCACGGCCATACCAACAGTACTTTTTAATGTGGCCATATTTACCACAATTAAAACAGACATTTCCTTGTGGGCCCGATTTGTTTGTTTCAATTTTAAATGCATTCGATTTTTCTATTGGTGCTCTGTCTTCACAATCATTTTTCTCTTCGAGCGATTTTGACTTAATTTTACTTTTTAGATAATCAACTGTTCTGTCCTTCTCCCGTAAAACATCAATTAAATCACCAATATGACTGTAGTTTGATGGTAATGCTCTTAACATGTAATTAAGTTTTTCTTGTTCAGTCACGGTTGCACCGGCTTGTTTAAGCTCGTTAACAGACTTCTCAAACTCATCAAAAAATAAACATAAATCGGAGTAATTCTTCAATTTGACATTTTCTAAGTTATTTCTACATACAATTTGCAATGACGTTGAAGTTTTCAAATACATGGTATCGAATTTGGCTATTATATCAAAAGCAGACTCACATTCATGGATGTATTCCAATTGCTTGTTTGTTATTGCGCCATAAATATAATTCGTTGCTTGTACATCTTTTTCTTCCTATTTTTCTTGGTTATCGTTTGCATTAATTTTTCGTTGTACCACTTCCTTACATTTTTTAAACTGCAAAAATGTCATCATTCTTATTTTCCAATTAAAGTATTCCGAACCATCAAATAGCGGTATACTAATATCGCTGCTTCTTGCATGCGCCATTTTCTTTTTACGCTGGTATGGGTATATTCTTAAGCAACACTAATTTTCAAAAACCACGGACTTCTGCTACCATGTTCAGTAAACTTTGTTTACGTGTTGCTTGATGAATTAATAGATGCACAACTTCTTTATTAATGATTTATTAGAACTTAACAACACATGAAGATTACACACACAACGACTATTGCTATCACTCCGAGAAGAAGTAGAAGGTGTTGCCAACATGGCAAATATAAATATACTTACAAACCAACACATTGAATTGTAAATTTACTTCAATTTTTGTTCATAATTTATTTTTGAAAGAAGAGAACATTGTTCTGGCAAATTTAGATGAATGAAATTCAAGTTTGTAGCAGGAAAAGGGATATATCATCCAACTTCAGAGTTCTTGTTTCATTTCCAGAACAATAAGTTTTGAGTGACTTGCTAAACATTGCTGTTATTAAGGGATCACTGTTTCAAAACGTAACTTTTCATAACTGTTAAGTAATCCTTTCAAACTAAAAACCTGTCCATTTTGATTTATTTGTTTTAAGTTTTGTATACCTTAAGAACTCATTGTAGGAATTGGTAGTTGTTCTTGTTACATACCTATGAATTTTAATTTTATTCCTATTTACTTTACGTTTTCATGCATTTAAAACTTGGCAAGCTGCAAAACAATACCCTGGAGTCTCATGCCTTTGATTGGTCAGCCCTGGTTATATGTATAATAAATAACCCTCTTACACTAATGAATATATGTGAGGGAAGACCATGTGACTCAAAGTCCCACAAATTAGAAAGTAATGATGAAGCATGACATGTCTTTACATGAATATTAGAAAAGGTTTTTTTTTTTAAGCGGGAAAATGTCCCTTAATCATGACGTGACATCATAACTCAGTCTTCAAAGCTGCTATCTGTTGAAGCGCATGTAGGGGGAAAAACCCTACAGATCGGCCATTCTGACACAGTCGCTGACCACGGTAGTGCACCAGGAAACCAAGGTGGTAAAAGAAAGAAAATTTAGAAATAGGTACCAACTGAGTCACCACTGGACCACTTAAAAATTCAGATGGTTTAAGGGTCTATCTTGGTATGCTATCAGACATCATATTCTGAATAGTTGCCTTTAAACAAGAGAAGTATATAAGTAGTCAGAAAAATTACAGTATTCAGTTTAAGTGATAACACAGTTACAAAATATTGTACAATACCAGTTTTTGGTACACTTAAAAAATTTGTTGTCTGAAGTGGAATAATATTTTAAACTGTAAATTATTTTCAAAAGATTGTAGGAACCAGGACTTTGTTTTAGACGTGTTATATTGAGTGCAAGGAATAATATACACATAATCTTTGTAATATGCAAAATTACAATACCAAATATAAAATAAACAAATGTATGATACGAACAATTCAGTATGATCAGGGGTGAAAATCTTCCGCTTTTACGCGGATTTCCGCTTTTTTTTTTCTTTCGAGATTTTTCGCTTTTTCTACAATTTTTTCTTTAGAATTAAATTATATCATGGAATTACAACCAAAGAATAAATGTAAAAAAAAAATAATAATAATAATAATGAAAGTGTGAATATGTCCTTACTTCAGGGATGAGATTCTTTCGACTTTTGTAGGTATTTCCGACATTTCGTAAATTTTTGAGAAAATGGCCGATTTTTATCATTTTTTACGAAAAAATTCCGACTATTAACCCTTTTTTTGTCCTTTATAAACGTAAAATGCGCCAAATGAGACATATCGCCAACGTTGCACTCCTAAATTTTGCAAGCTGATAAGCCTTGCAAATTCCTTTTTGAAAAGAATCCTTTGTGAGAAGTTTATTAGTTTAATGGCAAACCTGGAGAACTTGGATTTTGAACTAGTTAGCGTACGTACGTTGTATATTTCGTAGGTAAAGCTACGGTTTCCTAAAAAAGCGAAGCTGTTATCTAGCAGCCGTGAAACGTCATAATACGGCGGAAAAGGTATAAACCAAATATTTTAAGTTGATCATCTTTTAATGTGATTTTTCTTTCAACTAGAAAATAAGATGCTCGATTATTCTGTCTTTTATGGCAACCTCCGGCAAGCGGAAAGTTTAAATTTTCATTTTGAATACTCTAGAAAGTACTTTCAAAATCCGTTAAAACTTTTCTTTGGCGACTTAGAAGTACGCCAAGGCGGTGCCAACCGTTTTAAACTTAGACTGCAGCTATATTTTGCAACAGAATTTTCAAAATGATGCTTCTTGGGCAATATTTATGATTATTTTAATAAGTTGAATTGTTTCGAGGATAATACGAGTTATTATTTAAGTTTTATTTGATTAAAAGTTGATTTAATTAGAAAATAAGAATATTTACGGCAAAATATAGTGATATTAGAGATTTTGAAAAAAAAAGTTATTTTATATTCGAAAATAGGTTGTAAATTTAAACTGAATTAAGTTATATATATATATTTTTTTACCACAGGGGTATAGCTTCAGTCTACGTTTATAGCGGTGGCAACGGCCTGCCCTTGGCGCATTTCAGTCGCCAAGGAAATAATTATTTCAAATGAACCAATGAAATCAAACGCAGTTTAACGGAATTTGAAAGAACTTTCTGGAATATTCGAAATGAAATTTTTAAACTTTCCACGTTTTATTAAAATCCACAATAACCGTAATGCAGATGTGTTACCTTAACCTGTCATTACTCGCTGCTAGAAGTGCGCCAAAAAAGCGCCAAGTCCGTTGCCACTGCTGTAAATGTAGACTTAAGCTGTACCATTTTTATTTATGGTGTCTGCTTATTTTTTTTTTCATATAAAATTTATGCTATTTAATAAAAATAGTATATATTTATTTGTTCTTTTGTAACATATGATTTTAATTTCCTGTTAATTTCATTTTTGTATCAAGGTTTTAAGAAAATTGCAACTCTTACAAAAAAAAATCTCACCATTGGTGAGATGTTCAAAAATATTCATAAAAATAACTTAATGCAACTTATTTATACTGTTTACAGATATGCCAAGTTATTTTTTCTCTTTTACAAAATTTGAGTTTAGGCGTAATGTGCCCCCTTCCTCTTTTCCAAAGACAAATTTCATTGTTTATAGTGGACTTTGTAGGGCTTTTAAGCTAAATAATAGGCAAAAATACATGCTTATCATAAACACATATTCTGTACTAGTGGCGTAGCCATGGGAGGTTATGGGTTAGCCTCCCTACTTCCAAAGACAAATTATATTTTTTTAATGGACTTTATAGTATTTTATCAGACAAAAATTTGCCATCCCCCCCCCTCAGAGATGTTTTTTTGGCTGCACCAATGTTCTGAACACACATTAGTACACAAATATATGTATTCTTATTCAGCTATCTTTGTAGTTCAAATAACGCTGTGTATATTTTCCTCTTTTTTACATTTTGACTGTTTTCACCCCTGGTATGATAGACTACTGGTCACGGTGATGGCACACTTTAGAGTCATCCCCACAATAAATCACAGGGCTCCTAACACGTCACTTTTTGTCACCTTTTTATTTTTTGTCACCTTTTTGATATTTTGTCACCTTTTTAGGGGATTTAAGTTCTTAAATTATATTTGAAGAAAAATTTTTGGTGTGCAATTAAAAAATTCATTTTCTCAAAAAAGAACAGGGTTCACACAAATTCAGTTTCGAAATGCGCTCTACATTCCACCGCAAGAATGTATTCAAAAACGTACCGATTCAACTGTAAAAGGATACTTCACGTTGCCCGCGGTGTATTAGCAGTAAATTCTGGAAATTTTCCCGCAGGAAAAGAGGCTATTAGTAAAACGAATCGGCGAAGTTCATTCTAAGGGAAGCAGGGCTATCTGCATGTCTGACCCCCTTGACAGGGTCGAACAAAAGGAGGAACCCTCTAGAAGGTCAGACGCTGACAGCTCATAAATGGTAATCAATGCCAGTGGTCACTTAAAAGGGGGATAACATCCTCCATACACAGATCTGAGGGTCTCAACAGACCCATTTTATTTTCGGATTCTCGAATAAGACGAGAATGGAGAGGTCAAGAGACGGGACGGATCAAGCTGATATTAACTCAACGTTAACCCAGGAGGAGAGGTAATGTGTTTAGTACCTTTGTCATCACATGTTGCAGTTTCTATTGTGGGTCTGATTATGTCTAGACGGTATAGATACGTCAGGGCAAACTCTGAAAGGATGGTGGGATCTTCAATATGTAGGATAATTTACTTCTGAAGGTGTCTTCGGCAAAGTTTTTAAGGGAATAGGTCATCAACCTCACGCATTCTAAGCGCTCGAAGCTCCCCATCAAGAACCCCGGCATTCCTGTCTATGGAACGGAGGCAATTCATGCGCTGCTCTCTTTGTGGCATGGAAATCTTAATGGCCTTCAGCCGTTTCTTCAGTAGTTTGAGTTCTGAAAGATTGCAAAAATTTTGTCCGTCTCTGTATCCAGAGGGTTAAATATTGAAGGAGTATTGCGAACGTACTGAAAATCATTCTCTGTTATCATCGAAGTTTATTATTACATATTCTTGAGGTTTTATTTGTGAAGGTCAGTTTTTAAAAAGATTAATGACTCATTACTTTCGACCTGAAAAAAGAACTAATTAACATTGGGACATGTAATATTCACACAATACATAATGCTTTTCTTAAAGGTCTAAAAGAGTTTTGAGGAGATGTGGCTGAACTAGTTTTTACTATTCACAGATTTTTTAATCAGTGGCCTAAGTATTGGTCAACATACAAACAAATTCAAGAAGACTTGAAACTTCCCACTTAAAGCATTGTTCAAGCAGGTGGCTAAGCCTAAAGCCAGCTGTTGAAAGGTTGCTTGAACAGTGGATTGCAGTGTGAAAGTATTTCTTTGACAACATTCCAATAAAGAAGCCAAACAAGATACAAATACCAGGCTACAAAAAATTGTTCATTTACTTAGAAGAGAAACTATGAAGGCTGAGGTGATATTTGTCATATCAAGTGCAAGTATATTTAATCATGTGACCGAATTTCTTCAGAAAAAGGAACCTCTAATACTAACCTTCATTCTCAACTTGAATTGTTGACAAGAACAATTTTGGGTAGGATCTACGAAGGGGAATTTATTTGAGATTTGAAAATGGATAAATCGGAAGATTATATGTCCTCAGAAACTGTTGCCTCTGGCTGATATTGTGATTGAAGATAAAATTTCTAGAGCGCTACAGAATGTGAAAGAGAAGGAAAGGAATTTCTTTTTTCTAAGGGCTCAGAAGCATTGCATTGCCAGTGTTAAATATCTTTTGAAGAAGTCCTCCTTCAGTACATCTCTCCTTAAAAGTTTATCCTGTCTTGGTCCTCTTGAGAGACTCAGTGGCGAGAGTGTTCGACAAGTATTAGAATTTGCAAGAGCAATGCTATGGGATGTCCCGACAGATATACTACTGGATGAGTGGAAATTACTCAAAAGAGAATTTGAGGAAGAATTATTTAGAATTAATCCTATTGATGTTTACTGGAACCAGTTCTTTCTACTGCAAGACATTAGCAAAGTTGCCAAGTGCTCCGGAACTTCTATGCTAAAGAATCGAAAATCCGCAACTCTGCGTAATCTTTGGTTCCCTCTCGAAATCGTGTCGATGCAGGGGGAAAAAAAATTTCCTCTATGAAAAGGAAATTTTTTTTTCCATTTTCGGAGAAATTGTGTATTAGAATTTTGTTTCTATAATTTAGGGATAAAACCTTTCATGTATACACGTTATTTTTTATCCTTAAAACAGTCCAAAATCCTCCGGTCCTCGGCCATTTCGGATTATTTGAATTTTTTATCAAAAAACCTTAAACGAACCTCCTGTACGCAAATTTTGTGTTTGCAATACTAAAATAGCAGATATATAAATAGGAATAAGTAGAAAGAATATATAAATAAAAAATTAGAAATTTTATTTGCAAATCTTCTAATTTTTCTGTGTGGTATTTACTCTGAACATGTCCGTTATTTTGCGTTATTTCATCAATTAGCTCCAGGTTTACCTCCTTGTTCTATGAAAATTGTCTAAAAGTGAGGAAAAAAACTCTTGTTAACAAAACGTCCAATATTTTATTTTTTCAAAATTTTTTGACGATTCCGGATTTTGGACATCCGCATTTGGGACTTAAAAGAAATTATTTGTGCTTATGGGGAATTTTATGACTGTTTTTAAAGAAAAATATGCTGACATTTTATTTTTGTCCTTATTTTCGCGTTGCTCCGGAAGAAAAAGACAAAATTATTTTCAGACTCTTTCGACAAAAAATAAGACATAATTTTTCAAAGAAAAAGAAGAAATTCTTCAATCTGTGTCAAAAATAAACAAATTAAAAAATCATAATTCCTATTTTTAAAAAAAAATTTATGTTAATATTTTAAAATTATATACTTTTTATATGAAGAAAATAAAAATATCCTTCCAAAGAAAGAAAAGATAGGGGTAGCTGGAGAGGCTCTTTTTATTTCTATCTTTATACTTGAATATATTTAGCATTATTGTTATTTGTTACTTTTTTTGCTCGATTAGTCACTTTTGTCACCTTTTTGTACTCGATTAGTCACTTTTTGGTTCAATTAGTCACTTTTGTCACCTTGAAACCTGTTAGGAGCCCTGAAATCATGATATGGACAGGAATAAAATTGAATTAATACTTATAAAGAAAAAATAATAAAACACCCGAAATCAGTGATAAAGCAAATGGTTTTAAGAGGTCTGCCAAAGTGGTGGTTTAATTAGAACCAGCGCAACACACTACTTTGGTCACTTCGTACCTGTCCTTTGAGTTCACTTTCAAAACTTCATACAAGCCAAAAAATTTAGGTTCCAGCTTTAACCCTGTGCCAAACTGGGTTTGCTGGATTACTACGAGATTGTCCATTTTATAACTAGTAGCTTTCTTGTGTTTCTTGTCATAGTACTTCTTATTCTCGTCTTGGATCTTTTTGATATTCGCCTTTGCATCTTGTCTGAAAATATTTCGATCCTATTGATGGTTTTCCATCATTTCTCTTTATTTCACATTTTGATGCCAATCAAGAGTTCAAATAAAGTGTACTTGTACTCCAGCTTACTGTGCTGTTCAAAACTCTGTAGCCTTGTGACATGTCTGAGTTTTCATCATCCTTATGACATGCTGATCCAATTACTAAGTAGGTTCCTCTAGAGCTAGTTTTTTCAAAACAGAGATAAGAGTTCAGTGAATCCTTTCAACTGGTCCATTTCCATGAGGCACTCCAGTTGCTATTTGAAGGTGTTGGATACATTCTTTGCAGTATTCTTTGAAAACATTAGACATGAACCCTGAGCCTCTGTCAGATGTTATTTAAATTTGGTTTCCTATAAAATCCATGTGGTATGTGTTAAGCGGAGCTTCTTCCTTGGGAATTGGATTTATAAAGCATTCTTTCTTGGGAGGTGATAACTGACAGGCTCTATGATACACTGGAATTTCATCTTCCAAAATTATTTTCATCAAAACCTCAGTAGACTTTGTCTTCCTTGGCTCATAATTAGATACCAGGTCTTCTACACTTTTCCGAAGACAGCCATTTTGGATGTGACGGAGCTCCAATTAATTTCCTGGTTTGTAGCATTCTGTAATTTGGAGTATCCAGTCAACAGATTCCTTTTTTGGAACCTTAACTTCATCGAGAAAAGGAAATGATACTTGACTCAAAAATGCTGATCTAACGATAGCTTCATAATACACTCAGTAACAAAAAAATCGACGCACCTAGAAGGAATCATCCGATTGCTTTGAAATTTTGTATGCAAAAATGTTTTGACCAAATATGCAAATGATTAAAATTTGGTGTCCAATGAATGAATAGTGCGATCTCCAGCGCATCGGAACTGCGCTTCCAGCAGATGTATATAAGGAGTTGTTCTTGAACTGTTGTTAAAAATTTCTGCTGCATTGTGATTTAGGATACCTTTCAAAGACTGAAAAAAATGCCTCGCTGCAGGATTCGAGCTCATTACGAGCAACTTTCAGAGTTTGAAAGAGGTCGTATCATTGGATTGAAAGAGGCAGGTTGGGCAAATCGGAGAATCGCTCGTCTTGTGAGTCAAAGCGATGCGGCGACTAGAAGATGCTGGCAAGAGTGGGTGGACAATGTCAGATTTCAGCGTCATGATGGTAGCGGTCGACGTAGGGCCACAACAGATCGCGAGGACAGAGTGATTGTCAGGTCAGCTGTCACAGCGCCTGATTCATCGCTATCAACCATCAGTCGTGCGACACACACGAGTGTCCACCATGACCATTCAGAGAGAGCTGAGAGAGTGAAATCTACGCTTGTACTGACCGTTACGCCACCTGCCACTCACGCCTGCACACTGTCGAGCCAGATTACAGTGTTACTTGGCTCGATCAAGCTGGAATGATGCTGACTGGGGACATAGAGTCTTTAGCGATGAAACCCGCTTCCAACTGTGTCCTGCCGATCATCGAAGACGCGTCCGGAGACACCCGGGGCAGCGTGCCGATCCTGCTTTCACTATCGCACGCCACACGAGCCCTCAACAAGGAGTTATGGTCTGGGGTGCCATTTCCCTTGATAGCAGGACCCCTTTGGTCATCATTAGAGGTACACTTACTGCACAGCGGTACATTGACGACATTCTGAGACATGTTTTGCTACCATTCCTTTCGCAGTACCCTGGGCTTATTTTTCAGCAAGACAATGCCAGACCACATACAGCACGTGTTGCTATGAACTGTCTTCAAGTTGTCAAACACTTCCTCGGCCAGCCAGATCACTAGATCTCTCTCCCATCGAGCATGTCTGGGATATGATGGGAAGGCGACTGCATCCGGTAGGGAATGTTGATGACGTAGTTCGACAATTGGAGGAAATTTGGCAAGAAATACCGCAGGAGACCATCCGGGATCTTTATTGGTCTATGCCATGCCGTGTGTCAGCTTGCATCCAGGCTAGTGGCAGGTCAACATCTTATTGAGCTCGTTACTGTAACTCTGAAATAAATCCTTCAATTGTTCTGAAATTTTAATCATTTTCTATTCGGTACATAATTTTCCTATCCACCAATTTTTGTCTCCATCAGACAACTCCTTGGTGCGTCGATTTTTTTGTTATAGAGTGTATATATCTTTGCTAAGGATAACCTGAAAGTCAAGTTGACAAACATGCCCGTTTGTGTTGAAAAGATTATCTCGTCTTTACCAGGCCAGTGTTGATTCCAGATAATGGACGTTATACTTGTCAATTTGAGTGGGTTTTTCATTTTATTGTAGACATCCTCCCTTTAAATGTTACATTTACTACCTGAGTCAAGGAGTGCGAAAACAGTCAACTCGCCTAGCTTCACTTCTTTCAGGAACTTGTTCTGTGTCCTAGTAAACTTCTGACAGTTCAGTTCTGACTGCAGCTACATCGAGCATGTGTCTATCAGGTTTTTTCTCAGGTTTAGGGATCTTATTCTGTTTCTGGGATCCCAGTCATGACATCAGGGTATTGTCCGTCCAGAATTCCTCTTCTGGCCAGTCCCATGTCTGTTCCACACAGGCTCAGACTTGATATTTTTCACCTCTTCACTACCAAGACTTTCTTTGCTTTCATGATTGCCATAACTTCTGATATAACTACTATAGTCTCTTTGAAAATTCCTCCTTCATAGGCTCTCTCTCAAACTTTTGTATTCATCAAACTTTCCTGCCAGTTCATCTGGCTTTTTGAACTAGCTATTCCTTGCAGAGATTTTCCTTGATTTCTTCAGGAGCTCGAAATTTGAGCTGTTCAATTATCAGTAAATCTACCAGATTGTCGAGTGTTGACTTGCAAAACTGTTGTCCACTCATGGAAGTAGCAGCTCAGTTCATGAACATAGTTCCTTCAGGTTTTATCTGTAGTTTTGGCGAGACGATAAAACAAGTTTTTCTCAGGTCACTTTGCACCTCTTTAGAATCATGTTCTTGACATAGTCAAAGTTGTTGGCATTTTCAACAGATTCTCTAACAAGCGTGTTTGAGATGCCTGACGGCATTACGTGCAACAAACAGGCTACCCAGTTTTGCTTAGGCACCTTTGCCATTTCTGCATGTCTCAATGTTTATAAGAAAAACTGCCATATCATCTTTTCTTACATCTTTACTTGGGTATTAACTGAGCAAGAGGATTATATGCTGAGTTTCCTCTGTGCACATAGAAGCTGCAACAAGTTGACTAGCTCGAGCTACTTCTAGTTAAAGGAATTTTATCTCCATTTGAGCTGTCCTCTGCCTTTTGATTTTCAATGATTCGGCTCAGAATACCAGAAACAATTTCTTTGATGTTGCAGTCACTTTCTAAAATGAGTTTTCTAAGGTCGACAACTTTGCTGCCTTCTGTCGGTGTCAAGCCTAATTCATCTGCCTCTTATAAATCTGTCTTATGACCTATGGTCAAGTAAGCCATGCCGATTATGTCGGCAAAGTACAAAATAAAATAATACAGGCGTAAATAATCCACCTTTTAAGAAAAACGCTGTGCATTCACAAGTATGATTTACTATCCTCAATGACTCAATTTGAACTAGTCCTATAGGAAAACATACTGGGAGACACAGTCCACCAATGACCCAATTGTGGAGTCAAGAAAAAATAATAGTTTGTACACCTGGAAAACATTTACCCTCAACTCAACTCTGGAGTCGAAAGAAAATGCTATGCATTACTATGTGCATGATATTTAAATTTTGTTGTATATGTTTAATTGTGAAAAAAATGCATAGATTTGGAGGTATGCAAGCACTGAATATTTGTCAGGAAAAGGTACGAAAAAGAATTTTTGAATAAATATTTGGTTTATAAATAATTTTTTTAGTGTTTTCAATTTTTAGAAAAATGTATGTATTTTAAAGTGAAGGTCATGAAGAAGTCACGAAATTAAGTTTCCAAAATTTGGTAGACACCCTGTAAAAAAAATTATGTCTACGAATTTTCAACAAATATAGCATGCTGCAAATTGTTAAATGTGCTGTCCTTAGAGGAAATGATGCGTACCCACATTGGGTGCTCCATCACAAGTGTCCATCACTTCCTGCCTTGTAGTGGCCTATGATTAGGAATCGGGTGCCCGTCGTAATTTAAAAGAAAAAATTTCAGAATTTAATATTATTCAGGTATTTGAATAAATAGTGCATTGATAATTAAGGATTTAATATTGTTCACTTTATCCTCAGTTTTTAATTATATCCTTTTTTTGCAGGAAACAATTCACGGGTTCTGTCAAGTTTCCAATTGTATCAATAAGACAAAAATGTGTAAGTTAAACAGGAAACAATACAGAGTAAGAGATGAAGTTGTTCCTCCAAATTATATGCAAATGAGTTCATCTTATTGCTCAGGAACTGCTTTACCAGAAAATTTACTAACTCATTGGTCTAATCTAGCTTTTAATTTTAAAGCAGAAAGGTTTGCCAATATACCTAGGACAATTTGGCAATCTAATAAGGCAATTGCCAGCTCCAAGTTTTCAGACATTGTTTGCGGCTTCAATATACTTTCTGATTGTGAGATCATTGTGTTTTATGAGGAGACAAGGAGCTGCATAAATGTATTTCTTCCTGAATTGGACGAAATGGAAAAAAGATGGCTGTTGGAAGAAAAATCTGATGAAGTTCAGGATGAAGATATGAGAAGACTTGAAAATTTCTATCGTGAAATAATGCTAGACCCTGAAAGAAAAGATACATTTCACAAGTTTTTATCTGCACCAGAGACAAGATTAAAAATTTCAAATAACATGGACATTTGTTCCAACGCAACAGTTTTAAATACTATGGTGTGTCATAAAAAATATTTACCTTTAACAAAAACAGATTGTAAGTTAGCTACTAAAATAGTTGAGGTGGATCCTGAATCGCTAATTGCAACTATTGAACAGAATACTTTACTTCCTTTAAAATTAAAGTTTAATGCATATATGCATTTAAATGAATTCCTTCCAAGTATTATAGGTTTACCTTATGCATTAGCTGAAACAAAAATAGTGCAATCATATGAATATGGTTATTTATATGAAAAACTTCAGAACTATTTTATAGCTACTAGAGATTGTAGTTTTGTTCATTTTCCTGATTCTGATGATGAGAAAAATGTATGCTTTACTACGTTTCATGATTTTAAAGATTATGTTGAAAGCTGTCCTCTGTATAAAACGATTGAGGTACCTAAAACAACTAGCAGTTTAGTTAAATCTCTTTGTACAGGCAAATCTTACAGAATACCTTGTTATGAAAATGAAGCTAAGAAATATATGTCCAAAGCTACAAACTTCAAAAATTGTACGTTCAGTGAGTTGGTAAAGCATATGTCAGATATCAGATCTTCATATGTTCCTGAATCTTTACGATTTATTATTACTTGATGTTATCTGTGCCTCGTGTTTGAAACAGCTTAGCCAAGTATGGTCCTTGTGTTGTAACAGCCTGCAAACATAAATATAGCATAGCATAGCTGAATGAAGAGCATTGTGTTTCTTAGGATAATGCTGTTAGTTGCATTTAATGTTCATGAGTTCTATATATTTCCTGAGAAAATTTTGTTCTTTTATATGGAAACTCTTATTAGTAATAAAATCTTATCAAATCAAAATGTTCCTATTTTGAGATTTTTTTATCAGCAATGTCAAAACTATCAATATTATAACTGCATAAAAGAAATTAAGTTGTTATATAAAGCTGTTTTGCACAAGTTATCTTTGCAAGTTATATTGCTGAAGTTTAGCGAAAAAAAAACTTTCTTACTCTAGAAACTTTAATTTTCTTATTGATGATTTGTTTGAGTTAATAGAATGTATTGTTAATTGATGATATCACTCTGTTGTGTTGTATCATTTTTCTCGAAAAGTCTTAGCTCCAACTGATAAATGCCAACCATTGTTGAATTGTCCATTAGAAAATAGGTGTAAAATTAGCTGCATCCATGTTGTAGAAATGGTTCTGGAACACTCATATCAGATTACTTCAGTTTCAATAGATATAATATATTGAATGTAATATATTATATAATATTGAATATGTAATGCATTGAATTTACTAAATATTATATGTATATTTATGTAGTATATAAAAAGTAATCACAGACAAATCACCCACACACTCACAAAGACATTTAAAATGTACACACATATCTAATTCAATTTTAATTTTGTAATTTAACATTCAATATCTACTTAAAATTCTGGTATGGGTCATTCCATGTCAAACCATACATAAAAGATCTTTTAATGCTACCCTCTCCTTTAAAAAAAGAGCAGTAATTTGTTGCCCAGTCACATATTCAGAATTCTGGCAATTTATAGCTTCCTGCTTGCAATAGTATTTTAATTTTGAAAATGGGTAATTTTCTAAGATTTTAAACTAACTGATCCTCTTGTATCGATCTAGTTTTTTTATCAGACTGAATGAAAACTTCGATAAATGACTGTAGATAAGTGTACAACCTTTCTAATCATGTATTAAATGACCTTTTTGTTTTCAAGGTCATTCAATTTTACTTATAATTACGAAAAATTGTATTTTTCATTTTTTTCCAAAAATTAAGTTATAGGTATACTATTTATCTTTGCTTTATGAATGTTTCATAGTAGGATACACATAAGTTCATAGATAAAAAATATTTGAAGTTAATAGAATGATGTAATCAGTACCTATAAATACAAATATTGACGACCAGCTACAGGCTCGAGCCCAACAAGGCTGGTCCTTTGTTTATGAATTCCCCAATTCTCACTGACTATCCAATTGTATCTTAAATTCGTACACTCCCTTTGAATTAACTATATTTTCTGGCAACGCGTTCCAACTGTCTATTACCCTATTAAAGTAGTAGTTTTTCCTTAAATACCGATTAAAATGTGTCTTATTCAATTTATACCCATGGCCCCTTGTTCTGTTATCCCTATTGAAATTTAAGCCCTCTGTGTCCCCTTGTTTTACAAACTTGAAAAACTGAATCAAATCCCCCCTCCTTCTTCTTCTTTCCAGTGTATACATGTTTAGCTTACTTAAACGTTCATTATAGTCGAAATTTGCTAGCCCCTTTATTATTTTTGTAGCTCTGTGCTGAACCCTTTCAATTGATTCTATGTCCTTTCTCATATATGGAGCCCAAAATTTTACAGCATATTCTAGATGTGGTCTTACTAAACCCTTATATAACGGCAAGATTATATTCTTATCCCTTGAAGTTACAGTCTTTTTAATATACCCCAATAACCTATTAGCCTTTTTACCCGCAGCTGAACATTGGTGACCCATTTTAAAATCCCTGTGAATTATTACCCCAAGATCCTTGACTGTTTCTCCCTCCTTTCCCTTTACTCCCTGCAGACAGTACTCGGCTCCACTGTTCCTGTAACCCATATGCAGAACTTGACATTTCCCTACATTAAATGACATACCCCATTTTACAGCCCATTCGGATATCTTATCAAAATCCCCTTGTAAATTTTCTATCTGTAACTTGGTATCCACTGTCCCCCATATTTTTAAATCATCTGCAAATATACTGATTCTATGCTTGATCCTCTGACCTATATCATCTATGAAAATTATAAATAAAATTGGTCCCAAAACTGATCCCTGAGGCACACCATTTATAACTTCTGTCCACTGTGAATAATTTCCTTTTACCTGCACTCTCTGCTTTCTACCCAATAACCAATTCTTTATCCATATTAATGTTTTTCCCTGAATCCAATTTTATTAATGTTTTTCCCTGCCTTTCCAATTTAAACAGTAATGCCTCATGAGGTGCTTTATCAAAAGCCTTTTGAAAATCTATGTACATGATATCCACACTGCTCTTATTATCCAGCTCCTCAGTAATTTTTTCGTAGAACTTCAAAAGGTTTGTAGAGCAGGATATGCCCTTCCTAAACCCATACTGATTCTCTGATAACAGTCCCCCTTCCTCCAAGTATAACATTATATGCTTTTTTAACAGAGATTCAAATATTTTGCAAATTACTGGTGTTCGACTTACTGGTCTATAGTTGCCCGGATCACTTTGTATTCCCTTTTTGAAAATTGGAGTTATGTTGGCCAACTTCCAATCCATTGGTACCCAACCCGTGCTATATGTTGAATTAAATATCGTGTGAATTACTTCCCCCAATTCTTCCGCGCATTCCCTAGTACTCTCGGATAAATATCGTCTGGCCCTGGTGCTTTAGATGGCTTAATTCTTTTCAACTGATGTACTATTTCCTCCCTGTTAAATTTGCATTCTTTAATTATACCCCCTGCAAAGGCTCCATCCTTGGGATCCTTTTTTAAATTATAGTTACCATTGAAAACCCCCAGAAAAAAGTCATTTAACACGTTTGCCATTCCCACCTCGTTTTGAATTAACTCACCTCCCTTCCCCTCCAACGGGCCCAGTGTAGTACTAAATTTATGTTTACCACTTGCATATGAAAAAAATTCTTTTGGGTTTATATTTATTTCCCTTGCTAATTTTTCCTCCAAGGACACCTTTTGCTTCCGACTAATAGTTTTAAACTCCTTTCTGGCTTTCTGATATGCCTCCTTGTCCCTGTCGATACCAGTGCTTTTATATACCCTGTATGTTCTTTGTTTTAATTTTAAAGCTTTGTGTGTTTCCCCTGAAAACCACATAGGGAGCAATTTTCTAGATTTTCCTTTTTTCCTGAACGTTACATGTTTTTTTAACACCCTGTCTAACTTATTCTTGAATTCCTCCCATTGTACAAAATGATGCAGTGCTAATAATCCCCCTTTGAATGTTTCCTTTAACTCTTCCCTTATCCTATGAAAATTTACCTTTCTGAAATTTGGAATTATCCTACTATTGATTGTGTATGCTGACTGAAAATTTATACTTAATCTGATACTTCTATGATTATTTATTAACATTTGTATCTTATGACCTGGTTGTCCTATTGAGATGAAAGGGCTTAATTCGTAGAAAAAAGTATCTTTATGATGATATATTGCATGATACTATACATTAATTGTGTTTTTCAGGTCAATCAGTTTGACTTTTGACCCTGAATTCCAAAAATGCATAACTTTTTTTTGTCTAAAATACGTTCAAGGTTAACTTTGTTTTGTGAAAGTTTCAAGAAAGACATGCAGGGGTTTATAGAGAAAAAAAATATTCAACATAAATACAATTAAACATCAATTGAAAATTGCATTTCCACTTAGATTATAAATTTTTAATTACTGAATGAATTCATATGAAATTACGAATTTGTGTGAAGTGTGGATACCATTCCATCATGCCTGTGGATAATGAGATGTAACTCGTTCAAAGGTTTCAGAAAAATGAGTCATTTTTCCCAAAGACAGGGAGTTTGGAGATGAAAATGTTTTGTTCTGCTTATTCTTATAGAACGCTTGTATGCAATTCTGATTCTGGCCATACTTTCTCTAATTGGAAAGATCTTTACTCAACAGGATACTAGATCATTTTAGTTGCAGTAAAAATAAAGCATGAATCATTCAGTGAGTTGAACTTATAGAGATATTTGTTACCTTTCTGTTTTCATATTTCTAACTGTTTGGGGATGATTGGATTAAATAAAATTTATTGCTGCAATCTATTTAAGGAAAAATTGTGTTATAAAAAAAATTGAGGAAGGTTTCAATTTGGGCTGTGGACAAACGGAAATTATTTTGTAGAACAAAATTTAACAAATGTAGAAATAAAGATTGTATTTATTTTGACATCCATCTCACAGTCATTAAATGGAATAACAGTACAAGCCTTTAACAAGTACTGCATTTGTTAGAACTCATGCAGAATTTATATTGAGCCTTGAAAGTACTGTTCACTCAGTTAATTTAAATTTAACATTATTAGGTGAAACACCTATTAAAAGTAAAAGATTGAAAGATGCAAAATACCCGAAGCGCAAACTAAAACGCATTCAAAAAGCCTTGAACGTTTTGTTAGTTTCATCATCTAGTGATTCATTTAAAGAACAGAATGAATCGTAAATATTCAACAGTTAAAAGAAAAATCAGAATTGAAAAAGTGCTATCTTAACAAAGAGTTGGAGTATTCAAAGAATACCAACGAATCTGGTAGAACAGGTTTTATGATTCTAAATGATAAGAAACTTCTATGAAAAAAAAGGAATGATGTCATCAGATCCTAAACCTGGAAAAGTGCATGAAGCAGTTGACCGTATAAGATTTCTATAACAATGACAAAATTTTGTTTGGAAAAAAAAAGGTTCGTATTACGAAGTGTACTCTGATCTTTTCTTTCAGAATTGATCCCGGACCGTCATCAATACCTCGTTTTGTTCCAGTACGATGTGAATTCAACCACCTACCCAAAAAACTACTTTATTCTGGAGAAAGTTCCAATTATGTTCCTCAAGCAGCACTGACTAGATTAAAATCGATCCTCTAATGATATACATAGGTATTTTAATTAACGTCGCTCTTGAGCAACACAACGTGCTATTGGCGACGGTCCAGGATCAAACCGAAAGGAAAGATTCGAGGACGACATCACGTTATTTTGAACCACGGTCAGATGACGCTGTAACGATATAGGAGGAACATGTAAGCAGAGTCGACAACGCGATATTACGGAAGTGTTGGTCAGGTGTGGGCTTGGGAATCGCCTTGGTCCGATTGGCTATCAAAGCGTAAACAATTTTTTTCATCGCGCTTGTCAATTAACCCCGCGTTAGGATTTATACTTTCTCTCAATAACACGTCACATCTTAAAACAGTGATTTGGAGAAATAACATGAAGTTATACTCCCACGTGTTCCGTCTATTTCATTAGAAGGTCCATGTAGGTTGTTAACTGCTGATCAGATTTATTCAAAGGCAAACGCTTCGAACATCAATCTGAAGGTAGGCCTCTTGAGCGTGACTATCAAGGTTAGCTAATTAGTTGAGTTATATGGCGCAATGGCCATATTTGGCAAAGCTGTCGCTGGTATCGAGAACATCGTCCCGCTGCAACCCAGGAGTTCTAAAAACGGAGCGGATCTAACCATAGACGTGAAATCTAAGCAGAATGAGCATTGCTAAGAAGAGCGACAAGACCAACATGTCGACTAGTCCATTTAAGGTAATTTTCTGACTAAATAAGTAGAAAACAAAATGATTTCAGTCCTGTGGTTTCATCGGAGCATACCAGCTCTGCATCTGTTGACGTCTAAAAAATCCAACGCCTCTCTTCTCTAGGGACCATAACTCAGTGCCCCGTCTCTTGCAGTACCTTGTTAACGACATTCGACAGTTCAAAAACGAAGGGCTACTAGACATTCTTATACCCCATCCTGTCATAAACTTGCCAACCTCTTTCCTCATCGATGGCGAATTCACGTAAGAGGAATTTTCGAAGGGAACCATAGAGCTGCAATGGTTTTGCGAAGGTCAGCCTTCTAATGCGCTTTTACACTTATTCAGAAATCAACCTACCCAAGGTCGTTTGTCTTCTCGTGGGAGTCGCACTATCTTACCATCTGCGTTGGAGATATCGTAGTAGACAGATAGTAGTTTGACTGCACAGTGATTCGTCCAGATGATCCTACAACCTGTTGGTCTGCCTTTCATGTCTCGTGTCTGAGGGACTATTTACAACACGATAACGCCGTCCACACACGGCTGGCTTCTCCCAAGTATGCTATCGGGTTGTTAAACCCTTGGGCCAGAGAGATTCCTAAATCTGTCCCCCGTTGAGCATATCTGATATTCTAGGCCATGAGTGGGGAACTTTTTTGAATAAAAGGCCATATTCATTTTCGGAAATAGTGGATACGCCGCACAATACTTGAGCCACTACTTACGAAGTAAAACACTAAATTACCAGTGTTAAATTTTATTGCATAAGATTACTAAAAAAATAATTTCAATAAAACATTTTTACAATATTTTCATAAAATATATTCACCTACATTTAATAACAGAATTAAAAAATATTTAATTATGAAGTTAATAAATAACTTTAAACTAAAAAAATAATTTAATGAGTTAAAACTGAGATATTTTGGGATTTTTTTTTATTAAATAATAATTGAGTATTAGGCTCCAGCTTAATTGTACGCAACCTGAGTTGGTCTTCTAAATTAATATCAGATATCCTAGTCCTTAAATGAGTTTTAATTCCTGTGTTAGGAATGAAAAAGTTTGTTCGTAACAATACATAGTTGAAAAAGCAAAAGAGCAGACGACGAGCATGTTGACGTAAACAAGTTTTCAACTGTTTTTTTCCATATTTCAATGGGATCTTTTATATATATTAAAAAAAAAGACTAAATGGTATATTCTAATTCAATTAATTCCATCTGCAGTTCCGTGGGTGCCGTAGGGATATGAAATAAATGTGGCTTCAAGCCAATTTCATTTCTAAAGTACAATATATTCGAAATCAGAAAATCTATCATGCTATTCTTCAATTAGCATGTCCAGTACAGTTATGCAGTCTGAAAGTTTCACATAGAACATATACATTTTAACATATTTTTCTCTCGTTAAGTGAGGAAAATGTTTCCCTCGTATTTCTGAGTTAGTGAAAAGAGTTTCGAAACAAAAATTTTTGTTTCGAAATACCTGCATTTTTTGCCATATAACATGTCTTGTTTTTCCCTGCAAACAAATCTTTCATTTTGCTTTGCCATAATTTCACAAAATCGCAGCATTTCTATATACTTCATTGTCAAATAAATCACCATTTATGTTCCTGGTAAAATTTTAAAATTTGTTCTCGCTAAGTCAAAACTTTCACTAAGTTTGTCCTTTTGATAACCAGCGCATTTTACAATAATATAGCAAGTAGATATTATGTTTCATCTAATTTAAGCATGCTTCCAAATTGCCGATGTCTTATTTTATTTACTCTAATAAAGTTAGCAATTGCAATAAGTTTGTACAAAGTGGAGGATTTAGCACAAAGATTTTGTTGGTCTAATATACGTGATATATTAACTTGTCTAAATTAGGACTTTCTTAGCAATGAAATGAATCATCGCTTTCCTCTCATAGAAGATTCACCGTCCGTACATACACTCGCCAAGTTATCAGGTCATCTTTCACACATTTCCTTAAAGTTGTTTTAAATACCAATTCCACGAGTCAGTAGATCCTCGTAACAGTGAAAATCTTCCTTTTTGAGCACGAATAAAATATATTTGAGCAGTCAGTTTTCAGTGGTTTCATCTAACGCTATTTAAAAATATACATCTTTAGTTTGAATTATTACTTGAAGTTGTTCCAGATTCTGAGCAAATTCATTTTGTGTTTGTTAGTTATAGTTCTTGAGAGAGGTAATCGCTTGTATTTGTCAACTTTTTCCGGAGTTCTAAACATCCCACTGCTTTAACAATACATTATTTCGTCATTACTTATGTCACTAAAGGATTTGCCTTTTTCCTCAAAGTATATGCACTATTTCGTATGTAACATCGGTTGCAGCAGTTCCTTGCTTAAAGCACCAAAAAGTAATACCTCTTTATGCTGTTTTTTTCTTTCATTTTTTGAAGTGCAAATTTACAAGCGTCTAATTTCACATAGTTATGGTCTTATGTACATGATGTTCATTTGCATTGCATTTTTTAATGATGTTAGTGCGGAATAATGTAACACAAACCATTTCGTCTTCGACTGAAATAAGAAAACTGCTACTGCATCTCCAAATCTGTAAATGTTCCGTTTTCTTCATTAAACTTCCTTTTAACGTTAACAATTGTAAAATCAAAAATAAGAAATTACAGGATTGTGTGTGTGTGCAAAACTCGACAAGAATACAGACAGTTGTCAAAATACAGCTACAAATATGCACATAAAAACAACTTTAAAAAAAAACAATGTCACAGGTATGAAAATTATGGCTATCAAATACAATCCGAACAGAACATTCAGCCATCAATGAGATGCAAATATCAGAAGACTAACACATAGTCTGAAATAATATTCGACAGGAGGACAGGTGTGCAACACTCGGCAAATTTCAAAAATTAAAAATGCTTTATAAAAATAAATTACATATAAACAATTACATAATACAAAAAAAATTGTTTATGACAGTGGATTAGTTTTCTGACATTTGTATCTTATCACATTGATGGTTCAATGTTCTGTTTGATTTGTGGTATGGAACTGATAAATATGTTTTTCACCATATAAGTAAAACCATTTATTTCATCTTTGCGACTACATTGACTAACAAAGACCACATAAGATCTTAGAAGGCCGAGGGTTCCCCATCCCTGTGCTAGGCTGTTGTACACCACACCCGGAATACACGGGATCTGGAGCTGCAGAATGCTTGGTTTAATTTACCACAGGATAGCGTTGGCCGTATATCAACATGGTATCGCCGCCCGAGGGGCTCTACAACGTATTAATTTATGACCTTTGTAATGTAATTCTGTAAAGTTCCTTGGATTTAATACTATGATCACACACACATTTCGTTATCTCTTCGTGTATACAATACATCACACCTGTTGTTTCAGATTGAGCACTGACTTAACAGTGTTCCTATTACTATGGCTTGGAATGTATTATAATACAAGAGTTTTTTCTTTTGTACAGTAGAACCTCATTATAACGGACTAATAGGGGCTGAAGATAGTCCGATTTAATGGAAGTCCGGTTTATAACAAATAATTCTTATAGGGGTGTAATGCAACATCAATGAAAGTACAGTAGTTAGCTATAAAAAGTGTTTATTACATATCAAATAAAAAATAGCCTTCAACATATAGGTTGAACTAAAAAAGATTGCTGTTTGTTGGTTATTAATTGCTTGCTTACATTCATTAGTTTGAAAATATAATTTATTTTCTGCTGGGTTTGTTTGCTGCTTATTTCTTCAGTTAATAACTGACGGAAGTGCCGTAAAGTGTTCATAATATGCAAACACATTTTCATTTGTCGATTGTTCAACATATTGAATAACAAAATTTAAACGGTCTTTCACTTCGCTCAATGTTTGTTATACGTGACGTCCGTTGTAATATGGTTTTACTGTGCTCTCGTTGAGTACATTATAACTATCTAAGTTTTCTTTTATGTAGTAAAATAAGATTTGCCTATACATATTTGCAGAAATTTCTTGCTTAACTAAATACTATCATGATCAAAATTACATTTACGAATTAGATTAGACACTAGACTGCAACATTAGAAACTTTATCAACTTGATATTGAATCCAGGAGCATCCAATCAATGCTTCCGCAGAAACCCTGTGCCTACCAACTAGCTTACGCCTTCACACCAAGAATGCTATTGTATCCCAATGAGGAATTTACCTATTTAAAGGGGCACTTCTGTGAAAAAGGATAACACCAGTGGGTCAATCCATGTCAAATCATCCAGAAAAAAAAGGATTTGACACCCATGATCACAGATTTTGATGAAACTTGGCATGTTTGTTTCTTTTATGGATTTAAGAACACATATAAAATTTTTTTGCTCTATCTCAAGCGGCTTATGTTTTATAGCCTGTTAAAGTTTTTGGAATTTTGCGGTTTTTATCGATTAGATGGAGGAAACAAAATGATGGTGGTAGTCCATGAGGATGTAAAATTTTACAGTGGAATCTTCTTCTGCATTCACCTTACTCACCATACCAAAATACCATAAGCTGTCATAAACACAAGCAATAAAACATCCAGGATATGTCTTAGAAATAAGTTGGAAGTTAATATTTGTAATGTTGGATTTGCAAAACTCGAAGTTCATTTGTTGTTTTAATTTGTCTTTCCAGGTGTCATTGAAGACTTTCCTTCCTGGGGGGGGGGGGCTAAGTGTTTTACGTTAAACCCATATTCCTTCACATTCTGTTTTACAGTGACTGGTTGCAAAAAATGACCACTGGGCTTTTAGTTGAAAGTTCTTTTCATGCAGACACAGATTAATGAAGTTGTATTTATTTTTATATTGCCCAGAGAGAGAGAGAGAGAACATCAGTCACTGAAGTAGTGAATGTTTGATATGTGGGTAGTTCTTTCAGAAAGGTAGTTACAGTTTTTTGGATCTCATACACCATACTCGCGTCATGTTTAAGGTCATCAGATTTTATACAAAGAGGTAAATTCAGTTTTTTATTGCTTGCATCATTGCAGTGAATGAATAATGACAGGATGAATAGTGCATGAATCTGAGGTCTAGTGGTAACCTTGCGCCTCTTTTTGTATTGTGAAAGCATAATTTTCACTAAAATACAGAGATAACAGCTGTATTTAAGAAAACTGTTTCCTTTAAACTTTTAATAAATGAATCTTGTGATTTAGCAATGTATGAATGAGGTATTGACCTGTTCAGTTTTTCTACTGAGTTATCACTAACCTCATCAACTGAGCTCGAGCACCCTATCATTTCAGTTCGATCAGTCAAAACCCACTGATTGTACTCGACAGGGTTTTCATCATCATAGTTCTCAAATTTTGACTGTAAAAACTGGACAAGGCTATATTTTAATGGACACTTGTCGCAATGCCTTAGTATACATTCTCTTACTGTTCCTTCACAAACAATATACGAAAAAGGTCTTTGTAATCCTCTTCAATACCTGCTCAAAAAGAATCAATAAAATCACATTTTGATGTATTGTGCAAACATGCACTAAGTGTGTGCTAGTGGCACCAGCCAAAACACACCATATCAGGTACTAATCAAAATTGAAGACACATCCTTTTTGTCACAGCTTGAGTGTATTTATTGCTTATAATATTTCTTGAAATAAGTTACTGTGTTAGTGAGTTGACTAGTTTAGAACTAGTTTTTAAAACTAAATTTAAATTGTAATGTCATTTTATTTACTTTAATTAGACCTAATTGTTGAAAATAAAGAAATTAATTATCTTATTTCTAAATAATCTCAAGATATAATTGTGGATAACCTATTTTAAAACATTTTTTTTTTGTACACAAACACACAGGCCTGATTAACAATATTAATTACACTATATTACTTTAATAATTTTAAATTTGTGTTAGCTTTGTCTAATTTTATTTGCAATTGGTTGATATGTGACATTTGTAGTTAAAATTTTACTAAAATTGTAACTTTAATTGAACGTTTTTAAGAAAATTAGTGAGTCAAGTGATTTCTATCTTAAAGTGAGAAAAAATAATAAAGGAGTGAAAAAACCATTCATTTTATTTTTCCATGTGGTAGAGCATATCTTTAAGAACAAGAATAAAAAAAAAATTTTGATTGTTCTTAACCCTTTTGAAGATATTCCACTTAGCGTAGAACTCGCCATTTTATTTTTAAAATCTTTAAATAGAACTTTGGAATTTTTTTGTGACTATGTATAAGATACTTGCAGGTATAATTAATTTTTTCCTGGACTCCTTACATATTGATGGGAACTCTTAAAAAATTTCATCATCATTGGTTGATAAACAAGGGAGATATAATTTATTTTCTATAAAAAACAAATTTGATTTCCTCCGTCTGATCGATAAAAACCGGAAAATTCCAAAACCTTTAACAGGTTATAAAACATAAGCCATTTGAGATGGAGCAAAAAAAAATTTTTCGTGTTCTTAAATCCATAAAAGGAACAAACATGCCAAATTTCATCAAAATCTGAGACCATGGGTGTCAGACCCTGGTTGAACTGACGTGGAATGACCCCAGTATCAATCATTCCTGCATATACCTTGGTATATGCCTGTTTTGACGTCATGGCAAGAACATTTCAAACCGGATCTTTTTTTAACTCAGATTTATAATTCCATTTTGTAATTGGAATGAGTCTCCAGATTGGATGTGGTAATTGGTAATTTTTATAATTAACGTCGTACTAGAGCAACATAACGGGTTATTGATGACGGTCCTGGATCAATCCCCTAAGGGAAAGATCCGAGAACAACGCCACGAAATTTTGAACCGCGGTCAGAAGACGAGGCAACACCTGAACTAGCACCCCACTCTCCAAACTTCCACACCAACCCAACGTGAGGACGTTCGACCACGACAGAGTTAAGGTGCACCAGCTGCCTCCACACCATGCGCTTACAAACATCTATGCACTGACCCGGATTCGTACCAGGAACCTTCCGATCTATGGGCTAACACCTTTAACCACCAGCCGGTTGGTCGGCCAGTTTTGACATCAATCGAATCTGGTTAGGTCTAGAAAATATACAGTCGGTTGATCGTTTCCGAAGCATGGGTTCAAATGTCTTCCAGGAATTCTTGTACAAATCTTTGGGGGTAGTTGAATTAACGTCGTATTTGAGCAACAACGATGGGCTATTGGCGACGGTCCGGAATAAGTTCTAAAGGGAAAGAAACGACGGTCAGATGACGAGTTCAATGCCTTAGCTGGCACCCTATTCTACGAACTTCCACACCGCGCCAACGTGAGAGACATTTCAGGCCGCGACAGGTTTAACCTCCACCAGCCCCCATGTACACGACGCTCTTTGGCTGTACCTAGTTTCGAATTCGCACCCCTCCGGTTGCTAATTCGTTATTCTTCCAACTGGTCTACCGCGGTCCTGGGGAAATCTTTAGTTTTGTCTTATCCATGCCACCTAAGACAGCCCCTGTGCATTCTGTGGAAAGATCTAACCCTCCAAGTTTTTTGACGAGATATCTCGTCCATCAAGATCAGACCAAAAATACTAGTCTTCCAAATCTTGCCGAGTTTTTATGATGACGATCAAGATATGATCAATTCTGGGTTTTCCTCTAATAACAAGGTATCTCGTCTACCAAGATCAGGTTAGTTTTGCTAAGGATTTTGGTCGAGATCATTAGCAAACCTTGTCGTAGATACCACGTCGAGACAACCACAAGGACAGGACTGTCTTAATGGCATGGATGAGGTTTTTTTTAAGTCGACAAAACTAAAGATTTCCCCAGGACCGCGGAGACCAGTTGGAAGAACAACGAATTAACTACTCCTTGGATAACTATGGAAATATTAAGAAGCAAACACACTTTCAAAAATAAGTATCCCTAAGTAAATCACACACACACACACATAAAGTTTTAAAAAAATACTTATTTTTATTCAGAGTAGAGGTGAAGGCTTTCGAACCTTCTTATTAATGAGCAATTTATAATTTAAATAAGCAATATTTTACAATGAATATTTTAATATCAAAATGAAGGTAGATTGCTCTGAAGCTCATGAAGAAATTAAATTAAAACCCACGTGTAGCTTCAGTTACAGGTTGATCAATAAATAACAGCATATTTAGCGTCGAGTACGAGCATGTGCAAATATTCCGATGAACGAAATAGCGACACGAGACGTCAAGTATACGCTCCTCAATTGTTAAATGAATAATTACAGTAGTCATCATTAGATGGCGCTGTCACAGTCACTCGAATCGCATCCTACTCTTGAACGGGTATGCAATTATTCAATACGAGAGTTAAAGAATAGTTGCGATTCCTAAGTCATTTCACAGTAGATGACTTATAATAGACAATGTTTTTTGAGGGTGTCTTCTGATTTGACGTGGCTCAGTGAGTTTGCCCACTGCCCTAGCAGCCTTCGAATTGCAAGCCACAATTCGAAGGTTCATTTCGCTTATCTGTGTTAATAAAGCTTTCGTTTTGTGTGTATTTCAATTTATTGTCGTTTTGGGCTTCTTTTGGCCAAATATGGTCGCTTGTATGGCTATCTTGTATGAATGTAGTTGCTGTTATAGTATTACGGAATCTGTCAACTTTGAACTGAACTGTATAGGTGAGGAGCCCATGTTATCTCTACAAAAATATGACATAATGATGAAGGGACAATTATTCTATACTACCGTCACTTTTGGGAGAATGATAAGGGATCCTTATTGGAAAATTTAGGGTCTTTCTAGTTGTCCCCCAAATACAATACTTGCCCATTTAACTCAAAGGAAAATTTTATTTGATTCCAAAATTTATTCAAAATCCTTTTTCATGTCTAAGTAATACTTATTTTGGAACTGAATTGTGAATGACACCCGCACATTTGTATCAGCATGCGTTAGATACTATATTCAACCTATCAGCTGAATTTCACATCTGACACAACACATTGAACTTCCTGTAGCTAACGGCACTTCACTGGTAAGAGCTGATACAGTTGGAGATTTTGATGTCTACGACTTTTGATAAATCTACGACAGCTGTAACCACATTTTCAAAGCAACAGGATGGCCACGGTAGCCTGGGTTGAATTCCTGTAACTTGCTCGGTGATTTTCTATCTTCAATGTCAGTAAAATTTCTTTTTATGTGTTCGTTACTTGACGTTGTTAGTCTTATGTTTGGTGCAGTTTTGCCAAATATAGCCCTTGCGCCTTAAATCCACAACCTAACCAATCCACCTACCTCTCTTTTCAGTTCATACAGGATGTTTTGAGCATCCTATATACATGCTTCTTTTAATTATATAGTCATAAATCATAAAAGGAAGTATCATTATTTTTTAATCATGCGTCAAAAAATCATTATAGCGCCTGAAATTCAAACGAATGTTTACGTTTGAAGTAACAACACTCTCATTGACGCTCTCTTGTCTGTCTTCTTTTTCGCATAGATTGATCAAATATGGCCTTTGTGCCATAAAATTCAACCCAGCTGATAACCGTCCTTGTGTTGTTGATCTATATTAGATCATCCTAAAATCATTTTTACCTACATCATTCATGGAGGAGTGGTGTGGAAGTTTGGAGAGTGGAGTGCCAGCTCAGGTGTTGCCACGTCATGTGACCGTGGTATGACACCTTAAGACATATAACTATTCTTATTTTGGGGACTGCTCATTTTATTTGTTGCAAAAAAATTTTCAATTACTTTTAACTTTAGAATTATGGCTTTGTTATATAAGATTAAATAAAATTGAATGCACGTTTTAGTTTTTAGTCATGATTATTTTGTTTCTTCTTAATGAGAAATTGAATAGAAAAGCAACAAAGGAAGTGTAAAATTGCGTGTTAAGGAAGTGAGTCAATGAATTTGAAACATGGTATCTTTTTTAAATTTCAAGTTTCCATTTTTCCTTTTTGTTGGGAAAAACTATACTTTCAACCTAAACTGACCCTATTTTGAATCAACATAGGATATATCCCATTTCAGTTTCCTCTTCAGTTCTAAGACACATAAACTTGAAAAGTTATGCATTTGTTCAATAGATGGAGACACTAGGGTATAACAGATGTCTTTAGTCTATTTTTATACTGACAGTAAACTGAACTATCTGATTTGATTTTAAAACTAACCACTTCGTGGCTAGCCCAGCGTTGCCCGTGTCAGTTGCTTTTGTAAGGGCTATTGGTTTGCTTCGCAAACCAAATGGGAATTCGTAGCCCATTGGATAACAGCCATAACGTAGTTGACAGTCGCGTTGGTTTGCTTCGCAAACCAAATGATACTCCGGCGTAACGTCACAATTTCTTGCAAAAATAAAAAATATTTAACTGAAAAATTACTTATTAAAAGAAAATCAAATTCAAAATTTCCGCAGATTTCAAATCCGTTGAAATTTTAACTCTTCGTGAACGATCTAGTAGATAGAAAAAAGAAGTACATAACTAAATTAAAACTTTGTTTTTTATCGTCTTCTGGAAAATTATTCCTCTGCGCAATATGAAAACGGAAAAAATAAATTTAGAATATGATCTTTTATGCTGTTGCCATTCCAAAGAAAACAATAATAATTAAATTTCCTTAAATTCAATTTAAAATGTTCTAGATTGAGTTTTAAAATTCGCCGCTACCCCAAAATTGTAAAAAATTTGGACTACCTGTGTGCTAAATCCCATAACTGAAAGTGCCATAGAGTCGTCAAGACTTTGCGGTGCAGAAAACAAACAAACAGTTCCTTTTATAATATTAGAAATTGTTCTTTTTCAAAATAGAGAAAATGCTTTTTGCAGAAAAATTCACGAATTTAAAAATTTGTTACGAATTTGCAAAAGTGCTTATTTTATAAACAATTTGTTTTCTCGTTAAATGTTCTATTTGTTCCATACGTTTATGTACACAACTAGTTGAGTTTCTAGAAGTATTGCAATTGAAACACAACCTGAATGAATTTTGAATAATTAGTGGATTATATAGAACAAAAAAAAACAAGAATCACATTTCTCCCAAGCTTCCCGCAAAAGCACAGATTGCTTATATTAATAACTATCAGAGTCTATCTTCTTATCTTCTACTCATATATTCGATCAATGGACCTATAAGATGATGTATCAATGCGTGTTCTCTCGTTCCGTGGACCAATTATATCAGTGATTCTCAACCTGTGGGGCGCGCGCCCCTAGGGGGGCGCGAGAATATACAAGAGAAAATATTATTCAAAAAAATTGATTAACTGACTTAAAGGAAAGCACACATACACATAGAAAACAAAATACATTTCGACATATTTAATAATTAACTTATTAAAGTAAAACAACTTCAAATCAAAACTTACTTAATCAAAGCATACCAAATTAAAAACAAATTTAATAATTATTAGTGACTTCCTTGGGCCTGTCTTGCCGAGCAAAGTTTTTCGAAGGAAGGCTTAATATTAGAAATAGCCACTCTCAGTTCTGTTTCTATATTTAGCCGAGATCTATATTTTGTCTTCAAAGAAGCCACAGCAGAAAATCCAGTTTCACAAAGGTAGGATGTTGAAAATGGTAATAGAATGCGAAATGCCCTTGTTTTTAGCGCAGAAAAAAATATATATATAATCCTCTACTCCTGACCAAAATTCAAATAGTGATTTATTACTAAATTGTCTTTTGGTTTCGCCACTTGTCGTGAAGTCTATGAATTTTTCTTCCTCATCAATTGATTGTCCTTCGGGAGTCTTATGAAATGGATCCCTAACCCACTCGTAACTTGCTATCAGTTTCTCGTCAGCAAGAAAATACTTTTTAAAATTCTTTGCCAGCATGGCTAAATGATTTTCAATGGTTACAAAAACAATTTTTACATGTTCTTCTTCAGCCTTGTAAATTTCAGTACAATCATTCACATTTGCAAACATTGTTAGGTTTTTTAGCTTTAAATTTCTGCTCCACACACACAATTCCAATTTTCTACAAAAAGCATTAACTTTATCACTCGTATCCAACACATGTATATTTGCTCCTTGGAGTTGAAGATTCAAGTTATTTAATTTCTCGAATATGTCGACCAAGTAGCTCAATTTCATCACAAATAAACCATCGCGAAAATTCTTGGCTTCCGGTCTGTTTTCTTCTTCTAGGAAAATGGCGATTTCTTCTCTTAATTCATAAACACGTTGCAAGAATTTCCCACGTGATAACCATCTTGCCTCGCAATAAAATAGTAAAGCTGAATGCATTGCACCCATGTCTTTACAAAGTGCGGAAAAGATTCTTGATTTCAGGGGTCTCATTTTGATATAATTTACTACGGTTACAACTGTAGTTAACACAATATTCAGACCGGGACTCATTTCTTTGGAAGCCAAAGCTTCTCTGTGGATCATGCAATGTGTCCAGACGCACTGAGGCGATTTTTGTTTTACAAGTGCTTTTATACTTTGGAATCTTCCGGACATTGAACGAGCACCATCGGTGCATATTCCGACGCAATTTTTCCATTCTATGTTTGCCTCGTTCATAAAGTTCATAAAATCATTTAAAATAGCAAATAATGCGAGCGCTGTTGCTTTGAGCTATCGGTTTGCAGAAAAGTAATTCTTTTACTACTGACATATTATCACAAAATCGAACATAGACAATGAAATGAGCATCTTTATTACTATCTGTTGCTTCATCAAGCTGTATTGAAAACAATTTGTCACGCAACTTCGAGAAAATCTGACTCTGTACATCTTCAGCTATATCACCAATTCGACGAGCAACAGTATCATTTGAAAAAGGTATGGACTGCAATTGTTTTGAAAAATTATCTCCAAACATAGTTTCTACAATCACAATTGCTGCTGGCAAAATAAGCTCTTCACCAACGGTGTGAGGTTTTTTACATCTGGCTATTTTATACGAAACTTTGTAGGATGCAATTAAAGCTTTTTTATTCACAGACAAAGTTTCTTTAAAAAATGATTTTTGCCTTTCATATGATTTTAATTTTAATTCGAAGAATTCTCTGGGTTTGTTGACGTACTCACTATGAAGCGTTTCCAAATGTCGTTTAAGTTTATTAGGTTTCATGCTGTCTGCGGCCAAAATTTTTGAGCAAATGATACACAGGGGCCTTTTTTTCTTCATTTACTTCAGTACTGGTAAACCCCAAATTTAAGTAGTCTTGAGAATATTTTCTTGATTTAATTTTCGAAATCACGCTCGTCTGTGTACTTGTTGATGCTTGACTATCGTCTAATGCTCGTTTACGCCCGCTTAAAAAATTATCCATGGGTCTGCATAAATCTGCTGCCGTAAATATTTAATATGGTGATTGCAATTAACACGAAAACATATATAACATACGATAGATTTGATAGCGATCGACTCGACTGAGAATTGAAACTTGCGTTATCGAACATTTTCCTTCTTCCCATGAGAAAACATTTTCTCTGCGCATGCTCGAGACGGCTTCCACAAACCATATTACTTATTTTTTCTCTTTTCTTTAGTCATGCTTCCTGCTTTATTTCTTTTTTTATTCAAAAAAAAAAAAGTATTCTCAGTTTCTAAATTTAGCTCACCCCGTCTAGGTTAACTTTCATTAACGAATTGTTGTACTTTCATATTCTTTTAACGTTATCTACCTGTTTGGCTTTCATTTCAAGTATAATATGTAAATTTTCCTAGCTTCCATTCGCTTCATCTGTTCACCGCCCGCTTGGCAAAATGCCAGATGTGGTTTCTCGCCAACGTTGGCTCGCTTTTACACTTGTTTTGGAAGTTAGTTAAAAATAATTTAAAAACAGAAATCAAAATACTCAATATATATTAGTGTTGTATATATTTTATTGCATGCGGGGGAAAGGGGGGGGGGCGATGAAAATTATGATTGAAAACTGGGCCGCGAATAATGAAAGGTTGAGAAACGCTGAATTATATGATGAATGTTAGGTTACACCCAGCAGAGTAAAGTTGTTTAAGGGTCACATTACTACTAGTTTTGATCACATGCTCCGGACACAAAAAGGTTACTGTTGCTCATTCTATTTTTGTATTTCCTCTGTGGTTCGAATTGGAACTGTTTATAGAAACTTTAAAGAGACTAAGAACGGTGGTGTATCGTCCATCAAAGCCGAGAAGCCTGGTATCCCTCAATTTAAAAAATTAAAATTCGGTGGTAAAAAAAAGTATAGAAATCGGTAAAACGCATAAACGACGATTTTTTATGCAAAAATGAGTGAGACAACATTTTCTACTTTAACAGCCGTGAGGTTCCTCACCAAAAGCCAACTAGGGATTACTGATGCTGTATCTTTTCAGCCCCAAATGGTTTCTCATTACGATTGGTTAATGGCGTTTGCTATGCGTAAAGGGAATCAACAGCACAAACACTTCCCGATCCCTCGCCCCATGCTTTCTGTTTGAAGAGTGGAGAGCCAGCTCAGGTGTTGTTTTTGATTTTATCACGCTGAATTTTCTATTATGTTCCTATTAACGAACCCAAACAAAGGTTTCATAATGTTTTCTTATTAGTTCAAGCAGCATGTGATGGACTATCGCAGGACTCGTAAAGAGCTTATATGACTCACTACCAGGGCGCTTGGTATACTGCATTAGAAATAATGGCGGTCATATGCCATACTCAATGATACCACTTTTTGAATTTTTCTCAATAAAGTTTGCATATTTCACTCTCAAATTTTAATCCACTTACTCATTCATAAGCACTTTACCAACCTTGTAAATTTCATTGTATTCTGACTATTCCTTTTAGACACAACTTTTTTGTCTTAAAGTGTATATATATATATATATATATATATATATATATATATATATATACTATTATAAAATGAAGTTCGTGTATTGTGTGTTCGCCGTGTCCTGGCGAATCTATGGTACTTACAATAATGAAATTTGGCACACAGGTAGTTCAAATTTTTTGCAATTTAATAGTCCAGCCCGATTTTTAAAATTTAATCTAGAACATTTTAAAATTAATTTATTGAAATTTAATTCTTATTTGGTTTCCTAAGAATGGCAACAGTCTTGAATCGGTCTTGGCTCCGATTCAAACTCTGACTGTTAAATGTTTACTCTGCCGCTATTGATACTGTGCTCACGCTATTCAAACGGTAATCCATTTTTATTTAATGTGTATTGTTTTTAATGCTTTTTTAAAAGCATAGTTATCTTTTTTCTTTGTTTGTTATTGTTAATGTCTTTTTTATAACTTTTTTAAAGCATAAGCATCTTTTTTTTTTGTTCCTTATTGTAATTTTGATATCGTAACTATCGTTTTTAAAGTTTTATGTAACGGTTTATTCTTATATAATTTTAGTTTCTTTCAGCGATTTTTAACTTTTATTAAAGCATAATTATCTTTTTTCTTTGTTTATTATTGTAATTTTGTAATCGTAATTATCGTTTTTAAAGTTATATATTAACAGTTTATTCTTATATAATTTTGGTTTCTTTCAGCGATTTTTAACTTTTTAAAAGCATAATTATCTTTTTTCTTTGTTTCTTATTGTTAATGTCTTTTTGATAACTTTTTTTAAAGTATAATTATCTTTTTCTTTGTTTCTTATTGTAATTTTTTAATCGTAACTATAGCTTTTAAAGTTATATATTAACGGTTTATTGTTATAATTTGGAAGTTACAACAACTCCACTCTTCTGACAACCAATAAACAAAATTAAAAACCCGAACCATAAACTTCAAAGCAACCAACAATACGAAGAGCCTAGATTTCTACAAGTATATTTTGTTGGAGATGATACACAACAAGGCAGAGAAGAGTTTCAAAAACGTTCGCAGACGAGGCGAGATGTAGTGCTTCAGTTGCTAGACATGCTGGGTTGGCACAACTCTTACAACCAGAGCTTCAAATCGGTCATGGATAAGATCAGCCCTGAATTGAAAGTGGTAATCTTAGCAGACAAAACCCCACATGGTGAACATGAGAGGCGGTTCAATGCACCAACAACAGGAGAAGTGGCTTTGATCATGTTGGGAGAACACCATGGACCAAGGGACATAGTTTTAGAAGAAAGAAATGGCACCATCAAGAGAATTCCCGACACGCACAGGTCCTACGATGCGCTGCAGTATCCACTCATGTTTTGGCAGGGGGAGGATGGATATAATTTTGAACTGCGACAAATAAACCCAACTGCAGGATTGCCGCTAACTAAGAAGATTTCTGCTATGCAGTTCTACGCTCACAGGATGATGATGCGCTCTTCGAATTTCAACATTTTACTAAGAAGCAAAGACCTGTTCCATCAATTTATCGTCGACATGTATGCCAAGATTGAATCGGAAAGGCTACTGAACATACGACTGAATCAGAAGACGCTGCGAGTGGAACAGTATGCACATTTGAGGGATGCGGTGATGAACGATGGAAATGTTGCAGCCATCGGTCAGTTGATCATCTTGCTTTCCAGCTTTACTGGTGGTCCCAGGTACATACACGAGTGTACTCAAGATGCCATGACCTACGTGAGAAACTATGGTAGACCGGACCTCTTCATCACCTTCACATGCAATCCAAAGTGGACAGAGATACAGCAAGAGAGAGAGAGTCCGGTTTTTCCCCGCGGAACCAGGTTGGGGTTCACTGAAACAACGCCTGAAATCTTTTTCAATATTCTTAAAGTAGAACCTGACAAAATCAAGTTCAACACTGCAAGAACTTTTAATATCGACAAAACTGGTATAACAACTGTGCAAAGCAAAAATATGCAAGTGATTTGCACGAAAGGGAAAGTGGCAGTCTATAAAATGTCATCGGCAGAGAAGGGGAAGCTGAATACCATTGTCACCTGTATGTCTGCTGTCGGCCAGTATGTTTCTTCCACGATAGTTTTCCCAGAAAGAAGCAGGACTTGAAACTAATGAAGGGAGCTCCTCCTGGGGCTATTCCAGGATTTCACCTATCAGGTTGTAGACCTACTAATTGTACATACGTTTTTCAATTTTCTAATAAATTATTAAAATAAACACAAAGACAAAGAAAAATGCTTAAGTCCTTTTTCGAAGTCGTTTCAACAGTTTGAAATTAGTTTACTAAAGGTAGATATGTGTGCTCTACTAGCAACTCGTTTTTAACAAGGTCCTAATTTTGCATTGTGGTCGGTAATAAGAACAGGGGTAGGCGATATTAGGAACCTACTCTTAAAAATTCACTTGGGAAACTTTTTGAAATTTTAATAGTAAACTTAAATTGACATAGGTAAAGAAGCTATATGATCTCTAGAGAAGAGAATAAAGGAGAATATATAGTTCCTAGTGATATTCATTTCGTTTCCAGCTTGATTTCCCGACCCATGAGGCTGAGATACAGAGGAATAGTTATAGTAGGCGATATTTGGAACACTTACCCTATTAAAGAAAGAAAAAAAGGTACTTATTATTGAGAAGTGTGTATTTGAGATCATTAACATTGTAAGAGATAGTTAGATTGAGAGTTACAAATAATAAATACATTTTTAATATTTATTTTGTATACTTTCAATGCAACACGAATTTGACTGTCATTAATGTTTGGGTTTTGTTGGATGAAGTGAATAGTGGCATTTGATGGCAATCTTCGGGCTTGGCATTGCCAATCTCTCGGGTGCTGTTGCTGCTTTGATTTCGTTATCTTCATTTTTTATATTGTTTTGTGCGTTTGCTTTTTAATGACGTTTGGGGAAGTGTATGATCAACTTTTTAGCGTATTGCTTCTCATACGTAGAAAACACCATTTTATGACGTCTGGGTCAGGTTCCTCCCTCATGACGCCCAGACTCACCAACACTTTAATTTTCGAAAATTTCCTCAATTTGTTTTTAAATTCCTTTGCAGAACTTAACAATCTCAGTCAAAATGTTTTTTTATTTTTTTGCTCTCCTTCGCTGAAATAGATTAGGGCAGGAAATGTAATCTGTTTTTATTTTTATTTTTACGCGAAGGGCAGAAAATGTAATCTGTTTTTTTTTGGAAAGCGAAAGTTCACGTGACGTCACAATCTCTTGCGAAAATATAAAAGATTAAAAGAAAATCAAACGTATAAGGTATCTCTCTGGTGTAAAATTTTCTGCAGATTTCAAATCCGTTAAAATTTTTATTCTACCTTTAACGATCGCTGATATAGAAAAAAGCACTGAAGAACGCCAGTGATAACTTAAGTAATATATTTTGCATGACGTGAGGGCGAAAGGTCTAAATTTTTATTTTTATTCGGAAGATCTTCCCGCGGAAGAATGGTGAAAAAAACTATAAAATTCATTTTAAAATGTTCTAGATTAAATTTTAAAATTCGCCTCGACCCTAAAATTGCAAACAATTCGGACTACCTGTGTGCCAAAATCATTACTATAAGTGCCATAGATTCGTATATATAATAGGTGGAGTCTTAACGTTTTCTTTCACTTCTAGTGTAATTCAATTCTCCAAGAATTTTGCGCAATATACTGATTAGTTAGTTTTTAATTAAATAAAAACACCCATCTATTTTTATTTTTTTGAAAATTTTATTACATTTTATAAGATTGCGGTGATATACTTAACCTGTACACGATGTGCTGCCCATTTATCTTTCTCTTCGCGATTGATCCCGGACAGCCGCCAATAGCCTGTTGTGTTGCTCCAGTGTGACATCAATTAACTACCTACCTCGAAGTAAAAATTATGCTGGTTCCAACAAAATAGAAAATGTAACGGCATACTATCATAAATCATGCTGTGTGATAAATCCCACTGTGAAAATATCGCGACCTTACCTTCGCTAAAATTAGTGACTATTTTAGACCGCCTCAAAAATATTGCATCTCAAAATACAAGCATTTTTCATTTTCAAGACTTCATTTTCTTCTAAGTTCAAAACAAAATATTGCTGCGTTCTACGAACAGAATATTTTATATGAATAGAATTCATGGAAGAGATGGGTATTGTAAAAATAGGAGACAGGCAAGTACTTCGAGAATACATTTACAGTCAAATAACAAAGAGACGATACTTTTACAGTCTGGGGGTTATATTGCAGTTCCAAGAGTCCGAAAACTTATTTTTATCTATAGTATTATGAACCGCATAGATATCTTGACTTTTTAAAGAATAAACTTAAAAGCGTAACATAACAAGCAAGGAGCATTTGAAGGTGGTTTTCAAGGAATAATTAACTTTCTTTATAAACTGCAAAAAAAATCTTGTGCACTCATTGATCAGAATCCCGGAAGTTGTTTTTAAAGCACACAAATGGACTTGTTACAATATGTTAGCGTGAAGTTATTTATCTAATTAATTCTTTTTTCGCTAGAATATTCAATTAAAGGAGAACAAAAATTTTATGATCCGAAAAAAATCTAAAGAAAAAGACATACACAAATAGTTAGATAATAGATTAAACAAAACACCTAACTGAAGCAGGTCACTTATTCAAATGAAATCAAACACAAATTTTGTAATTTTAAAAGTCCATTAAATACATTTTCATGGAACTCAATTTTGCTAATGTGTTATTTGGAAGAGGTACGGTAAGGTAATTTTAATTAACGTCGTACAACGGGCTATTGACGACGGTCCGGGATCAACCCCTAAGGTAAAGATCCGAGGACAACACCACGTAATTTTGAACCATGGTCTGAGGACGAGGTGACACCTGAGCTGGCACCCCTCTCTCCAAACTAGCACACCAACCTAACGTGAGGTAATTGGTAATTATTAGTTAACGTCGTACTAGAGCAACACAACGGGCTATTGACGACGTTCTGGGATCAATCTCTTAAGGGAAAGATCGAAAGACAACACCTCGTAATTTTGAACCACGTCCAACCCAACGTGAGGTAATTGGTAATTATTAGTTCACGTCGTACTAGAGCAACACAACGGGCTATTGACGACGGTCCGGGATCAATCCCTTAAGGTAAAGATCCGAGGACAACACCTCGTAATTTTGAACCACGGTTAGATGACGAAGCAACACCTGAGCTGGTACCCCACTCTCCAAACTTCCATACCAACCCAACGTGAGGGCTTTCGGCCACGACAGATTTAAGGTGCACCAGCCGCCTCTACACCATACGATAACAAACATCCATGCCCGGACCCGGATTCAAACCAGGAACCTTCCTATCTAGAGGCTAAAACCTTAGCCACTGTACCGGTTGGTCGGCCCCAACGTGAGGATTTTCATATGCCAACAAATATCACTGCACTGGTCCGGATTTGAACCAAAAACCTTCCTATCTAGAGGCTAAAACCTTAGCCACTGTACCGGTTGGTCGGCCCCAACGTGAGGATTTTCATATGCCAACAAATATCACTGCACTGGCCCGGATTTGAACCAGGAACCTTCCTATCTAGAGGCCAACACCTTAACCACCAGATCGGTTGTTTGGCTTATTTTGGAAGAAAATTATATATAAATATTCAAAATATTAAGCATTACTTTTAATACCGATACCACTTAGTTAAACCTAAAATTCCACACAAAAAAGGTGTTTACTCACTTTTGGACTGACTTTGTTTAAATGTTATTGCTATAATCTATGAAATAAAGTAATATTTCTCACACACACACCTCAAAAAAAAACATTGCTTTCAATACCTTTTCAAAAATAGTTTTTTAATACCGATTTACAAAAACAAACGTTACTTTTAACAATTATTACAAAATAAGCATTAATTTTAACAATTATTAAAAAAATAAGCATTACTTTTAACAATTATTACAAAAATAAGCATTACTTTTATTCCCCCCCCCCTCCCAAAAAATAACATTACTTTTAATACCGATTGCAAAATACTTTTAAAAACGATTTACAAAAACAAGTATTAATTTTAATACCGATTCCACACAAAGAACAGGTGTGTTCTCAATTTTGGACTGACTACGGATAAATATTATTGCTCACAACAAGCAAATGTCTATTATAATCAAAGAAATAAAGTATTAATTCTCAAACCCCCCCCCCGGAAAAAAAACATTTTGTCTATTGTTTGTTGGACCTTTGGTTATTAAACCCAAATCAACCAACCAACGAAAACACTAGCACCGAGGGAGGGATTTTTTATTCAAAAATTGTTTATGCCTAAATGTTTTCTCTTAAGCATTAAACGATATACTATTTTCATTTCTCCTTCTTAGAAAACGTACTTCGATCCCGATGTTAATATCATTTTGAAACTTAAAATAGACTTAGGGCTTTCGATAAAAAATATTTCAAATCCTCTCTGTCCAAGTAAAATCTAGTTTTTTTTTCTAGAATTATCTCCGAATATATTCGCAGAACTGGAAAATATAAATTTGTAATGCATGATGTATGACATTTCACTTTATGTCATCATTAATTATTGATTTATGAAATTATTTTATAACGTATACATCAGTGGTTCCTAAAGTGAGGACCGCGACAATGTTCAAGGTGTAAGGTAAGGAAAAACATGCAATATTCCACTGGGCAAAACAGAAAAAGGAAACTTATAAGAAAAAATAAAATATTCCGTTATTTTATGTTCTAAATTTAAATTTTAGAATCTAAAGCATTCTTTGTAGCTTTCAGTATTTATTAATTTGAAATAGACTTGAAGTTGAGAATGACGTAATATTGAAATTAACATACATCAAGCTGTAGAGCTAATTGCTAAAATGCAGCTTCATCGTTCAAATTAAGTTTAACGTGTTTCTTTGATGTAAGTAGGTAAGTAGTTGAATTTACGTTGCACTGAAACAACACAACGGGCTGTTATATTTGCATGAATTATTACTCTAAGGATTCTCAATTGTACCTGTAATACATTTTGATTAGTAAATAGGACTTTGCATAGTATTTAACGTTTATTTTATTTCATAGCTCTAATTTTCCTTCATGTTACAGAACTTTAAACAGTCGTCACTAATCCTTAACGTGAATTTTTAATACCTAATAATCTATTTTAACGTAAATATAAATATTTTATAAGGTAAAAAATAAGTATCATATAATGGTCTAACGCTGATCACATATGTGCCCCATTTAATTTTATAATTTTACATAGGGTAAATAACATTTAAAATTTTCAATGGGGTTATTGGATTTATAAATTTGGGGATCACTGGTGACTGAATTTAAAATTTTTGACTGAACCCTTACTCTTAAATACTACGTTTGAATATCCCCACTGAAAACTACGTTAAAAATTATACAGAGATGAAACAAAAACATCCTGTAATGAGATTTAGACCAATGTTAAACCCTGGAACCCTTAACACTTGAATACTGAGTCCAAATATTTCTACGGATAACTCCCTTCAAATTATACAGAGATGAAACAAAAAAATACACCTGTAAAGAGCGCTGATGTGGACAAATATTGCACTCTGGACTATTTCCGTTAGCGAATGTTAAAAATAACACTACAGAAACAGTGTAAATCGATTCTCTCAAAATAAACAACGATATGGCCCCGTTACAAGCTAAAAATGAGCATCAGTTAGTAGAAAATATCGAACGAAAATCAGGTAGCAAGAGAAAATTGTCGTAAGATCATCTGGAAAAGTGGCCCAGCACAAAAATGTTTACGTCATTAACTTTTAGACCAATGAGAAAAACTTATTCCTTAATATTTACGTTGTCATGATACGGATTCGAATAGTCGCAACAAAGTAGATTATGCACGTTTGACACCTTTCTCATCAAACCATCTCAGTAGTCAAAATTACAGTGCAATAAAGTCAAAAGGTTGTTTAAAAACAAAATGGATATTAAAATCAGCGCAATGAATAAATATTGGGTCATCCGGAAAGTCCTGCGGTTTTTCAAATCGAAGTGCGCTTTGTTATTATTTTACTACCGCTGATAAGGATTGGATTGGATTTTGGGGTTTTATGGTGCAAGGTCCAAAAGCGGACAAACTGCGCCACCGCTGATAAGGATGTGAAGTTGATTGAAGCATATGTATAAATTCGGTCTTTTCTGCTTTCACTGCATAAGTCTAGCTTGTTTTGGGTCATAATATTTGTATCACTGCAGTGCTAAGAATGGAAAACCAAAAAGTTCATTTCCTTCGTATTATGCTCTTTTATTTTAAGAAAGAAAAAAATGCTAGTCAGACTGCTCGTAAAATGTGTGCTGTATATGGACAAAGTACTGTTTCTGATGACACAGTTCGAAGATGGTTTGATAAATTTAGGCGCGGAAATTTCAGCCTTGAAGATGATGCCCGCTCTGGACGACCATCCTCTGTAAACGAGGACCCATTAAAAGATGCCATTGCTGAAAATCCACGTTACACAGTTCAGGAACTACCACACAAACTAAATATTCCAAAAAGTACAGTTCATGATCATCTGAAGAAGATTGGGTATGTAAGCCGCTACGATGTATGGGTACAAAACATACATTAATATAACATACATACAGTACCCCATACATTAAACACAGAATAGGCTTGCTCGAATTTCGGCATGTAACTCTTTGCTGAAACGAAATGAAGAAGCTCCTTATTTGAAACGCCTCATTGCTGAAGATGATAAGTTGTTACCATACAATAATGTTAGAAGAAAAAGATATGGGGTAAGCCAAATCTACCTCAAGTAACATCGAGAGGGGGGGGTTACATCCCAAAAATCAATGATTTGTGTATGGTGGGACTACAAAGAAGAAGGAAAGCGGCCAGAACTTACCGATTGTCGAGGTGTTGTCTTTCAGCATGACAAAGAGCGGTCCCACATTTCGCTGAATGTCAGACAATGATTTATTGAGTATGGCTGAGACGTTTTGTGTCACACACCCCCATGTTCACCAGACCTTGCCCCTCAGATTTTCACCTCTTCATGTCACTTTAAAATTTTCTGAACGGCCTGGAGTTCAATTCTTTGGAGACTGTCAAACAACACCTCAATAACTTCTTTACAAATAAGTCTAATGATTTAAAAAAAAAAAAAAAAAACGAATTTTTCAGCTGTTGGAAAGATGGCAAAAAGTCATAGAACAAAATAGTGTTTATGTAATTCAATAATATTTTCTTATGTTTTTGTACTTCGTTGATATTTATCATAAAAAACCGCAGAACTTTCCGGATTACCCAATATAACCCATTTTATCATTTGTTTTAAAATTTTGAATTATGTGTTCATTTAAATTAATTAGAAGTGATTACATTGATGTGAACATTTCAAGAACAGTAAAGTATTCATCTGTTGCTTTGCAGTGTAGGTGGGAAAATAATACCGAACGTACTTTGAGAGTTACCTAACCGATGAATAAAAAGCAAAGTGATCACAAGAACAGAAACGAACATAAAAAGTATTTGAAGTGCTGACACTGCACTGGGTGCCAGAAGGGTAAGGGCTCATTTATACTCTTATACTAGCAGAAAGACCCGGCTTTGCTCGGGTTGAATTAATAATATGTTGATTGAAAAGTCATGAATTCTTTTTCATAAAAGAATGTTAGCATCATTTAAGTGTACGGGAAAAAAAATTAACTATAATTTAACTTCTCCATCGCTTCTACAATTTACTTCGGAGGCAAATATGCATACATGTTGTATCCAACCATATAATTCATTTCATATTCGTCACACTTCTGCTGAAGTTGATTTTAAGTTTTCGAGTGACTACGAATATTTCCGTGCATTCAATTTCAGTAAAACTCTGACGAATTTCGGTGGATAGTCTTGCACTTAGTTTTTCTATGAATCTGTTTTCATTGTGCCATTCTTTCACCTAGTATGCGATATTTTCGAATTTCATCATCAATATGAGAAGATGGTAAATTAAATTGTTACAACATTTGTTACTAATTTAGATAGAAGCAAACGCAATTTTTCTTGAAAATTCCATTCAGAGGCAGATGGAATAACGGAACTTCTGTTAGATATATAAAGCAGAGTTGATGTTTGTCTGTTCTCTACACTAATCCACCTTTTGACCAATCCACACATTTGATACACTTATATTTTAGAACCCTGCGGATATGATAGGCTACATGTTAACCCGCTTTCTATAATGCCCAAGGGGGCTAAACATTTACGGTATTCGTGACTAATTTAATTTGAAACAAACGGCACATTTTCTCAGAAAATTCCATTCAGTGGCATGTGGAAAAACAGAGCTTTTGTTAGAAATACATGTCATCAAAGTAGACAAATTAAACCCAATCGATAACAATTTTTTAATAAACAGAAGGTTGATTTTACAGCACTTTTACAAAAAGAAAATAATTTTCAACGAACGATTCACATGCATCTAAGTTGCGTAAGAATAGCTTCAATAAATAGAGTAAGTAACCTCGACTTTCTGTCTCTTAAGACATAAAATTTCAATTTTTCAAAATAACTTAGTGTGATATTATTCCAAGATCAACAAAGTCTTGTTAAAAATTCCGTTTTCTCCAACACACATACAGTTTTAAATTGAACCCTTATGGTACTTTTTAAGATCAGAAATTTGGTTTCTAAATGTAAAGCACGTGTCTATTTAGAATGATAGATGTAGTTACTTGACTACGGCGTAAGCTTTCAATAACACCCATGAAACACGAAAAACAAATGAAATTTAGTTTATTTTAATCGTATTTCAATGAAAAGCTATATCAAAATTTTGAAATATGTTTTGAACTACAAAGTATGACTACCAGTTTAAATTTAACGTAACCCATCTTATTTTAAAGTTATTTTTGAAATTTTTCATGTCATTTTAAAATAATAAATTACACACTTAAAAAATATTTTGATTTGTAAATATACATATACCACCACGAAAGTACCATGTCTAGTGATATTTTGCAGGAAATAAATAAATAAAAGCCAGCTCCTAAATAATATTTCTGGAATAGGAAATATACCGGAACACATAAGCAAACAGAAACATTATTCCAATCCTTAAAAAAGGCAGAATTCTTTTTAAAAAAATATTTTTTCTAGCGTGTTGAATTTTACTTCCTGAATATATTCTGAAGTAAAACAATTCGACAAAAAACTTGAACAATATTGATAAAGACAATGATTTATAAGCAAAAAGAACACATATTTATAATACTTGGGAATCCCCAAATGTGACCGCAACCATCTCGTTTTCAACTCAAATACCCAAAAAAAGAATTATAAATCAAATTAAAAAATTAAACATTAATTCTGGGGTTGCCAGAATAGCAAAACTACGCTTTTATGATCAATGAGTTTATCGTTTGGGCTTTTCGTGCTCCATTATAAAATTTAAGTAAATATAAAATTAAATGTTCTAAATATTCTTTCTTCATCAATCAAACATTTATAAATATTATTTTCATAAGGGAAAGAAGTAAAAATTCAGTTCAAACATGAACATTATAATTTAATTTATTTTAAGAAAATTGTTTTTCTATCAACACTGGTAAAGCAATCTGAGATGCGTGCAGCAATCGTTTTATACTCAATGTTATTTCTATGGCGATTTCAAATTGATTTTGGCTTAGGCCTTAAGTCAATTTTAGGCCTCTTAGGATTCGAATTTTTCAAAATCCTTTCTTAGTGCACCCCTACGGTATAAGAAGAATCCCCCTGTACAATTTCAGCTTCCTACGACTTGTAGTTCTTGAGATACAGTGATGAGTCAGTCAGTCAGTGAGTGGTATTTGAATTTTATAGATATAGATTAATATGAATCTTCTCTGCATATATCTCACTCCATCGAACCAATGACCAACGAGAGCGGAAATGATTGACAGATTTAATTCTTCCCGTTCTCGTCGTTCATTGGTCGACTGGATCCAAATATTAAGAGCAGATTTGGATTGACGTACTAGTGTAAATGAGCCTTAACTGTGAAAATGTAAAAAGAGAAAGGAAGTGTTCACTTGTAGGCTGCGTGACCCATTGAAGAAATATAAATATAGAGTGAGCAATGGTAACCTTTTTATGTGTCCAGGATTATGTGACCAAAACTAGTAGTAACGTGAAGCTTAGACTACTTTCGTGTGTCGGTTGGAAAATAAAATTCATCATCAGATTGATGCACTGGCCAGGAGAAGACGTCCATCCATTTATTCGTCATCTGAATCCGTGTGGTATAATAGTAAACTTTGGCGATTTTACCATATTTGTCGCCACTCTTACAGAAATGAACAGTCACATATTTACCCTGTAATAAGATGTTATACAGCCAAACAAGGCGATAAGATACCAAATCGGCCATCCACTTCAGTTTTTCCCAGAGCAGTCACGTGACTATGAGACAACATGTTGGTCACACTTTTGAAATTCCTCTCAATAGCAATGTTCAGTCTACTTATATTTCATGTCTATGGTATGATCACCTTGAACACAGATGCTGTTGCAGACTTGATGCTGAGGGTAGTGATGCTGTTCAGTGACCCCTCTGGATTGAATCTGGTGTTGCTTACACCTTCCTGTTTACGATTTCTCAGGAGGGTAATAGCCTGATGGGATTTTGAAGGGCAATGTGGTGTGTGCGGTCTAAAGTTTTGAAACTTCGCTGGAAGCTCATAATATCCAGATTCAATTTGTATACAGGGTGGTCCCGAATTCATGGTACAAACTTTAATGGTAGGTACAGGACATTGTAACAATGATTTATTGTATAGGAATGTATAGTCGCAAGTGACGCGGTGAGGCGAAAACAGGGGAAATAACGGCCGAAAGGAAAAACAAAGATTTTATTGAAAGCGTTGTTGACAAGTGTCATGTTTACAGTAATTGTTCAAAATTGCGTCCACCAGTATCGATACATGCTTGACAGCGTCGGTGGAGCGATTGGCGTACACGTTCAAAGATGCCTGGTATTTCACGCACACCTGCAGCAGCTACAGATAAGCGAGCGACGAGATCCTCATCTGAGTCAACTGGAGTCTCATAAACAAGATGCTTTAGATGTCCCCATAAAAAGTAATCGAGGCTCGATAAATCGGGAGATCGGGGTGGCCAAGGGACTGGTCCACCACGCCCAATCCATCGAGTACCAAACGTGGCATTCAGGTAATTCCGTACATCAATGCTGAAGTGTGCTGGCGCCCCATCGTGCTGAAACCACATGCGGTTACGAATGGCGATCGGAACATCATGCAGCAGTTGTGGTAACACTTCTTTCAGAAAAATAAGATAGCTTCCGCCAGTGAGCCGCGTGGGTAGTAAGTATGGGCCAATCAAAAAGTCGTTCACAATACCAGCCCACACATTAATACTGAAACGTTGTTGAAACGCATGTCGACGCGTTGCATGTGGATTATCGGTTGCCCACACATGGGAATTGTGCGCATTAAAGACACCCTAGCGTGAAAATGTCGCTTCATCTGTAAATAGCACATAATCTACGAAATCCGGCTGCAACGCACATTGCTGCATCACCCACAGGCAGAAGTTCACGCGGCGAGGATAATCTGCCGGATTCAATGCTTGTACTTTCTGAAAATGGAAGGGGTGTAAGCGATTTTCGTTTAACACTCTGCATACAGTCTGATGACTCACACCTACGTCACGCGCAACAGTTCTTGTGCTTGACTCGGGTCTATCAGCCACAATGTTCAAGATGCTTTCTTCCAGCCTTGGAGTGCGTACAGCTCTTACTCGACCAGCGCCATGTCTGTTGACGTCGAACGCACCTGTTTCACAAAGTTGACGATGTAACCGTTGAAAAATTCTATGATCCGGCATTCGTCGATCAGGATACTCCGCGCGATACATTCGTAACGCAGCTCTGCCGTTACCATTTGCACGGCCGTACATGTAATGCATGTCTGCTTTTTCTGCATACGTAAAGTCACCCATCGTCTACGGCAGCACAATTGTGAATGGCGCTTTTCCCTACTGCGATGCATCATGTTCAACAGCGGCTAGACATCTACTGCCCTCTACCGGCAATGATACCAACCGATCACTCCATTTCTCTTTCCTTTTATTTCCCCTGTTTACGCCTCACCGCGTCACTTGCGACTATACATTCCTATACAATAAATCATTGTTACAATGTCCTGTACCTACCATTAAAGTTTGTACCATGAATTCGGGACCACCCTGTATAGCTTCCTTACACAGATCTATTTAACGTACTCAATTAAAATTATTTTCTGTGTTTTTCGGCTCACGGAGCTTGTTTTGTTTCGAATTGCTTTTTCGCACTTCTACACAGATTTGGTGCCGAACCAGTGCAAAACTTAATACATATTCTCACACACACACACACACACACACACACAGTAAAGACTATAAAAAAAACCTTAACTTAGTATATACAGTAGCTAGTTATAACATATAGTATATGCAGTAAATAATATAATAAAACCTTAACTTAATTTAGTATATACATTAGCTAGTTAACAACTAAGTATATACAATAGCTAGTTAACTTAGTATTTCTTCTTCTTCTTCAGGAGCACAACAGCCTTTTACAGGCCAAGGCTGACTCGCAGATCCTCCTCCATCTGGCTCTGTCTGGTGCGACCGCCCGCCATCGGTTGACTCCCAAAAACTTGAGATCTCTCTCTACGTTATCAATCCATCTTGTAGGTGGTCGTCCCTTTCTTCTAGTCCCTTCAATTTTGGAAAAAGTCACTTTTTTGGTAGGGTCAGCATCGGGATTTCTAAGGAGATGGCCCAGCCATCTGATGCGTGACGCTTTAATTGTTCTCACTAGGTCGGTCCCGCCGAATTTATCATATTTTTTGTAAATTTCGTGGTTGTAAAGGATCCTTCTCACGTTGTTCTCTTGAGTAGGTCCAAATTTACACAGTGTATATATATATAGTAGCTAGTTAACTTAGTATATACCAGTATATTGTTAACTTAGTATATACCAGTAGCTAGTTAACTTAGCATATGCAGTGCTAATTAAATTAGTTATATACAGTAAAACCTTGATAAGGCGTCGCCTGGACAACTCGTCATTCCGTATAAGTCGTCAATTTTCTTCAGTTTCATCTGGGCCTCACATACCACAATAATTAAATCTTCGTTTATTCGTCGTGAATTCTAATGCTATCCCGCATAACTCATCATTTCGGAAGGGTCTTAAGACACGTTGGATTTAAGTCTGACGTCAAAAAAATGAGGTCGAAAATGAGGACTCTGATTCTATATTGAATTTATTTGAAATCGTGAATGAAAGGGGGTGTACCATTTCTGACTGGATAAACTCTCTAAGATCAACCCTCCTAACGTGGCAGTTTTCCTCGTAAACTCCACGTCAGCCATTCAAAACATCACGAGTGATAGACTGCCCACTATCTATGAAGTGCAGGGTGGTTCTCTCTAAGCCCTGCTTGTAAAGGATGGCGTGTCGTTATCCACATGCTGTCCTCCGCAAAATGTCTGCTGTGCGGTCAGAGTGACATGAATGCTGCCCGCCTGTATCAATACTCAGCCTTGGACCAAGAACCAGATACCGAGGAGGACGAGTTGAGGAAGCTTTTCCGTCTCTACTGGTCGGAGTGCCCCCAAATGGCCCAACAGCCAAGGGTAGGCTGCCTTGGCTAGCAAGCAAGCATTTCTGGGCATTTTTACACTAGCCTCATGCCTAGAATGTTTTTGTTCTACACTGGGGCCTCACAACAGAAAATTATAGTGGTTAAATAAGCATTTAAAATAATTCATGCGAAATAGTTTGGTTGGGGTTTTATGGCGCAAGAACCACATTTGTCCATGCTGCGCCAGACACAAGAAATACGACATCAAGTTATAGACAAACATGTAACATACATAAAAGTTTTACTGACATTGAAGAGAGAAATACACTCAGGGAGGAATGCATCTGACAGGAATCGAACCTGCACAATATTACACTACTCGATACTCTCGGAAGCTCTGAGGGTTTAGTAAAATATCGGCTAATATAAGCTTTCCAAGTCAATTCTCTTTTTTCACGCTTCAAACAAAAAAATAATGCACTATTCAAATTCATTAAAACTCCATGTGTACATAAAATTCGCTAAAACATCACTTTTTGAACCCATATATAACCGTATGACTCCGTGCTTTATTCTTCTGTAATTAAAAATTTGTATGACTAAAAACGAATGCTTTGTATTTACTATTTACGTCTTAATTGAATATTTTGCATGATTTTTCCATTCCTCTGGTTTTATTAAGTTTTAAGCCGTGTTGAAAGAAACGCAACCAAAGCGTCCCACACGTGCATAAAATCGATTTTTTTTTCTCTCCATTTTAAAGTGTCTTCCATTCATCTAATATGCAAACCAACATTATTCCATATCTGTGTGAATGCCCAAGTACCCCTACACACGCAAATCCAAGAAACTTGCGTCTGAACACGCAACAAGAAAGGAAAAGACAAAATGTTTGGCTTAAAAACGTGATATTTCAAATCCATTTGGAATTGGTTGAGACCCTCCAGTACACAGATGCTTGAAAATAATGCTTTCAAAGATCCTGCACGCACGATTTCCGAGTTGTTTTTTGTCTGCGATAGGAACAAAACGATATTTTCCCTCGCTCAAAACAATTATTTTTTCATCACAGCATTCGCGAAACATTTACTGGAATTGCATGGATCTATTTTCACATAATCTATTTTATAGAATAGACAGTTTTTTCTACAGCTCGTGAGATGAATCTTAAGTGATTGCTATAGAAAAGAGGCAATATATATGCTCTTAATAAATGCTTTAAAAAAAAAAAAAAAAAAAGACAGCTTAAACTTTTCACAAAAACCGGGTAGACCGAAAAAAAAAAAAATTTAAGTTGGCTTTTTCTGAGGTGTGTGTACTTGTTTTGTCTTTTTTTTTTATCAAAAATATAAATCAAGTCTTTTCGCAGAAAATAGATTTAAATGAAGGTTGTTTGTCTGAAAGTTGTGTTGTTTTCCGTTTTGAATGTTATCCTATAAAAATCCACTCATAATTCTGGGCCAGACTTCAATGGAATAAGCAAACTCATGTTTTCAAGTTGAATTGATTTTTGTTTTCCTAGAATTTGACCTTGATTGTTTTCTCTGCTTTTAGTCAATTAACGTCGCATTGGAGACGTACGATGGGCTATTAACAACGGTGGTCCGGAATCAATTTTGAAGGTAAAGATCCAAGGCGTTTTCCTCGTAATTTCAAACCACGGTCAAATGATGAGGTCAGTCCGTTACCCTTCCAATTGGGAAACCTCCAGCCCTCAGGTGCACCTCTTCTTTTGGTGTGTACGAGATTCATGGACCCTAGGTACTGTACAGTAGCAATCTTTTCCTTTCCTATGGGGTTTACTGTGTATAGTAGATACGGAGATCTCCCCTTCCCTTCCAATTGGGAAACCTCCAGCCCTCAGGTGCACCTCTTCTTTTGGTGTGTACGAGATTCATGGACCCTAGGTACTGTACAGTAGCAATCTTTTCCTTTCCTATGGGGTTTACTGTGTATAGTAGATACGGAGATCTCCCCTTCCCTTCCAATTGGGAAACCTCCAGCCCTCAGGTGCACCTCTTCTTTTGGTGTGTACGAGATTCATGGACCCTAGGTACTGTACAGTAGCAATCTTTTCCTTTCCTATGGGGTTTACTGTGTATAGTAGATACGGAGATCTCCCCTTCCCTTCCAATTGGGAAACCTCCAGCCCTCAGGTGCACCTCTTCTTTTGGTGTGTACGAGATTCATGGACCCTAGGTACTGTACAGTAGCAATCTTTTCCTTTCCTATGGGGTTTACTGTGTATAGTAGATACGGAGATCTCCCCTTCCCTTCCAATTGGGAAACCTCCAGCCCTCAGGTGCACCTCTTCTTTTGGTGTGTACGAGATTCATGGACCCTAGGTACTGTACAGTAGCAATCTTTTCCTTTCCTATGGGGTTTACTGTGTATAGTAGATACGGAGATCTCCCCTTCCCTTCCAATTGGGAAACCTCCAGCCCTCAGGTGCACCTCTTCTTTTGGTGTGTACGAGATTCATGGACCCTAGGTACTGTACAGTAGCAATCTTTTCCTTTCCTATGGGGTTTACTGTGTATAGTAGATACGGAGATCTCCCCTTCCCTTCCAATTGGGAAACCTCCAGCCCTCAGGTGCACCTCTTCTTTTGGTGTGTACGAGATTCATGGACCCTAGGTACTGTACAGTAGCAATCTTTTCCTTTCCTATGGGGTTTACTGTGTATAGTAGATACGGAGATCTCCCCTTCCCTTCCAATTGGGAAACCTCCAGCCCTCAGGTGCACCTCTTCTTTTGGTGTGTACGAGATTCATGGACCCTAGGTACTGTACAGTAGCAATCTTTTCCTTTCCTATGGGGTTTACTGTGTATAGTAGATACAGAGATCTCCCCTTCCCTTCCAATTGGGAAACCTCCAGCCCTCAGGTGCACCTCTTCTTTTGGTGTGTACGAGATTCATGGACCCTAGGTACTGTACAGTAGCAATCTTTTCCTTTCCTATGGGGTTTACTGTGTATAGTAGATACGGAGATCTCCCCTTCCCTTCCAATTGGGAAACCTCCAGCCCTCAGGTGCACCTCTTCTTTTGGTGTGTACGAGATTCATGGACCCTAGGTACTGTACAGTAGCAATCTTTTCCTTTCCTATGGGGTTTACTGTGTATAGTAGATACGGAGATCTCCCCTTCCCTTCCAATTGGGAAACCTCCAGCCCTCAGGTGCACCTCTTCTTTTGGTGTGTACGAGATTCATGGACCCTAGGTACTGTACAGTAGCAATCTTTTCCTTTCCTATGGGGTTTACTGTGTATAGTAGATACGGAGATCTCCCCTTCCCTTCCAATTGGGAAACCTCCAGCCCTCAGGTGCACCTCTTCTTTTGGTGTGTACGAGATTCATGGACCCTAGGTACTGTACAGTAGCAATCTTTTCCTTTCCTATGGGGTTTACTGTGTATAGTAGATACGGAGATCTCCCCTTCCCTTCCAATTGGGAAACCTCCAGCCCTCAGGTGCACCTCTTCTTTTGGTGTGTACGAGATTCATGGACCCTAGGTACTGTACAGTAGCAATCTTTTCCTTTCCTATGGGGTTTACTGTGTATAGTAGATACGGAGATCTCCCCTTCCCTTCCAATTGGGAAACCTCCAGCCCTCAGGTGCACCTCTTCTTTTGGTGTGTACGAGATTCATGGACCCTAGGTACTGTACAGTAGCAATCTTTTCCTTTCCTATGGGGTTTACTGTGTATAGTAGATACGGAGATCTCCCCTTCCCTTCCAATTGGGAAACCTCCAGCCCTCAGGTGCACCTCTTCTTTTGGTGTGTACGAGATTCATGGACCCTAGGTACTGTACAGTAGCAATCTTTTCCTTTCCTATGGGGTTTACTGTGTATAGTAGATACGGAGATCTCCCCTTCCCTTCCAATTGGGAAACCTCCAGCCCTCAGGTGCACCTCTTCTTTTGGTGTGTACGAGATTCATGGACCCTAGGTACTGTACAGTAGCAATCTTTTCCTTTCCTTTGGGGTTTACTGTGTATAGTAGATACGGAGATCTCCCCTTCCCTTCCAATTGGGAAACCTCCAGCCCTCAGGTGCACCTCTTCTTTTGGTGTGTACGAGATTCATGGACCCTAGGTACTGTACAGTAGCAATCTTTTCCTTTCCTATGGGGTTTACTGTGTATAGTAGATACGGAGATCTCCCCTTCCCTTCCAATTGGGAAACCTCCAGCCCTCAGGTGCACCTCTTCTTTTGGTGTGTACGAGATTCATGGACCCTAGGTACTGTACAGTAGCAATCTTTTCCTTTCCTATGGGGTTTACTGTGTATAGTAGATACGGAGATCTCCCCTTCCCTTCCAATTGGGAAACCTCCAGCCCTCAGGTGCACCTCTTCTTTTGGTGTGTACGAGATTCATGGACCCTAGGTACTGTACAGTAGCAATCTTTTCCTTTCCTATGGGGTTTACTGTGTATAGTAGATACGGAGATCTCCCCTTCCCTTCCAATTGGGAAACCTCCAGCCCTCAGGTGCACCTCTTCTTTTGGTGTGTACGAGATTCATGGACCCTAGGTACTGTACAGTAGCAATCTTTTCCTTTCCTATGGGGTTTACTGTGTATAGTAGATACGGAGATCTCCCCTTCCCTTCCAATTGGGAAACCTCCAGCCCTCAGGTGCACCTCTTCTTTTGGTGTGTACGAGATTCATGGACCCTAGGTGCTGTACAGTAGCAATCTTTTCCTTTCCTATGGGGTTTACTGTGTATAGTAGATACGGAGATCTCCCCCCCCCCCTGCTCCGGAATATCCAAACGATCTCTTCTGCTTTCATTGCGCTACTCTTTTCACCAATCCTTCTTTTTTCTCATTTCACACTTTTAGCTTGTCGTTGTCTTGTGTTTGACGCAGCTTGGCAAAATATACATGGTCATTGCTCCATAATATACGGGGTTCGCGCTCCAGGGATACTCAAACGATCTTTCTTTATACTCTATTCCCCAATCACACTTTTTTTCCCCTTTCATACTTTAATTTTCACATTGGCTTGTGTTTGGCGCAGTTTAGTCAAATATGGCCCATAAAACCTAGAAAAAAAACAAATCAATCCAATTTTTAAAGGTGTAATGGACTTTCATTGTCGATTCTGTATCTGGTTAAGTTACACAATCTCACATTACCGCAAAAAAACTAATTTTCCTGTCTATTACTTTATTACTTAAACTCTCTCATTAAAAAATTGTTGAAAATTAAAACTTCTGATTGCTGTTTATATGAATATTTTACTTATCTTCTCACGATTCGAGTTTAATATTAAGTGGGTAGTTGAGAATTAACGTCGAAGTGGTTCTACACAGCGGGCTATTGGCTATGGTCCGGGATCAATCCGAAGGGGACTATTCTAGGATAACATCTCGTAATTTTGGAACAAGGCCAGAAGACGAGGCCAACACCTGAACTGGCACGTCACTCCGCAGAGGAAATATGAAAGGAGAGTGAGCAATGGTAACCTTTTTACGTGCCCAGGATCAATGGACCAAACCTAATAGTAACGTGACCCTTAGACTACTTTCGTTTACCGGGTGGAAACGAACATTCATCATCTGATTGGTTCATGAGAAGGGTAAAGATGCTATCCATCGATTCGATTGGTCCGCGAAGGAGTTGACTTTGGCAATTTCACCACATTTGTAGCCAAACTATAGAAATGCTCATTCACACATCTACTTTGTCATTCGATGTTATATCGCCAAACGTGACAATAAGATTCCGAATCAGCCAACGAAGTCAAATTTTGATACACCAATCACATGACTACTAGTCGATATATTGATCACACTGTTTGAAGCTCTTCTAAATGGCAATGCTTAACCTATTTATTTCACGTCTATGCCCTACTCTCGGAACTTCCGCACCACGTCAACGGGATCATATTTGAGGCCACAATAGATTTAAATAAACCAGACTCCTTTGTACACGACGGTCTTTGGTTAGAGTTTTACTCGAAATTATCTGGTTGCTCCGTGAGTTCGTGCATCTTTACCCCAGACAAGCATGGTGACTAGGAGAGGTTTACTCTACATTACATTTCGGACAGGTATTAAAAACCTTAAAAGCACGATCAAATTAAATTGAATTTAAATATCCACTGACAACTCTTTCCTCCCTGGGTGTATTTCTCGCTTCTATACAATGCTGTTAAAGGCAGACGTCGTAACGGTCTACGTGAGTTTTGTCCCACGTCGTGAGGCTGTCGACAAATGGTGCGATCACATATTGGATGATCGAGAGAGGTTCCCACTGCCCGTTAGATGTCTGCAACAGTGGCTGTTGGATCTGTACTCGCATATCTTACAACACGTCGATCCTCTCTTGATCCGGTCTAAGCTTTCCTGAGACTGGTTAACACTGGCATGTGCCTTGTTGTATCCACCGCTGCAAACAGCGTGCAACAGTAACATCACTACAACCAATATGTTGCGCAATCCGTCGATAAAACCATCCACCTTTTTGGAGGCCAATTACTCGGCCTTTATCAAACTCTCCCAGTTGCTTAAATCGCTTGCGAACTTTTTCCGAGGCATAACTTAATGAGAAGCAATGTAACCAACAGAACAGCATAAGTCGAAATGAATTTGCTGCACTACTGGATGTCTTTTAATGCCCCTGTATTCAGCGTGTTTGAAAGCTGCCCTGCGCGTGGCGCAGGCTCAAACGATTCTGAAAATTTGATCATTTGCATCTCCAACACAAGTGTACCACTCCTCCAAATTTCATTTATACCAGTCTACTCCTTCCAGGGGCAACTTTTTTTTTGTCTTCGAGTGTATTTATTATTCAATTAAAACCTTCGAGAACAATTCATAAACACAAAAACATTGCTGTCTGTCTGTCACAAGAACCGCTCCAGATACCAAGTCTATCTTCGTTTCCGTAGAAACGAACCCTATCCTGTTTTTCATAGAATTGCTTGAAGAAACAAATTCAAGTTTGTCACATTAGCGCAATTAATGAAAAATAGGAAATATATTTATTACAATTTTCACTTGTTGCCAATAAGATCTATACCAAGAAGAAAGCTTCCTGTAACCATCACCATTCGTGAAAAGTAAAATAAAACTGAATGAAAAATAACATTTCCTAGTTTCTATAGCGACCACCACCACCACCACCATCCAGACTTGGTATTAGGAATAGCTTTCGTGGTAACAGACAGCATAGCAAACATTCACTTTAAAAAATATAGACTTAATTGTGGCACGGTGAAGGTCACATTTATAGACAAGGTATCATTCATTAGTGGAAGATTATAAACAAATACCACCTTAAATCAGAAACAATAAATATATCACAATCCTAAAAGGACAACTCACTCAAAATCCACCGTGCAGCAACAGGGGAAAATCCACTCTTTTAATTTAAGCAAACAGAGGGCACTTCCGAAACTGACACGCTACCTACGTAGATTAATAGTGTCATAAGTCAAAACCACACCACTTAATGGATGGTGGCACATCACTTAAGTTACGTGTATGTTGGGCATAGAATTAATAATAGACGCGAATTAATGACTCATTCGATATGTTTTTAAAAGCAATTTCGATTATACCCGCATTGAGTAAACAAGAGAGTGGGAGATATTTGAATGAAAGGAACATAATTTCTGAACTTACGTCAAAGTATTTTGATACCCTACCATACTAATGAAGTAATTGAATAATGAGCTACAAGTAGCATTGTCTTCATGTTCTCTAAAATCGAATTCTATAGCCACTCTAATAATCGATCAACTAAATTAACATTTTCCTTCAATTTCGTTAAAGGAACAGGAGCTGGCAGTTATGCACTAGCATAGACCAGGATTTTATTTCGGAGGGTTAGTTGTTTGGGTTGGGTTACATGGCGCAATGGCTATATTTGGCCAAGCTTATTTCGAAGGGAGCCAGAAGTCTAACATGGAGAATTAGGTAACTGGTTGAAATTCTACTTTTCAAATTACTTCAGGAGTGATATGCGGACTTGTTTATTCAGAAATCATTAATTTATGGAGATATAGAGATTTAAATTGAGAACGTATTGAGAAGATAGTATCTTATATATAAAAGATGTACACACAGAGTCGAGGAAAAAAACGAACAACCCTCCCATTATATAGAGCAATATATTCATAGTACAGCAAATTCAAATGTATCATTCAATAGGGAATAATGTCCTTTACAAATTAAAATGCAAAACATTGTATAAGGGGCCCGTCTTCATATCAAATGTTGCATAAACAACAAAATTTCTAATGGCAACACCATGTTCTGACGCCTTAATAATATTATACAACGTCAAGTTAGTCTAATTATGAAATTTGATGAATTTACTATATCTTGCATCTGGATATAGTTAAAGTGAAAGCCGTCGTCCACTTGTCTCCACATTGAAAGCCGCTATCCGTAGATCGAGATTATTTGTAGGAAGAAGATGACTGTACTTTATTACAAATTTGTAAGCAAGTATGTAGTTCATTATTTTTAAATGGCTCTACCACCCTTCCCTTCCATACATTATCATGTCAGTTTTCCTGTACAAGTTCAGGTTACTTTCGTTCTTTTCTTTTGCTTTGTGTTTGTATTTCATCTTAACCCTGGACAAATGAATCACCAGCATTAACTGAAGTGGGAAGATAAATTCGGTTATTTGATCGCAGAAAACGTTTCTTCGATTACAAAGAGGAGTATAGTGAGGGAGCACTAATTTTTGCGCCTTTTTCAAAGTAATAGAATGCATCCTTACAAAATTCCTTTCCAGGGCTCAGGATGTAGTCGATCAAAAAATATACGATCATCTCCAGTTATATATTACCCTGGAATTATATAACCAAGACAAAAATGTCATAAAACTTGGAATAATGCATACTATAAAAATATGTGGACGTTTTATTTCCATGAGGGCTTTTCTTCATATTTGCAATCACCGTGGCTCAGTGAGTTTACCCATTGCGCTAGTAAACTGCGAATTCTAGGTGGGGTACGTTGAGGTGTTGATACCTGTAACTTACCCTGTGTATATTTCTCTCTTCTGTGCCAGTAAAACGTATCCTCAAGCATCTCCATTACCCAGTTTTTCCAAATTACAAAATTATGGTTGATTTTAGTATACTTACTCAGATGTTTAGCATGAAACTTATCTAAAAGAACAAAAAAGAAATGTTTAACATTTTTTTTTTCTAATGGCGGGCACATTTTGACCGAAGTCATTGGCCACTACAAGGCCGGAAGTGATGGCCACTTGTGAAGGAGCACCCAGTGGGAGGGCCATCATTGCCCCTAACAATTACATCGTAATTTTGAACCATGTTCAGATGACGAAGCAACACCTAAGCTGGTATACGCTTACAAACATCCATGCCCGAACCCGGATACGAACCGGGGACCTTCCGATCTAGAGGCTAACACCTTAACCACTATACCGGTTGGTCGGCATGTTTAACATTGCATTCACTTAACTAATATACTATATAATGCATAAAATAAAACACATTGCAATCAAATATCTGGATTAAAATTCATGTGAAGCCTGAACAAACATACAAACACAAAATCGAACATAGAACAGAAAGACGGACAGACAGACTTTCGCAATCAACTTCAGTCATTAAATGAAGATAAGTACTCACAGTATGCAAAGTTTCATGAAAATATATTAAACCGCATAGACGTGTATAGGGCACACACAATACAGACAGACAGGTATACAGACAGGTGGGTGGACAGACAGACAGATAGGTGGACGGACAGACAGACACCAAACGCGCAAGAGACGGATTTGGCATCAGAAGGGTCCAAAACGGATAGAAAACTTGAAATGGGTCAAAAATATTCAATGTACAAACAAACACTTTATTCTTATTTATATAGATGAGGCATTTTACACACGATACGTATACGGAAGAATTAATTATAAGGTGCATATATTAATAAAAGAAATGGTATTAAAAAAGAACTGGAGACAATATTATTTATTATTTAAATCTACAAACTGATATAACAACTAGTAATGATATTTTTAAAACGTTATTCGAATGTACACCGAAGTTAATGTTAACAATATGCCTACTTCTTTCGGCAGAGTTTCCCAGTGTCCGGTGTCACAGAAGTCAGTTTTACAGACTCATGTTGTCTTCTGCGTCCAAACGCGCTCGATGTTAAGTTTTTATAGCCCTTTACCTCGAAAAGATCGTCTCACACAGGTACGTAGTACCAAAAGGCAGTAAGAGCAATATAGCTTTTGAAATTAATATCGGTAGATCCCCCCTAACTGAGCCCTAAATTCGGGAAGTGGTTTGCTTTTTAAATGGTGCCTGACTGTGGCTGTACAAAACCATGTCTATAAGGACCTTATAATCTCCCGCAATGAGGGCTATTGGTTTTTACGTCATTGAAAATGGATCTACAATCCACTCAAAATTCTTTCGAGTCGATTTCTGACTGTCCCTTGTAAAGAATGAACTCAAATTTTGAAGCAAATTGTTAAGGTGTTCTTTTATTAATGCTGGCAATGATTCATTCATTGTTATGTTATTTTCTTCTAAAATGTTTGAATTCAATGAGAAACATGTTAGATCCTTATTCTCGATGCTTTCCATGTAAAACGCTATCCTTTTCATCAGCTTGGCAATTTTGTCAATAGCATCTAATATTGTCGTCCGTTTCTCTTGTATGGATGAACTGAATTCATTCATTTTCGAAAAAATGTCTGCCAAGTAACATAATTTGTACAACCCTTCCTGATCATTCAAATAATCTGGAAGCAAAATGTTTTGGTCATTAAAAAATGAATAAACTTCCGTTCGAATTTCGAGTAAATGGCACAACGTTTTCCTCGTGATAACCATAGTATTTCTGTGTGTAATAACAATGACATGTGTATACTTCCCACATCTTAACACAGTATTTTGAGCAGCTTACACTGCAAAGGACGTGCCTTAACTAAGTTGATAATTTTGACGGCGTTGTAAAGTACCTGCTTTAACAACGTTGGTATTTTTTTCGTTGCAAGGGAGTGTCGGTGTAGTACACAATGAATACTTGTGCAGGTTTTTTTTAACTTTCTCTATTCTTGTAATAACGCCAGCAACATGACGTACCGTGGCCTTTGCGCCATCTGTGCAGACGTCAGTTCAATTGTCCCACAAAATCGAGGTTTCAATGAAGAAGGCTTCAGGCAGGGAAAAAATTTCAGTACCGCTTGTAGAGTATGGAAAGTGGCTTTCAGAAGAGAATATATTTATGAAAAGAACCTGGAAATTCGTACCACACAACCGTCAGTAACACAGCTAATACGGCAATTTCCGTGGATTCGCCACGTTGTAGCGAAAATTTCGTTGGAGTGATACGGGAAATTATGGTATTTTTGACATCGTTTGATAGATCCTTGATCCGATTCTGAGAAACTATCAGAGAAAGTACTTTTCGCTTTATTGAAGTAGTTTCGATTTTCTTGCTAGATGGAAGCAACAATTAAATTTTTGTCACCTTCATAACTGCCACGGACGGAGCCCAGTTTGGGAAACGCTGGTCTAGAAAATGCAATTAGGGGAAAAGAACCAAAAATTCATATTCGTGTCTGGTAAGTAAGTAATTTGGGTTTTACCGCGCAAGGTCCAAAAATTAACAAGCTGCTCCAAATATAAGTTAAATAAATCACCACATTGAGGGAGGAAAGAAGAAGAAAAAAAAGCAATAGGGTAGGCGAGAGTAAAATTGAAAGGATGGACAGATCACTCAGGTACTTCGTAGTTCTCAGTTGGAGGAGCAGCCCCTCCACTCCGACTAGCTTAAGTCACTACAGATTTAGGGAAGATCCCGAAGAAAACATATCAGAGGTCTCGACTTATTCATTCCAATAAGAATCGCTATTAACAGGGTGTGAACCAAAAATTTAGACATCGCTCGCCGACTGCAGGCTGTCAAGTTTTCTCACATGTGTTTATATTTGGCAGAAGGTAGGTGCCCTTCGAGTCAATCTTACATGGACCTTAATCTATGTCATTAAAGTGGGAGACAGATATATCCTTTTCCTTGTTATTCGTTCAACCACTTATAACCTGTCTCGGGATTAAGCGTGCATGTCTCAGGTGAAACCTCCACTATAGGCATATATGTCTTCTTTCAGTGATCGTCATCAATTCGACTTACGCGAACCTACACGCTTCGTCATGGTTCTGATACCCGAATCATTATATGATCCCTTGGAGGTGGGATAGGAGTTGTTTGCCACCCAAATTTACCCAATCTGCATATCACACATCGGGTGCTGATTAATTTCACTGGGTTGATCTAATGAATTCAAGTCTTTCTCGGAGGTGCGCCGTAAGCCCGCATTGCAATATGTAGTGAAGAGAATCCCCTACTTCACCACATTAACAGGTGTCCGACGTCGGGTATCCCATATTGAAGTAGTATTCCAGGTACCTTCCATGATTAGTAGGTAGCGGATTTGCAAAGGTGTTGTACAGATGCATTTTAAGATCTTGTTTTGGTAAGAATCGGCGTGTGAAACGCCCTTCAAATGTTGCTCATTTTGTCTGCTACATCTTAAAAGTAACGTTGATGAAGACTTTAGTTACAAGTCTCTTCGATCTCTGCATTCTTAAGTGTTCCCGACCGCTGTAGCCCAGGTAAAAGGGCAACAAATTAGCAACCGGAAGGTTGCGATTTCGAAACTAGGTCCAACCAAAGACCGTCGTGTACACGGGGGCTTGTGCACGTTAAATTTGTCATGGCCTTACATGTCCTCCCGTTGGCGTGGTGTAAAGATTTGGAGATTGGGTTGGCAGCTCAGATGTTGTCCTCGCATCTGACCGTGGTTCAAAAAATTAATTTTACTATCTATTTAACCATGGACCAAGTCTGGTCATTTTGTAAAGAAAATCACACTATTTAATTAGCCTTAATTCTATGTATAAAACTTTTGTCTAGAATCAAAGTTTGATGCCTCGAAATTGATTACACACCTTCCTTGTTTACATTTATCCTTACATTTCAAAATATTTCTTAAAACCTTCTTTTTTAGGTTCAAAACTCTTCAATAGTTAGTTAAACATTCCTACTTTTATAGACATGAAAGGAGGAGGATTGTTTGAGCACTCTAGTAGCTTTAATTACCCCCTAGTTTCAAAATACTGAAACATAAATATGAAATTACATTGTTAGGCCAAGCTCACCTATGGTCACGACTCCCCAGTTTCTCCGTGCTTGTGACTTTAGTAATTTCTTATTTTTTTATTTAGGATTTTCTTATTTTTACCATTATTTTATGTACACAACAATTTTATTATTTATCTTGCGTTTGGCGCAGCTTGTCCGGACCAAACAACCAACACTAGCGTCTACCAATATTTTGAGCCGCGGTAGCCTGATCGGAAGAATAACGGATTAGCAATCGGAAAGTTCGAACTTCAGTCTAACCAAAGACCGTCTTGTACACTGGTGCTCGTGCACGTTAAATCGGTCGTGACCTCAAACCTCTTTACGTTGGCAACAGTCGTTACTATCCAGCTGTGTAGCTCCAGTGCGACAATAATCAACTGCCACCTAACACTTTTTTACACTTTTAAAAAGGCACATGTGTACAAAAAAGATAAAGGTCTGTTATTAGAAATAGTAATTTGAGGGTGTGCAGCTATTAGAAAATTAAAAAACACTGCACTGTGCTATTCCGAATCCGTTTTCAATCTATATATCGCCCCTTCTCAAAAGAGTCATTTTAGCGTAAGCGTTTCTTTTGAACGCGCATACAAATTCACTTTCCAATAATTTATTTCTCAACATAGATCATTAGTTTTAGTAAACGTAGGTAATGAATCATTAATGAAACTTGTGGGAAATTTTTATTCCTGGGTACTTTAATATTATTTTACCGTATCTAATCGCAATTTTGTTTTTTAATCAGACCCACACAGTCTCAATACATATTTCCTTAACGACAATGATGTCACGATGAAATGTTTTCACAAACTTAAGAATTTTTAATTACACAACATAAAGAGTTTGAAAAGGCATAAGAAAAGCGCTAATTACCTTCATGTTGAAACCTTAAAGTTCGATATGTGAGGTTTCGATTGAAAACAAAGTCTTATTCCAGGTATATGATTCTGCCTTTCGAGGAATTAAATCCCTCATAGATAATAAGCACACAAGTAATAGCTTTCGGTATATTATTTTTAGTACGGCTTCATCTGTTTCATTTTATAATATTCTTTTAGATTGATAAAGGGTAATTTTAACAAGATGTTTGACAGTTAATTAGCAACTTGTGCAAAAGATTCTTAATAATTTTGTTGTGGAGAAATTTAAAATATTTGTATAAAGATAAATGAGTGTTTTCAATTTAAAACCTAGTTCATACTTTATCAAACGGTTCATAAAACACATATGCATCCATGCATCCAAAAGTCTGAAGTAATTAAATAAAACTGTTCTGACCTTTATGTAGTCATATAAAGTCTTTCTGTATTTAATCAGTATTTAATGATTTTGGTAGTGATGTACATTGTAACACTGTGCCCCTCAGTCGGGGTACAGTTTTACTTTATAGTAGTAACAGTTGATATACAGGATGGGCTTTTATTTAAATTCATGTGAATTGAAATATACATATATCTAATGAGATTGCTTAAGCAGGCTTAAAATAAAATACCACATTTGATTATTTTACGTATAATTGAACAGCTTTAAATATGAGGCGTCTTTATTGTTATGACCTACACAGTTGAGAAAACAAAACATTAGCAGTGATTGTAGCCTACACTTACAGAGATTAAAATCAGATTTAAAAAATTATAAACTTATTTTAGATTTTGATAGAAAATTAAATCCACAGGGAAAACCAGCATTTCTACAAAATTTATAAGATGAAAAAATTCTTTTGACGTATAACACATCAAAATCAACATTGTTCTGATTCGCGACTTCCCCAATAGAGAGAATTTTATGTTCTTACAGGTATCCGTCTTCAACTATAACATGATCATCACTGTTATTGTTAAGGGATCACAATCTGCAGCAATGTCGGATTACAATTCTGAAAAAGAGATGTTATCATCATTATCAGCATTAGATTCATCTTTTGTTGATGATATCTCGGTAGGCTTATTCTTCAGGTTCACTTTGGCCCGTTTCTTGGGAAATTCGTTCTTTTTAGGGTTTGGTGTCATTTTCCTCTTCAATATTTCCTCTGTAATCATATTTTTAACTAACGTATCAATCAAAATGCGACATTTCCCCCGTCGTCGATTTTGTGCAGTTTTACGGGGTGGAGATTTAGGGAAAGACATTACTTCTTGCACAGACATATTTTCGTTAGCTTGTGAATGTTTCGAATTAATTAACAAAAGAAAACTGCTAATAATGTAAAGTAAGATTGTAAACATCACTTAAAAAGATATGCAAACCTGTATGGAGAAAAAGCTTTAGGAAATATTAACCTATTTATTTATGTTATCATTCATATTTATAATAAAAAATCTTTAAATGAAGAATGCAGAGCTATAAGAGTAATAAAATTTACATTGTGAAAAAAATAAACTTGTTTGTAATGCGTTAATTGGACAAATTATGTGTAACAGTGTGCCCCATTTCATTCTTAACACTGTATCCCATATCTGACATAGCTAAAAAACATTTTTTATGAGATACATAATGGTGAATTTAGATAATCCATTTTAACTCAACAGAACCTAAACACAATAGCTTTACAACTAAAATATTATTCATTATAAAATAAGCACCACTCATGAATAAAGAGAATTTAATAACAAGCACAAAATTTTGTTTTTAACATGCAAAAATAAAGATTTGCTTACAGAAGTGTAACTAATGATGCAAATTCTCTTCCAAAACACATAGATTTCTGGAAAACAAGGTGGCTGACACGATTGTAAACAAATTGGAGCTAATGTTGCTACCACTTTAAAATGAAATTCACTACAACACTGGGCCTCACCTTCTCTACACGGGGCAGCTGCAGGTTAAATCTATCGTGTCCTAAAATTCCCTCACGTTGGCGTGGTTTAGAAGTTTGGAGAGTGTTGAGCCAAACATAAGTGTTGCTCTCGTATTCTGACCGTTGTTCAAAATTACGAGGCTTTATCCTTTTCCTTCGGGATAGATCCCGGACAGTCACCAATACCCCGTTGTGTTGCTCCAGTGACGTTAGTTAACTACCTACCTACCTTGGTGCGAACACGGAATATGAAGAGGACGAAACGGATGATCAAAGAGTTATTGCCAATTTGCCTACGTTTTCATTTTTCACTGAAGTTTCTTTGCTTATTTAAATTCTTTTCGGTGTCATTATTTTTTACAATTGCATTTTTGAATAAATTATCTTTCAAAGTTCATGAATTGTTAATTTAAAGGCTTCATATTCATCTCAACGCCTAAGCACGAATGTGCATTTCAGTCAATAGGTACCACGCTAAAAATACGAATCTCCTTTGACGGCTCCAAGCGTAATGAGAATCGTCAATTGTCTACATCGGGGAAGAGATGGTCTTCAAGATGATATCACGAGAAGACAATAAACTTTAAATTCGTAACACGATTTTTTCCCCGGCATCAAACCTTTGAAGGCGTTTTCCTCGAAACGTGAATTTTGCAGATTCGTGCCTCTGGTGTGGGTTGTAACGATATGTAAAACGATCCGAAATCAGTCCCAAAAGGAAAGATCATATGACAAAGCGTCGTTATTTTGAACCACGGTCAGATGACCAAATTTAATGTACACCATTCCCCTTTGGTTGGATAGAGTTACGAACTCCCAATCCTGCGGTCCCTAATCTTCGACTCCAGGAACTAGACTTTCGGGTCGTGTTAAAATAAAGATATCGCTTTGAGCATCCAATAAGTTTAAATGTCGTCATGGCAAGTATTCCATCATTATATCAGAAATATAAAGGGAAAATCGTTCATTTTGATACCATAAATATAAAGCTAAATTTTAAAGCACGTATGGATAAAAGAAATAAGTTACACACATACGCAGAGTAGAGTCTGTGACGCAGAACAATTTATATTTTAATCGGCACAATACTTTTTCAACCCACGAATAAAGTCTTTACTGAACTATTCGAGTAGGTAGTTTGCTAATTAACTCCCCACTGGAGCAACGTAACGGGCTATTGACGACGGTCCGAGATCAATCCAAATCGAAAGATCCGAGGAAACGCCTTGTTATTTTGAACCACGGTCAAATGACGAGAGCAACACCTGAGTTGGCACCCCACTCTCCAAACATCCACACCATGCCAATGTGAGGACATTTAATGCCCCGACAGATTTAACGTGCACCAGCCCTCATATACACGACGGTCTGTCGTGGTGATCTCGTGACGGTCTGACGGTCTGACGATTTAACTTAGTTTCGAACTCGCAATACTCCGTTTGCTAAAATGTTGCTTTTCCAACTGGTCTACCGCGGCCTCAAAATCACATACGGATAACAGAAATAAGTTAGATTCTATACTAATGCATCGCAAAATAGATAAAATTAGCAAATTTCTAAATCAACTTAGAGCTGTGTCGTAGAACAATATATATTTTAATCGGCACAATAATATTTAAAACCACGAATGAAATCTTCCATGTCCGTATTCTTACAACAGGTAAATCACTTACCAAACGAGTAAAAAATTCCACATTTCGCATACTGAAAACTATTAATAAACCACAATTCTCTTCCAGGTGAAGCTATTTACGTGTCTTCCGAATATCAGGTATATATACCCGGATAATAAAACACTCCAGTAATTGAAGAGCAATGGAGTAATCCATTTATAAAATTGAATTTGGATATTCCAGACTGGAAAACTTGAAGTTTTGGGAATCCAATTGAATAATTTGAAGAGGATTTCTCTAGAATATCCTTTAAAATAAAATATGCGTTTTACTTTATTCGATTGTCTCATGTCACATTTAGTTTAAATGGTTCTTTCTTTTCTACACGATCTGTACTTGTCAAATATTTTCTTTCTTTTGACTGTTTCGGCTCGAACGACTTGAACATAATCTTTTTTAAAGAATCATTTGCTGGTTCAATGCAAATTTTTCCTTTCTTCTGAATTAATCGTTCGTTAATTCAATGTCCTTTATTTTCTTATGGATTCCGTTTTTTCTTCAAAGTAGAGATGACATTTAAAGTCTGGACATTTCATTTAACTCGTCCGGAAATATAGTCCTGTTACGTTCATATTTTCTTAAAAATACTGGTAGGTAGTTAATTACCGATAATTAATTTAGAGTGGCAAAAAATGACTATATCAACAAATTAATTAACCCTTAAATAAGTTTAGCTTCTCAGACGTGAATGCCAGTGTTTTGCAAAGTTTAATCTGACTATAATTATTGAAAACTGAAGACGAAAAAAACTAACCATTACTAACGAGTAACGATTGATTCTTCTTAGTCCTTCCAAGGTAACTAATAATTGATTTAGTTTAGGTTTTAATCAAGTAATCATGACTATAATTATAATTGAAATTGTGCCCTCCATTCAACATTCTGAAAATAGTAAGAATAGTACACGCGCCAGTGTAAAATTATTCAGCGAAATACTCCCTTACTTAATTGCTGGAGAGGAAAATTACAATTAAATAAAAAAGCTGTTGACATGAGATGGTATATATTGATTTATATTTTACAACCAAACAAAATTCACGTAACAACAAAATATTGATTCCAAAAAGAAAAAATGCACCAAGAAAAGTATCGCAAAAATATTTTGGTTAAATTAAGCTTTTTTCATACAGATGAAATCTTTGAGGCGATTCAAGAAAATCATGCAAATTGAGAGTAAACAATCAGCCAAATTTTGTATTCCTCAACTATAAGAATTTAGTTAACGTATTCATGACTAAAGTTAATGATTAATTGTTTTAGTTTTGAAAATGACTAATTTTTCAATTATGATTAACTTTTTTTTTTTTGAGAAATCGTTCAATCAATTGAAATTATTAATTGATTACGTCCTACACTGACAGGTAGAGTACCTAATGTACAGTATTTGAACATCGCTTATTACAGGGCTCGAAATACCCGGGTGCACTGTGCACATAAAAACAAAACTGTGCACCTAAATTTTTCCCGCTAGGTGCACGCAGTGCACCTAATGTTAAAAAAAGGGTGGGGGAAACTTGTTTTATGTTATTTTCATGTTTGAACAAAATATTAGTAGCGACTCTCTCACTCTAAAGGAGCGTAATTAAAATTACTAAATACACACTATGCGAAAACAAAATCGCTGGGCCTTAACGGGTTTATAGATATTGGCTGATCTAATGCATATTAATCTAAGCGAAGAGACCTTAGATACTTTCAATCCAGAGAATGTTGTGTTGCAATGGAGGAAATATAAAAAAAGAAGGATGGACACTAAACCTTATGGGAAAAGATCTGCTAAAAACGTAGACGTTTCTGATTGCCCACCAATGTGTGATGATGACTGAATATTTGTGAGTAATAACATCGCAGGTAAAAGAAAAATTTATCAAATATTTTTATTTATTATACTATCTACTACTAATCTATCTAAACATACCCAACTGATAAAGTAGTTTATATTACATTAATGCTCTTATATTACGGTTTTTTGTATGTGCACCTAAAATATAATCAGTCACCTAATTTAAAAACTTAGTTTGCACAAGGCGCACCTGTAATAAAAAATCCATTTCGAGGCCTGGCTTATTAGCACAATACGTTTATTGCTAATAAATCAAAGTTTAAATGCTTCATAAAATAAAGATTCCAAATTTGTAAGCATCTTAATTCAAAAACAGTAGCAAAACTACTGGTAGCCTAGAAATAATATAATTTCAAAATTTCAAGGGGAAAAATATTTGAACCGCGAAAAATACTGCATAGTTATATAAACTTACATGTTGCATTAAAATCTCCTGTGAATATTTTGTGGTAATTATTGCTCCAGTTTTTCAGATATGGCAGTGACGTGTGTATAAAAGTCACACATTAAAAATAACACTAGCCAGGTTACGCAAGCTTCCTGTTTTCAAGTACGATTTTCGGGAGAAATATAAATAAATTTTACCCCGAACCTTGGTCTAATTTTCCCTCGTGTAGCCAAAACTGACTGTAGAGCTACAAATGAATCTCCTCTTGAGTAAAAAAATCTATCTACTCTGACGAAATAGTAATAGTTGGTATTATTTAGGTAGGTATTTTTATTAACGTCGCACTGGAGCAACATAACGGGCTATAGGTGACGGTCGGAGATCAAACCCGAAGGGAAATATCCGTGGACAACACCACGTAATTTTGATCCACGGTCAATTGACGAGATCACATCAGAGCTGGCACCCCATTCTCCAAACTTCCACACCACGCCAACGTGAAGATTTTTGAGGCCCCGACAGATTTAACATGCACTACCCTCTCTTGTACACGACAGTCAGTAGTTGGATTCGAACTCGCAATCCTCTGATTGTTAATCCGTAACTCTACCAACCGGGCTACCGCGGCTCGATACTTTTTAGGTAGGTAGGTATTTTAATTAACGTTTCATTTGAATAATACAACGGGCTATTGGTGACAGTCCGGGATCAAACCCGAGGGGAAAGATCCGAGGACAACACCGCGTAATTTGAACCACAGTCAGGGGCCTGAGCTGGCACCCCACTCTCCAAACGTCCACACCACACCAATGTGAGGACGTTTGAGGCCATGACAGATTTAACGTGCACCAACTCCCCTTGTACATGATGGTCTGTGATTGAATTCGAGCTTGCAACCGTCCAATTACTAATTCGTTACTCTTCCAACCGGCTCGATATTAAGAGAAATCAGTGATGTGCGTTTAAAAGTGACATTGCAACCAACACTAGCCACCAAACGCAAATTTATTACTCTCTAACGATCCACGGAAACTCACCGCTTCGTGATGCAACAGATGGCTTATGTAGGTAGGTATAGGTAGGTATTTTAATTAACGTTGTACTGGATGAAATCAATGGGCTATTTAGACAGTATAGGAAGTAACTGTTTACGACATCAATCGAACCAATTTGCTGACGCTTTGGAAGAAATGCTTTAGTGAACCCGAGGCACAGATAGACAGAAAATCGATCACCAATCTTCGGGCAATTGCAGGTTGTGTAAGGAATGACCGGAAATTGGGTGCTGACGCTTTAATGATCACAAAAATAACGATCCCGAAAAACTGTTTGTGGTAATTTCAGTTCAGTGGCCCCAGACACCACGGACTGCGACTTCACAATGACAAGATATATGAAACCACGATCCCCCAAAGAAAACGACGCCATGTGGAAATAACCAGGACGGTACGTGGTAGGTCTCTAAGAGATTAGTTTTACAATCCAGACGGTATCGGGCATTGTTTCCAGGGGCTGACAGGTCATCCGCAATTCGAGTAAATGCACGAAGTCATCAATGTACCTAGTGTAGCAAATATGACCATAAAGCGGCGATTTTCAACCTTTTTCATCTCACGACACACAAATTAATTACTATCATTCTGCGGCTTACCATAAATAGACTGTACTGGCCGAAAGGTATGTGGAAATAAGATGGTTTGTTTTTTATGGGGCGCAACATCAAGTAATGGACATACACTAACAATCCGTTGGAAAGAGAATACAACGGTTTCTAGGAATCACTTATTGCTATTCGAATGCTTATTTTTAGCTTTTGTGGAGTAATCATAAGAAATGAGGCTGCCGTGATAGCCCAGTTGGTAGACCAACGTTTTAGTAACCGGAGGGTTGCGATTTCGAATCAAGCGGTCAAGCCAAAAACCGTCTGGTGCACGTTAAATATGCTGTGGCCACATATGTCCTCACGTTGGCGTGGTGTGAAAGCGTGGAGAGTGGGGTTCCAGCACATGTGCTCTCGCCATCTGACCGTGGTTCAAAATTATGATACGTTGTCCTTGATCCTTCCCTCAGTGATTGATCTCGGTTTGTCGTCAATAGCCCGGTGCGATACTAATTAACTACCTACACATAAATATTGAGTGAGCATTGAAACATATCCTTGATATTCGTTGTTTATGCATATAAATAACGAACCGGTATTTGGATGGTAATCCTCCTGTGTAAGGGATGTGAACAATATTCCTCAAGCTACCCCTGTTTTGGGAAAAGGGGTATTAATTGTTTTCTGGAAACTTCTTCGTATTCGATATATTTTGTTAAAGTTTTTTCGGATTCTGGCTTTAAATTCCTTTGTTCTGGTCTATAGACTACGTTAAATGTGACATCATCAAACCGTCGAACTCTTGATAATTCAAGATAAAGTTGTCTATGGTTAAATACTGTGGTTCAAGAAAGCAGATATCTACTGTACTTTCTCCAATGTTTGACCTCGCGACTTGTGAGTCATGGCGAAGGCGGGTCTTACGGGAAACTTGTCTGCCAAACCCTCGTGGTGGTTGTCTCGACGAGGTATCTCGTCATTAGCAAAACTGACCAGATCGTGATGGACGCGATACCTCGGCATTAAAAGAAAACTGACCAGATCGTGATCTCGTCATTAGAAAACTGGCCAGATCTGGATCTTATCAACATAAAAAACGGCAATATCTTGAAGTCGAGATATCCCTTCATCAGTAAAATCAGTCAAATCTTGATTGACGAAATATGTCGTCGAAACCATTTGGAGGATAATGAATGGGATCTCTGAATCTGTACTGCGAGATCAATTCGCGGAATAAAAAAAAGTTGACCCCACGCTAAGCCTATGAGTATTACAGTGATCACAAATTGAGTTTTGTTTATTAACTATCAGTCTCTCTCTTGTTTCATTGCATAAACCTCGCTGTGTATTGAGAGTAGCTCCAAGCCCAAGCTGGAAATTGCATCTCTGGTGAAGTTTGTTCTTTAAAAAACACTTTTTTTTTTAGGATAATACTGTTTAGGCTATAGGCCTCCACTTGCCATTTTCGCCCGATTTTTCAGTTGCAAAAATAAAACTCATTATTTCAAATACAAGTGCACACACTTGTGACTAAACAATCGCAGCGATTAAAAAGTTGCAACAGGTCCTATTTTCATAGCGACGTGACTGTCACTCTACCCATTGAATCACACATACAGGCATGGACGTGCACCCACTTACGATAGTTTAGTCGCGCGTTTTCTAAGGTCAGCTTTTTTTTATACATGAAATTACGATTTTTTTATTCCCCTATTTCAATTTTCTATATTTGCGATCGTTGAATATAGAGTGACAATTTCAACGGATTTGAAATCTGCGGAAAATTTTACACCATATCGATACCTTAAATTTGTTTTTCTATAAACAAATAATTAAATAATCAAGTAAACAAATAGTAAATAATCAAATAATAAATCTCTTTTTGGTATCGATCTGGCGTAGAATTTTACGCTGATTTGAAATCCGTTGAAATATTCACTCTATCTTCAACTCGGATCTTTCCCTTAAGGGACTGATCCCGGACCGGCGTCAATAGCCCGTTGTGTTGCTCTAGTACGACGTTAACTAAAAATTACCATTACCATTACCACTCTATCTTCAACAATCGCAAAGATAGAAACTTGAATCAGGGGAATAAGAAAGCAATTTAATTAATTCAGCGATTTATCTATCGCAGTGTGTGCACCTTGTAGATTTTCTGCAACAGCGATTTTTTGGTCGCCGTGACTAGAAATCGCAAGTTGAGGCCTAGAATTAGTATTTTCTTCGTCATCATTTGAATCAGAGATTACGTATGTGCTTGGATGTCTTCTCTAAGTATCTGTATAAATCTCTCCTCAGCACTACTATACTTGTGTAGGAAAAGAAACAAACTTTTCCTGTTGCATTCATAGGAATCGATGATAATATCTTAGAAGATGGGAAAATAATCTATTTAATCAATATAAATTAATATTACCCTTAAATAAAACACTTGCGTTGTGCCTTATTTATTAGATTAATTCCGAGAGTCGAAATCGTTCGACCTGTCAAAGCTATTATTCGGGATGAAGCTGTTAAGGCCCCAGCACTGATTTATTGTAGTTGACCGAATACTGAAAAATATTATGATAAATTAAAAACATTTTGGTGGTAAAATCCTTTTGCTTCGGGACTTTAGACAAATTATCTATCTCTGTTGTCAAACATGGGGACCGGACCAAAATAATCGAAGCAAGCTTTAATATCAACCAATCATTGGAGAAGTTTTAATTTTTTAGATTCAAAAATAGTGTTTGATCTGTTAATTCGTCTTTCAGTGGATGGAATTTACTCAAATAAATCTCGTAGTTCTCGAGACAGGCTGCAAATTCTCATATTTCTTAATTCTTAAGGGGTTCCAGTACCCAAAATCTCAAAAAAAAAAAAAAAAAAAAAATGTTAATTTTTTTTATTATAATAAAAAAAAATACTACAGATATTTCTGAATAAAATGACACAAAAATTGTATTTCTGTCTTTTAAACAACCTGCGAAATTTAGAATTTAGTAATTTGACATCTGCGCATCCGACGAGCCCATACAGAAGTGATTCGTGGTGTTTTTACAATCGCGCCATTTTTAACTGAACAAAGCCAGAATCGCACAAAGTGGGTATTAAAACCCCTTTGACATCTGCCATCATTGTTAAAATGATGCCAATACTTCAAAGAATAGCTTCAGATTCTTTGTTGGAAAGATGAAACAAAGGGAAAACTCAAAATCGAAACGAATCATTTCATAACATGGTTTCGAGCCGTTGCCCTAAAAACTTAAGTGCTTCGAAAGTTCGAGTCCAGATTGCTGCAGCCAGAGCCTTTATGGACTTCAACAAGGGAGTAACGTCTAGTGTAAAAGTTGTGCTGGAATCCTCGTGTCTTGTAACTGGGAAAACTTCTCTAAAGGGCTCCCTAGACGATCAATTTTATTGTCAATGTGATTGATGGTTTCGATTGATAGGTGCTTCAATATCGATTCAATGAACCCGTCAGTGTTTTTGGAAAAAGCGTGACATGTTTAATTTTAGAGTTTTAAAACGGTTTCATATTCCGATTTGGGCTTTGCTGACTTGATTTTGGTTGTCTGCATTCGAAAGAAAGAAAATAGGAAAAGACGTTGGTCCAAAGAGTGAAATAAACTAAGTCGCTTTACTCACTAACATTTACTAAACACTTTCTGCCAGATACTGAATCGTACTTTCTGCGAGATACTGAATTTATAATATTAATTTTCTGTTTTTATTTTTGCTCAATGTAATCTTATTTATTTTGTTTTAACACATTAACAATTTTTTGCACAGCAATGTTTCTTTCTTTTACATATTCACTTGACTTTCCATAACTCAGTATAATCACGACACAAAGTAATTAAAAGCTTCACAAACTCCCGTTACCAGACACAATCACTTCTCTTGGGGCTCTCCTAATTCACAATTAGCTTGAGTTTATTTTACAAAAAAAAGCTACATTTATGCTTTATTACAATAGAGATTTGAATCCTAGGTCCCTATATACCAACACATTTTCAGGGAATCAGTTAAAAATCACCTGCACTCAAAACCAACGAGTCGGCTATTGAAGACCTTCTGCGCGGCTCGGGCAGATCACAGGTCTCAGCTAGTTGAATTAGAAAACATAAAATCATACGAATAATTCGTTTTAGATACAAAGTATGGAATAAAAAAAAATTATTAGCTTGCTACGAAGAAATTCTACTTTAAAAAAAAAAGAAGGCATTGTGTCCGTCGTCAGACGAATTTGTTAGATTTTAAGAAGTCCATCGACATCAAAATAATTTATTCAGTAACTCATTAATTTTTTTCGTATTTTGTATTAATATGTAAAAAGAGAACTGCAATTTTATTAAATATTTTTCTTCTAAACTGTGTTTTTGTTGGTCCTTGGTCCCGATTAAATAAAATTTATATACAAAGTTGTACTTTGACATATTCGTATTACTTAAATTCGTATTGCGAAAATATAAAAGTTTCAACTGAAAACTTATTCATTAACAGAAATTTACATTTAAGGTATCTATCTGGTGTAAAATTTTCCGCAGATTTCAAATCCGTTGAAATTTTTACTCTATCTTTAACGATCGCGAATATATAAACTTGGATTTATAGAATAAAAGAAGCACTACTGCCCGAACGAATTGACAATTGTACATTTTAAACGATCAATCGGCTCCGTCAATGGCGCCCGTCACTGTCCATCAATCAAAATTTCTATCAATGTGCATCAATCGATTGACAATCGCGTCAATTGCTTCCTACACGATCAATTGTTTGCTTCAATGAGCCTCATTGACAATCACATTGACAGTAAAATTGGTCGTCTAGGGACCTACTAACGCTGTTCAAACGAAAGGACTGCAGACGATCCAGGAAAGCTGTGAGAAAGTCAACTATTGCCTTCAAAACCTACAGAAAAAGTTCAACTAGCCAAAATTAAATTAATTGAAGCACATTAAATGTAAGAAGCAAGGCACAAAACCTTCCAGGAGGATTTTAAATAAAATTTGTGTACATAAAAGTGCTTTTTACCAATTTAAAACTTTAACGACGTTTTTCTGTGATCCTTTTTACGCAAAACATTTTCTTACTTTAAATTGATATAAATGAAAAACTATTTGTCATAATTGTATGAAATTTTCTGCACGTGTTTACCAAATATATATCTTTAATTTGAACTCGACAATTATGTATGTGTATATTGTTTATACTTATAAAATTTTTCAAATGTTTTATGTTGTATTTTTTTGTACTTTTAAGATTAAATATTTTGAAAAAAAATTTAATTCAATTTTAAAAATTTGCACGAAGACAATTTTTAATGTGTGTTGTTATAAGTAATTAAAAACAAAAACTATGTAATTTGACACACGAACTTTTAAGATATATCAATTTTTAACCTGGTCAAAATTTTGCACTTTTTAAAATTTTATTTAAAAAATTAATTTTTTTAAACATAAATTAGTTAGTTAAATTACACAATACAATGTTGATCAAAAAAAAAATTTCAAGACAATTCCTTAAAAATTAAAGATTTTAGAATTTTGTGTACCGGACAACCTAAACCCTCAGTTCACGCACTTAGCCGTTCTGCAACGTACAGTCTACCTACATGACTTCTAACCAATTTTGACCTTCTTGACAAATGCAGTCTTTGCGAGGATTCTTTCAACCTATGACTGGAGTAATTTTGTGATTGTGCTGTGCGGTAAAATCACTACTGCGACACTATTCTGATGTCTTAACTCTCAGAGGGTTTACACATTTCTGCAATGCAGCTCCTTGAAACCTATATAGAATTCATGCAGTACATCATAACTCCATTGGATTTCATTAAATTAAGGGTTTAATATTTCATGTTAATGCTGTATAAAATACTCTACGGAGCCTCATAGGCGTTAGCAAATTGTAAACGAATCCAAGTCTAGAAGCATACAAAAACTACAGCTGACCATATTTTAAATCGAGAAAGAAAATATGCACCCATTTTTTTTTTGGATACAACTGGGCTTTGCATATAAACACGTGTTTACTATCAGCCCAAGTTACTTTGAACCTATATATGGGAGAAAAATTTAAAAATGGATTAATCAAGTGAACTGATTAAAAATATAATTATACCATAACAATATAGAAAGAGTAAATCTGTTTTTGCATAATAATTTGGCTAATAATTACTGATTATTCTCATGTAAAAATATTGTACAGTAAATAGCATCGCTTAATAATAAATAGCACTGCTTAAAATTTTATAATTTGATTTCATCCTTAATGTTCCACATTATCAGGGGAAGGCTAAGAGCTTTTAAAGAATCTGGACTGTTGTTGATCTATTTACAACTTTTTTGTTCTATGGACAAACTTTATGTGGCACTATGAGGTTTGATATAAATATTTGTCTAAATGCCTTTTTAATAACAAAACAAAACAAAAAAGTTTTTTCTTGTTTCACATTACTCCCACATCCTACATAAGTTGAAGTGGGCATGTGGTCTTGTAGATACACGAGGTAATTAATCCAAGCCCTACCCTGATTGTTTTCTTCGTGATAAAAAGCAAAACCAAATGTAGATTATAATATTTACCTGTTGTCAATAGAAACGAATTTTTCAGAGTTTTTAGAAAAAAAAGTAACTAAAGGATTGAACAAGTGGTGTAGCCAAATAAGAGGGAGGATGTAAAAGCCCAAGTTTCCCGAAAATGTTGGTTTCCTTTTTGTTTTTCAAATAAAAAATTATAAATGATGTATTTTACTAATTTTCTTTCAATAAAGTAAAAGTTATTAATTAATCATTCATTCTCTGCGATTTATGAAAGTCTATGAAAGCTGAATTTGCTTTTTTTTATCGATACAACTAACTCACATATCCATTTATATACATAAAGGATCGCACGGACACAAGCATTGCGAACACGAACAAAAAACTTTACTTTAAAACTAAACTTTATCAATAATATAACGATCATGCATATTTACATATCTAAATAAAACAGCGGATGAACAAAAAATTCTGAATATTGAATTTGTTTTTTCATCGACATAATCATCTCATATATTAATTTACCTATACAGTCGAGCCCGCATATAGCTAAGTCGCACGATACACTGAAAATTATTCGTTACATCCGATATTCGTTACATCCTATATAATAAAAAATGGACTTACCCGCATTTTCTAAAGCAAAAAAATTTTCACATGAAGGCTAAAAATTTATTTCATATAAGTGGGGAAAATTCTGTAAAACTTTCTTTTGAACAGTTGAATTTACAATGCAGGTTGCATAATTCTTTTTCCAGTGCACTAAAATTATCACGGCAGTCAATGTTATGCGATTCGAAGAACGCACGCAATGTTTGAAGACTGTCTAAGGCAGATTTTGATGTCACTAATAGTCTATTTACTTCAATTTCAATGTCTTCCTCTTCGGAATCATCATACGTATTTTGTAACACTGCTGCAATGATGGCATCATCTGTTTGTTGTGCTTCAATTTCTACGTTGCAATCGCTGGCAACATAATCAACAAAAGTAACATCACCTCATCCAAAATTCATTTTTCCTGTAAACTTTTCTACGGGGAACTTTCTACAGGATCAGTTTCAGAAATCAATTCCTGTAATTACACTTTCTTTCTCACTCTCACGCATTTTATTATGCCCATATCTAAAGGCTGCAGCTTTGATGCAACACATTTTGATAAAAAACATTTACTAAATCTTCCTAAATAACCAATCTGCTTGTTATGTACTCTGCCTTGCAACATAACAAGACAAATCACAACTGTCCTCCTATATCCGGTTTACAGCTCAAAGTTAAAACACGTGAGCTTAGTAACCAATAAACAACCAACAAGCAAAACCCTCTTCTCCAACGTTTCTCGGAAAAAGTTTTCTCTATTGCCTCTCCCCTCTCGTTTTTGTGTTCCAGAATTGGGAAAAAAATGGGTTTTTTTTTCTTTTGTGAGGAACCCAAAACTTTGCAGTATCCGTTATTCACGCTCCAATACTTCGCTATATGCGATCTTTTTAACACTATTTAATATTACACTTCCAACGGGACAGAAAAAAAGTTGTAATACCCGATATTTCGCTGTATCCGAGCTCGCAATAAGTGGGCTCGACTGTATATTGTATCGCATGTGCATACCATTGCGAACATGAACAAGTGAAACCAAACGAAATCATTTTGAGCAGAAAATTTAGTTTTTCCATCTATATAATCCTCTTACACATTCGCATATCTACGTATAGCATCACACGAATAAAACCATTGAGAACACAAACAAAAAAAGTCAGAAGACTGAATTTGGTTTGTATCAATTATTTTTTCATCGAGATAATCCTCTCACATATTAATTTTTCTACAAATGGCCTTGCACGAACGCAACTATTATGATTACAAACAAGCACAAATAAAAATTCTGGTATCTGAATTTGATTTTTCATAGATATAATCATCTCACACATCTTCATTTATCTACATAAAGGTTTGCACAACATACGCATTCCGAGAACGAACAAAAAACCTGAAGACTGAATTTTGTTTTCCCCCCATATCGATATAACTCTATCTCAAATATCTATTTATCTACATACAGTATCGCACGTCTAGAACCATAGCGAACATGAACAAGCACGAACAAAAACTGTGTGAGATCATTTTTGGTTTTACCATCCATATAATCATCTCATATATTCGCATATCTAACTATAGCATCGCACGAACAACCATTGAGAACACAGTCCAAAGACGGAATTTGGATTTCATTGATATAAACATCTCACATATTGTGCATACCAACTTATAACATCGCATGAATCCAAAATACACGAACAAAATAAGCCTGATAATTGAATATGGTTTTCATCGACATAATCATGTGATAATCATAATTTATTTATATTGCATTGCACTATCACGATCATTCGAAACCACAAAAAAGCATAAACAAAAAAATTTCTGTTGTCTGAATTGGTTTTTTCTCGATATGACCATCTCATATTGGTTTATCTATATATAACGTTGCACGAACACAACCATTGCGAACGCAAACAAACAATAACAAAAAGTCTAGAGACTGAATTTGGTTTTCATCGATACAAACACCACACATATACGTATATCCACGTTTAGCACGAAAACGGAACGCACGAACCAAAAATGTCTGAAGGCTGAATTTGTTTATTGATATAACAATCTTGTATAGGGATTTATCTTCACGTAGCATCGCACGAACACGGGCATTACGATATAACATTGTATTCGGATCAACTACGTGTGAAAAACTTTTCATCCTTAACGGAAGTTATCCTTTAAAGTTTTGACCGGTGTGTGTGACAAAATATTAAAAGGATTTAGCGCAAAGCTGTTTCTTAAATGTAATAAAGGGATATCTTTATTTGACCGACAAAATTGCACGTTTTTCGAACTTTGGCAACCTCTAAAATGCAATCCTGGCTACGTATTGGATTAAAAAACAACTTTATAAGAAATCACCAGAGTACTTTTGGACTGACTCCATTCTTATGATATGTTTCAAACTCGCAAACAAATGCAAAGTTGATCTCACTTGGGTTACGTCGCCATGCATCAAAACTTCCAGGCACATTGAATGAACGTAAGTCACAACAATGCATTCAATTTGAAACAACTCCTTTCTCTCGAATTGTATTTGTTAGAAAAACTGCTTCTTAAATGTAATTCGGTCCAAATTTAATTCGGCCTACAAAATTATGCTTTTTGTATCTTGGGGGTTCGCTCCTGCGAAATGAAATTGGCCTCGTATTGGATTGAACTTTATAAAGAACCCCATAAGAGTATTGTCTCGCATGAATCCATGCACATGTAAAGTTCCAACCTCGTAAATAAATGCAGAATTTATCCCGTTTGTTGATGTTGTAAACATTAAATTTACCACACCGTTGAACGAACAGAAATCCCAGCAAATGCATTCAATTTGAATTGCCTCCTTTCCATTATACTGTATTTGTAGGATCCAACCGAAAGCACGATTGCGTCTCCAAAGGTACTCGAGAACTGCATTAACCCCAATAACTTTCAGCAATTAAAATCGCTTTTGGAATTTTGACCCAACCGCGCACGGCAAAATTGCTGTGAATATAAATCCCACTTTTCCCGGGCACACACACAAATACCATGACGTCACCCACATTATTGACGTCGCGAGGAGAGTCGCCCCTCTGCGGCTGCGCAGCAATCGGTGCTTGGTGGAAAAAGCATGCACCCAATCATCCGCTCATCCACACACTATATAAATCGAGATCCGGCCAGCGATCGTCCTGTCTCTTTCCGAATCCTGCCTTCGATTGCAACTCTTGCAGTAGTTCTCCTGGCACTTCTTCGGCTGGTCCAGAGATGTCGATCGCAATGAGGACTGAGGGTCCGAAACGCCGGTTCCTGGTTTTTCTCTGCCTAACTTCGTTGACTCTACCCCTGGCGCTCGCCGTCACAGCTTCGCGGGAAAGTAAGTGCGCTCTTCCTAGTGTCTTGGAGATACATGGTGGGGTTTCAATTGCGCAATCGCTTGGCATGCTGGCTGGCGCGAAGTTTTACCGAACTTTTTCCCCTGTCCTTGTACACGGTGGCGGACTAGAAAGGGACCCAGGGGAGGGCCTCAGCCCACCTCGAAAGTTTCGGTTTCTAATTTCGATAAAATTTTACAAAATGGCAGTTAGATAAATCGACAGTTTATTAAAGTAATCACTTTTCAGGAAATGTGAAAGCGCGGAGATTCGATGAATTCTCTCGACCCGTTGAACGAACCTGCGTCATAGCTATGCATTTAATGTGTCATGACTATTTCGAGTATAAAACTTTAAAAACGCGCATCATGTATTCTTTAGTGATGGCGAAAAAAAAAACAGATAAATTAATTACTTTCCGGGAAATATGAAAGTCAGAATGACTGAATTTGTCGGACTCGTTGGACTACAAGAGTCATAGCAATGCATCTAATAAGTAATCATCATTTTTTCGAACTTAAAACATTAAAAACGTGCGTTGCATATTCTTTCGTGATATTGAGATAACAGTTATAAAAAAATAACTTTCCAGGAAATGAGAAAACGCACTATTTTATGGACTTTCCAGACCCATTGAAAGAACGTGTTATAGCTATATGCATTTAAGATTCGTAATTATTTGGAGCATAAATTATTAAAAACGTCTTCAGTGATTGTAAAATAATAGTAAATTAATAATTTTCTGGGAAATGAAAGTTCGAGATTTTTGAATTTTCATGACCCGTTGAACGAACATATCATAGCTACGCATTTAATATTTATGTTATAACCATTAGGAGCATAAAATATCAATAATGTGTATCATATATTATTTTATGATATTAAAATAATAGTTATTATATTAATTAACAGTTCATTGAATTATAAATTTCTTCAAAATATGGATGCATGGAGTTTTTATGAATTTTCATATCAGAATTATTTCGAGCATTACTAACATATAAACATTTAAGTATAACTAACACAAATAAAGTGTTTATTTATGGTCGCTAACTATATGGTCGTTAATTTTGATGTAATGGAAGTCCATTAGATTTTCATCTAAAATTTGCGAGCATTTAAATAATACTTCAGGGGGAGAGTTTTAAGATTTCCACACAAAGTGTGTTGTTTCTTAATCTATTTGATCTAGCAACCTAGACAAAGTCGGTGAGTTCATGCACCTTAGCCTCAGAGAGGCAAGGACGTGCCCAGGAGAGGTTTACTCCATATTGCATTTCCGACAGGTCGGAAAAAACTTCAAATCAAATTAAATTGATTTCCACTGACAAGTCCAAATTCTCGTATCCTTCTATAAATCAACAAAGCACTATGCATAAAATGAACGTTAGAAAGTATGAATAAAAGATGAATCACATATTTTCTTTAAGATAGTTCTAAAAAATGTTCTCTCCGGTACAGTCGAATAAGATGTGTTCCAAAAGTCTCTTCCTCATCCATTCAAATAAGGCTCTGGTTGGAGTCAGCCAGGGATGAAAACGATTTAAGTAGACCTGTGTTGCAGTATGACCTATTTTGGCTTTAGCAGAAAAAGTGGCAACTGCTTCTGGGAATTTTTTTTAATAAAGGCGCTTATTAGTCTCACTTTGGAATTGAAAAAGATATTGATTAATTCCAGAGTTCCTCCATGAAGTTCGAATCAGTTTGACCAAATATGGCCCTTGCGTCATAAAACCGCGAACTAATTAACATCCTCCATATAGTGCACCAAAGTGTTCGAGTCTATCCTGACCCTACTTAACGAGGGTAGTAGATGAATAAATCAGATTTGTTTTTCAAACTTTAAACTTTTATGAATAAAGATGAGAAGTAGTCTGAAATGAAGGCTTCACTAAAACTCAGTGGTTGATGCTCGTTCAACAAGTCAGAAATTCCACTCGATTATATTCCGCTTTATTCTCGAAGACAAGTCAGAATATTCCACTCGATTATTCTCAAAGACAAGTCAGAATATTCCACTCGATTATTCTCAAAGACAAGTCAGAATATTCCACTCGATTATTCTCAAAGACAAGTCAGAATATTCCACTCGATTATTCTCAAAGACAAGTCAGAATATTCCACTCGATTATTCTCAAAGACAAGTCAGAATATTCCACTCGATCAGACTAGGATCTTCTAATCTGCAGAGTAGTACTCGATGATTGAATTGAAAGCTTATGACACCGTAAGCCGGCCACTTCTAACACGGGCAGAACAAGTAGATTTCTAAATAGTGATGTACAACTGTCATAAGTATGTATTAGATGCTCAAAAAAAAAAGTCAGAATATCCAACTCGGTCAGGTTCTAATATGTATTTATGTCAGTCTACCAAGTAGTACTAAGAGATCGAATGAAGCCTTTTGGCATCGTAGTCCCGTCACTTCTACCATAGGCAGAACACGGGGGTAACTAAATTGTAAAGTACGACAGTAACAAGTGTATATTAGATGCTCGTAAATACAAGTCAGTATACTCCACTCGGTCAGACTAGGATCTACCACTCTGTATCGTACTAGCAGATTGAATTGAAATATTGTGACACAGTACACCAGGCCTCGAAATATATTTTGTAATACAGGTGCACAAGGTGCACCTAAGTTTTTTAATTAGGTGCACAGGTGCGCCTAGCGGGAAAAAATTAAGTGCACAATTTTATTTTCACGTGCACAGTGCACCTGTGCACCCGGGTATTTCGAGCCCTGCAGTACACTGACCATTTCTACCATGGACAGAACACGACAGAACTAAATAGCGAAGTACAATTGTAGAAAGCGTTTTGGTTCATCAATACAGGACAGAATACATCAGTCACAATATATGAAGTAATACTTGGAGGCAGATAAGGAGATAAACTTGAAATTCTTCATAGAAGATTATCGTGGTCATGGGTTCAAAGGATAAAGACTAGTGCTGAAAGAGGATTTCAGATTTATCCCTACTCAAAATTTGAATGAATGCCCTGATCAGGCACTTTATTTTTTCATCCCTTGAAAAAACATCTTGACTACCTCAAGTTGATCTTCTGTCAGGTACTTTAAGGTGCGAGTCCAGATTACCCGGATAACAAAGTCCACTTTTGATTACGAAGCATCATATGTTCCCTTAAAACGCGTTCTTGAGATAAGATGTTATTCTTTTCTTTATATATATGCTTATTTTCCTTTAAGAAAATTATGGTATATTAGGAAAATTTCTTTCTTAAATTTTCTTATCTGACAGAAGACAAGACAAGTTAGCTTAAGTGTTCTGCAATTATTTGTTATAAGAGGCGATTGAAAAAGTTGTTTTTATAAAAGTTCCGCTGTAAATTCCAAGTATTAAGTAAACCAACCAAGCAATTCGTCTATGAACTAATGATTTATTATCTGCGGGGTTTGGTCTTAAATTCCTCAAAATATTACATTGGCAAATCTTGGTTTATTTTTCCTGTTTCTAAACTGAACTTTTCTTGAACACGCTTTTTTATGAACACGCATTTTAGTAGCAAAATTATAACTTCCATGCATAAAATGCAGATCAAGGTACTGTGGTACATAAATCCTAAGACACTCATTTACCTTCTTAATAAATGTGAAATCTCTGACCGTGGTTCAAAATTATGAGCTATCGTCCTCAAATCATACCCTTCGGGACTGATCCCGGATCATAACCAATAGCCCGTTAATCGCTCAATTTAACGTCACAATTCAACTACTTACCATTCTTAATACATACAAATAACTTTTTCCCAAGATAAGCTCATCTGACCGATTCCTTTGGCTGTGCATTTATCTCCTCCTGTATTAGTTAAATCTTCACTTGGTGGAACTTGGCCAAATACTGTCCTCTTACTTCATAAAACACCGCTCAACCAACCCTTAAATAGCATCATTCGCAGCTGAAGTACTTAATTATAATTTTATGTCAGTTAGCACTTGATTTACAAAAAAAATATGCTTAAGCTAAAAACTAAATCTGAATCAGATGATGTATTATCGTAGTTATAGTGACTGGTTAATGCGATTTAGAGATTTCAAACTAGACTTGACGGTTGTTGCAGAAGAAATAGGTCATTTTTTTTTAAGTATTTCCTTTTAAAGCAATTTTAAGGTGGTTAGGTATTTTAACATCGCCCTAGAGAAAAAAAAGGCGACGGTCCGGGAACGATCCCGAAGCAATTTCAAAGGTGAATCGAAATGTTATTAATCGAGTCTTACGAATAAGTAACTTTTGAATTGTATTACGTAAATATTGCTTTTTGTTAAATAAATAGATGTTATTTATTTGAATAAAAAGTACAGATTTTTAGAAAAAATAGTGGTGTGGAAGTTTGAAGAGTAGGGTACCAGAGGTGTTGTTCTCGTCATGTGGCCGTGGTTCAAAACTGCGAGGCGTCTTCCTTTAATCTTTCTCTTCGAGATTGACCCTGGGCCATCGCCAATAGCCCGATGTATTGCTCCAACACGACGTTAATTAATTACCCTACCTAAAAGAAAAAAAGACCGAAAATATCAACATAGTTTAAACTCACTGATCTCTCTATCCATTTAATGTCTTCATAGAAGGGTTTTTCTCACATAAATCTTTAAAATATCTGATTCTTTATTTTGTTGAGCCAAAGAATGGATGACCTATTCTTCCGTTAAGCGAGTAGTATTGATAAAGAGTATTGGGTAAAAGAAAGAGTAAAAATAAAAGTTGTGTAAATGTTGATTAAATTTTATGATAAAAAAAATTTTATGCAAATACACAATACAATACTTTCCTGTCCTGATATCTGAGGGAAATTGTCACACAATGTTCCACAAACGCTTGTGTTTTAAACAGCATAAAAAGCGTATCTTTTCTTGTGAATCTGATAAAGTGCCCCAATACTTATTTGAAATACAGTTTTAGACTTTAAGTAGTATGATTATTTTAAGAAACTATTCCAGTGTGGTCGTAAACCGCATGTATTGGGACGTTACGAGAACCAGCAATGACTCGCGTTAATCTGAAAAAATATTATTGATTGAATGGGTAATAAAGAAATGAGAAAGACGTTTAAATCAGGATTTTATTTTTAACGTTTCCGACTTCACTTTAGTTCAATACTTCATTACTTCAAAAGACGAAAAGAAAATTGCCTTTCAAGAATCTTCAATTTTCCATTGCCTCATAATGGACACATGATAGCATTCCAAAAAGAAAAGAATCATTCGATAGAATTCTGAGATAAATATAACTTCTAAAGTCATTAAATAAGTTCGTTGGAAAATGATCATTTGTCACTACGTAATGAATAGAATATGAAAGCTTTTGATTTCTTCATTTCAGAGTAACAGCCTATTTTGTGAATTTCAAAAAGAAAACAACATCCAGTAAAACGCAATATCGTATTTACAATTTCCTTCATTTATTAGATGTATTTTCAAATATTTCATAAGCCAAAAGAATTTATTAGTTAATGGAGATCCACTAAAAAAACACACCACCACTAAAATACCAAAATCAAATCGAAAAAATTGAATCAAAATGTTGAAACTATTGTAACAAATTTCTTTATATCATTGAATTTTAAGTAAATATAAGCATACTGGCAATTACACAATCCTTTTTAAAAGTCTTTAGTCCAAGAAAGTGTGATTGTCTTTTTAAGTAACAATATTACATTTAAGGATGACCTTGAATACAATATTTACGACAAATAGCTCTTGCGATTCAGATGCCTGCAAACTTCGAACATTAATTGAAAATATTATCCCAAGGAATAAGAGGTTATACGCTAATACTCAAATCTGCAATATTCAAACTATCCGGTTTGGTTATACCTACAACACCGAGTTAAAGTTTTTATTATTAAAAGATGGCCGATATTGTAGATATTGTAATTAACGTCGTACTAGAGCAACACGGCGGGCTTTGAAAGGTGCCGGAAGCCAACTACTTTTCAAAAAGTAAATTAGACATTGGAAATGGTTAAATTATTTCGTTCTCAGGCTGGAAAATTTTAGGTTAGCTCACATAGGAAAAGCAAAAATCCTCTTTGTCGAAAAAATCCCTATTCTAATGCACTAGATAAATGTTTTGTATTTTCACCGATTTTGTCCTCAATGTCATTGGCACGTGGTGACTTTTGAACATAAAGAAATGTTTTTTCAGAATGCAATGGAAAGTGTTGACTCTTCAGTTCTTTGTCTTCTATGATACGTTATAGAACGATGCCATGGAACCTACTGCTTCAAAAAGTAACTTATGGCAATTTGAAGTGATGGTTACGCGAGAATTATTTCGTTCTCAGGGTAGCAAATTTTAGATTAGCTCACTAGTGAAAAGCACTAATCCTTTTCGTCAAGAACATCCCTGTTCAGAAACTTGTATCAGAATACACTAGATGAATTTTTTGTATTTCCTCGTTTCGTCTAATTTTTGCCAGTGTCGTCCTGAATTTCCTTGTCATGTGGTGACTTTTGAACATAAAGAAATGTGGGTTTATAATACAGGGTGTCCATTAAAGAATGTCCCAGTGTCAATGGTATTTTATAACAGTTTAATTTAGACTATTTACAACAAATCATAAATCAAATTGGAGGTAAACTAACCTAGTTTTTCTTACAAATGTTCAATATGTGCACCATTAGTTATACGGCACACATCCAACCTAAAGTCCAATTGTTTCCACACTTTGGTTAACAAGTTTGGAGTAATGGAAGTAATAGCCTCTTCAATTCTGTGTCTCAACTCTGGAAAATCATTAGGTAGCGGCAGAACGTTGGCACGATCTTTTATAAATCCCCAAAGAAAAAGAATCGCACGGCGTTATGTCAGGTGAACGTGGAGGCTAGCGAAAAAAAAAGAACTGTGTCGTCTCGACCACTACGACCAATCCAACGATTAGGGACTTCGACGTTCCACCACTCTCGTACAAAGAGATTCCAATGGGGATGGGCTCCATCCTGTCGCCAAATAAAGTTTATAGATTCACCTTCTACTAATTGGGGAAAGCCATTATTACAATATATCCAGATAAGCCACCCCTGCTACGGTAAGAATTGGACTTTGGATGTGTGCCGTATAACTAAAGGTGCACATATTGAACATTTGTAAGAAAAACTAGGTTAGTTTATCTTCAATTTGATTTATGATTTGTTGTAAACTGTCTAAATTAAACTGTTATAATATACCATTGAAACTGGGACATTCTTTTATGGACAACCTGTATAATGGAATGTGTTGACCCTTCAGTCTTCTGTCTTCTATGATATGTTTTATGTTACAGAAAGGTGCTTTGGAACCTACTGCTTCAAAAAGAAACGATAACTAATTTGAAGTGATGGTTACGAATTATTTCGTTCTCATTTTGGTAAACTTCAGGTTAGCCCACAAGCGGCAAATGCAGTAATCCTCTTCTTCAAGTACATCTCTATTCAAAAACTCATTTTGGAATACACTAGTTGCATTTTTTTGTGTAATTTACTCGTTTCGTCTCATTTTTGCTGATTTTGTCCCAAACGTCCTTGGCATGTGGTGACTTTTGAACTAAAGCTATATGGTTTCAGAATAGAATGGTATGCGTTGACTTTTCAGTCCTTTGTCCTCATCTATGATACATTTTATGTTACATAAAAAGATGCCCTCGAACCAGCTGCTCCAAAAAGAAACTAAAACTAATTTGAAGCGAAGATTAAGAATTATTTCGCTACAAGATAACAAATTTTTGACTAGCCCACAAGCAGCCATTGCAATAATCCTCTCCGTCAAGAAAATCCGGATTCAGAAACTAGCTACTTACACTCTCGTACAAGGTCACGAATTACTTGGTTCTTAAGGTGATACATTTTATGTTAGCTCACTAGCGTCAAATGCAGTAATCCTCCTCGTGAAGAAAATTCCTCTTCAAAAAATCAAATCAGAATACACTAGTTATGTTTTGATTTTCTCAGTTTGTGTCTTGTCCCGCGTGTCCTTGGCACGTGGCGACTTTTGAATTAAAGCAATGCGGTTTCAGAATGGAATGGAATGTGTTGACCCTTCAGTCTGCTGTCCTCTTCTGTGATACGGGGATAAAGAGAAGCACTTTTGTGGTTTCCCTTCGTCTGCACCGAATTCTTCCAGAATCTATTTTACAATTACCTCTTTCCACCTCAATCATCAAACTCTGCTGCTTCACGAAATGAACTTGAAGGGTTGCCTTTTGATACTGAGAGTCGAAATAGAGTTCCTTGGATAACGAATCCTTATTACGAAGACTCGAGTTGTCAATTTATACTTCAATTGTTCTGCTCAATAGAATAGAAGTCTTCCTTGATTCCAGAACAATTTTGACTCGATACGGAGGTTAGTTTGCTAGAAATAAAATGAAAACTTTTATCCCTGATATTCCTTCAGAGTTTAAGCATAGGACAATAACTTTGGAGAGTCATGTACCGACATAATTTACTTTAAAATAGGTAAGTAAGAGCAACGGATTAGAAACCGGAGGGTTAATTGTTTCAAACTGTTATTTTCCCGAGAAAAATGCGCGTAAAATATATTTACTTTTCCACAAGATGCGAGTCGAATTGAGTAAACGGAATAATCTACGAATGCAATTACAATTCACAACAGTAAGGGTGGCGGCAACCCGGTTGGCAGAATAGCGGATTAGCAATCGGAAGATTGTGAGTTAGAAACTCGATTCAGCCAAAGAAAGTTGGCGTACATAGGGGCTAGTGTACGCTAACTCTGCCGTGGACTCAAAAATCCTCATGTTGGCGTGTTGTGGAAGTCGGAGAGTGGGGTACCAGCTCTGGTGTGATCTCGTCGTTTGACCGTAGTTCAAAATTAGGTGGTGTTGTGCTCGGGGAGTGATCCCGAATCGTCGGCAATAGAACGTTCTAATACCCCAGTGCTCCGTTAATTAACTCCAATTATTTTAAAGGTAAGCCCATTACATTAAAGGTAGGTAGGTATTTGTAACTAACGTCGTATTGCGGTCTATTGACGACAGTCAGGGATCAGTCCCTCAAAAAAAAAAAAAATCTTAGGATAACATCACATAATTTTGAACCACAGACAGATGACGAGGCAACACCTGAGCTGGCACACCTCACTCTCCACTACTGAGGCCACAACAGATTTAACGTGCTCCACCCCCCTTTGTATACGACGGACTTTGGCTGGATTTGAACTCGCAACCCTCTGATTGCTAATCGGTTACTCTACCAACTGGACTACCACGGCCCTGAGCAAGTTCAGAATTTTTTCAAGTGGAAACTCTCTTCAAGTGACAAAGATAAAGAAAATGTACTATATATTTTTATAAAAATATTGAAAAGGAGGGGGTCAGAAATCCCTTATAATGAGTTATCAGTCCTTGTAGAAGTACCGTTCACAGTTTCATCACATCATATTCCAGCTTTTTAAACACCGGGTTTATAGTCTTGGATAACATAAATCCTCTGAAGAATTGTGTAATCAGTTCAAGTCTCCCCAACCTCGTCTAGACAGTGTAATCTTCCAGCTTTCCATCTCATCATATCTGAAAAAATGAGTTGAAACTATATGAATTGAACTATATATGAAGCACAACTTTTTTTATCATCTTTTATTAACTATACAACTTTAGAGATATCTGTGGTAAAATGTTATAGCTGTAGCTACATTATTTAAAGTGTACGCATACACTAGAAGACTTTTAATATATTTTGACTTTAGAAATCCAATTTTTTTACAATAGGTCATTTGTTAGTGCTTAAACTCACCTATCTACTATGAGTAATCGTAATTTTTCCCTTCTAAGAACATCGTCTATATGACCGTGGTTCAAATTGCATCCTCGGATTTTTATTTCGGGAGTGATCCCAGACCGTAGCCAGTGAACCGTCGTCTTGCTCCAGTGCGAGGTTAATTACCATTACCACCTGCTCAGAACATGCCAGACATCATATACCCAAGAAAACAACCATAAAACGACAAAAGCGACCGAAAAATACTATTAATTAAAATTCATGCAAACAAATTACAGAATTTAACCCACTATTACTTTTTTGTCATTAAAGTAACCCACTGTATAAATTCAAATGTGTATTAGAATGTGAGGTATGGTAGTTAATTAATGGCGCACTGTAGCAGTGCAACGGATTATTGTAGAAGTTTGCAGAGTGGTGTGCAAACTCAGGTATTAACCTCGTCATCTGATCGTGGTTCAGAATTACGTGTTGTCATCCTCGGATCTTTTTTATTGGGATTGATCGTCAATAGCCCATTGTGTTGCATCAGAATTACGTTAATTAAAACACCTACCTACCTTTTTCATCGAGATTGACCCCGATCCGTCGCCAATAGCCCGTTGTGTTGTTTCAATAAGACGTTAATTCAACTACCTACCTACGTATATTTACATGCTTGAACACAGGTTTCTATTGCACAAACTATATCTTCCCTTTATCGTGCCGACCAACCGGTATAGTGGTTAAGGTGTTATCCTCTAGATCGGAAGGTTCCTGGTTCGAATCCGGGTACGGGCATGGATGTTTGTAAGCGTATGGTGTAGAGGCGGCTGGTGCACCTTAAATCTGTCGTGGCCGAAAGTCCTCACGTTGGGTTGGCGTGGAAGTTTGGAGAGTGGGGTGCCAGCTCAGGTGTTGCTTCGTCATCTGACCGTGGTTCAAAATTACGAGGTGTTGTCCTCGAATCTTTCCCTTAAGGGACTGATTCCGGACCGTCGTCAATAGCCCTTTGTGTTGCTCTAGTACGACGTTAACTAAAATTACCATTACCATTACAACATTCTTCATGTATTGATTTGAACACAAGTCTCAATTTATCGAAGAATCTGACTTGATACACAAACAAAAGTGCTCTGTTGAACAGAGCTTCGAAACCTATTATTTACGATCCTGGAGTACTGCCAAAGAAAAAAGTTCTTTTTCAGGGAATTTCTCTTGCAAATACAAACGAAAAATTACAAAGGAAGCTTTATCTTGTGTCAAAAATGTCTGACTTGTATCCTAGCTGATCTCAAAACTTCCTGCAAGTTTTAGTATTGATCCAAACTTCGTTGTAGGGGCGCGGTAGCCCGGTTGAAATAGTAAGGGAATAGCAACCGAGGATTGCGTGTTCGAATCCAACCAAAGACCGTCGTGTACAAAGAGGGCTGGTGCACGTTAAATCTATCATTGCCTCGTTGCACCTATTTTGGAGAGTGGGATGCTTGGTCAGATGTTGCCTCGTGATCTGACCGTGGTTCAAAATTACGTGGTGTATTACCCTTAGTGGATTGATCCCGGACCGTCGTCAAAAACCCGTTGTGTTGCTCTAGTACAGTTTTTCCCAAACTTTTGACATATGTGTACCCCTTCTATAATTTTCATAACGCTGAGTACCCCTCGTCAAAAAAAATGGATGTATTTTAATAACAATCAAAATGTATTTTGTTTTCTTTTTTTGTGACCTACACAAAATAATAAGAAAAAAGAAATAAAATTATTCATAATAAAATATAAATAAAAGTTATATTATAAATAACGTTTTTTTCGATCAATGAGAAGGAAGAAATTGTTTGTACTGAGATAACAGACAGTCATAATTTGGTTCCCTGGTTGTTAATTTTAATCTGAGATGTGGTTCCACGTCCAATTGTTGGAAAAGGCAAGATGTATTTTAGAACTTTTTCTGTTAAAACCGGATATACACAAGTTGCATTTGTAACCAGAATGATGTTAAAGTATTCTCCTTAAGGCCGGTTTACACGCTACGATAAATGCTAGCAATTTATCGTAACGATCAAATTGTTTCGATTTATCGTTGGGTGTAAACAGGACATTGTAGCGATTAATTGGAATTGGAATTGGATGGTTGATGCCAGCCGGCATCAATTTCTGCGAATCGTAACGACATATGAGGTCGATAGCGGTCGACAACGAATATTTGACAAGAAATTGTTACGATTTATCGTAGCGTGTAAACAATACTCACACTTTCTATTTATTGGAACAATAAATTTGTCAATCACATCGTAACGATTTATCGTAGCGTGTAAACCTGCCTTTATGTATATTTTTCAAGAATCTGTCTGAAGTCAATTCCAACAATTGCTCTTCTTCCGCATACGACAAATCTTTTAGCATGGGTGTTGTGTTAATGTTAAACGGATATCTTATCCATTCAATATTTTTGGTTAAATCAGTGAAATAGTTTTTCAAGCATTTTGCAAACTCTCCAAATGCTGTGTTATGCATTTCAGAGTATCAGCATCAATTTTAGTAGTCGAACTAGTTATAAACTCATGAAGAGAGGGAAACGAGTCTACTTCTCCATTACCAACTCTCTTTTAACATAACTTTAGTTTTGCGATGGCAGTGTTCACGTTATCTTGAACGTGAAACAATGAAATTTCTTTCCCTTGTAACGTAACTTTATATGTGTAACACATTCGGGCGCAATGTGTATGAGAGATCAGAATGACGCTAACAGCTGTCCACGAAGCGCGCGAATAAAATTAAAAGTATGAGTCCAAACATCCGGTAACGATAAGAGACTACTAGAATAAGCGGTTTCTACCCTTTCTACGAGAGGAGTGGGGAACGGTTGCCCCCGACGGAGGGTTAACGAAGTAAGTTGTTTCTGTAACGAAGTGTGGTATATTTCCGCCGTGTCACTCCGGACCACACGCCTCACAAGACGACTGTCTTGACTTGGCTCATGAGAATGAAAAATTAGACGCAGCTTAGCACAGTGCAGAGCATATCCCCACAAAACTCCGGTGCAACGCGTACCCCCACCAAACTCTTCCCGTACCCCCGGGGGTACGCGTACCACACTTTGGGAAACACTGCTCTAGTACGTCGTTAATTAAAAATTACCAATTACTCGTCGGTGTCAATAAAAGTAGGTAGGTAGGTGGTTAATTAACATAGCAAAAAACACACACGGCCGACCAACCGGTATAGTGGTTAAGGTGTTACCCTCTAGATCGGAAGGTTCCTGGTTCGAATACGGGTCCGGGCATGGATGTTTGTAAGCGTATGTAAAGGCGGCTGGTGCACCTTAAATCTGTCGTGGCCGAAAGTTCTCACGTTGAGTTGGTGTGGAAGTTTGGAAATGGGGTGCCAGCTCAGGTGTTGCTTCGTCATCTGACCGTAGTTCAAAATTACGAGGTGTTGTCCTCGAAACTTTCCCTTAAGGAACTGATCCCGGACCGTCGTCAATAGCCCGTTGTGTTGCTCTAGTACGACGTTAACTAAAAAATTACCAATTACCGAGAAAAACACCAAGTTATTTCAAATCACGGTCAGGCGATGGTACGGAATTAATCCCGAAAAGAAAACTTCAAGGACAATGCCTCGTAATTTTGAACCACAGTCAGATGACGAGAACGACTGAGCTGGCACCCCACTCTCCAAATTTCCCACCACGCCAAGGTGAGGACATTTGAGGTTACGGCAGATTTGACGTGTGCCTGGTCCCGTGTACACGATGGTCTTTGGCTGGACTGAGTTTCGGACTCGCAATCCTCCGGTTGCTAATCCGTAGATCTTACAAACTGATCTACCACGGCCCTTGATTTTATCTGGGTAGCGCAGTCAAATACAGCCTTGCTCAGTAAATACCCGACCCAACGAACTTAACCTATGCAGATTAAAAATGAGACCGAAACCTTAAAACAATGCCCGCCTTTCCTCCAATGCGATGTCATAAGTTCTAAACTGGGTACAAATCTTTTGAAAAGGAGACAGGTATCACAGATAGAAAAAAGCCCATGGCAAGTTAGTCAGAAAATTGCATTTTCTCATTCAAAAACGTTACGTCTCATTCGAAGGGACTTTTTTATTCCTATTTGCCCTGAGGCTTCTTCGGAATATTTCGCTTTCATCCTACCTTAGCCATGCTGGAGCTTTGATACCGATTTCCGAATTTAACTCCTGCTACGATCTTTTCAAAACAGACTGCAGATTGCAGGTTCTGAAATTGAATTTCTCGTACGCGCTTGTTTTTGTGACAGATCGTGTTTATTTCTAAAGAAACCATTCGATTTCGGTCTTGAGATTTTTTAGTTTACCTATTGCTGCTCCTTGCTGTAAAATTGAAAATCTGATTTCCTCATCCTTGTCGTTCAGATATAATTGTACCGGAGCCGTCGACTCCCGTACTTTTAGGGTAGCCCGGTCGGAAGAGTGCAGGATTGGCAACCGGAGGGTTGAGAGTTCGAATCCAGCAAAAAAACATCGTGAACAGAGAGCTGCTGCGCGTTAAATCTGTTGTGGCCTTAAATGAGACGTTAATTCATGTTGTCGTGTTGTAGATGTTTGGAGAGTGGGATGCCAGATTAGGTGTGACCTCGTCGTCTGAGCGTGGTTCAAAATTACGTGTTATCCTCGGATCTTTTCCCTCTGGATTGATTCCGTACCGTTGGCAATAGCCCATTGTGTTGATCCAGTGCGACGTTTATTAAAATACCTACCTACCAAAGACGATGCCTCGTAATTTTGAATCACGGTCAGATAACAAGATCTGGCACCCTAGACTCCAAACTTCCTCACTACGCCAACGTGAGTATATTTGAAGCCACGGCATATTCAACGTGCACCAATCCCCTTTGTATACGACGGGCTTTAGTTGTACTGAGTTTCGAACTCTCAACTCTCCGGCTGTGCTAATCTGTTGCCCTTCCAACTGGTCTGGCTTTGAAGTAAGGATGGTAATGGTAATTTCAGTTAACGTCGTACTAGAGCAACACAACGGGCTATTGACGACGGTCCGGGATCAGTTCCTTAAGAGAAAGATCCGAGGACAACACCTCGTAATTTTGAACCACGGTCAGATGACGAAGCAACACCTGAGCTGGCACCCCACTCTCCAAACTTCCACGCCAACCCAACGTGAGGACTTTCGGCCACGACAGATTTAAGGTGCACCAGCCGCCTCTACACCATACGCTTACAAACACCCATGCCCGTACCCGGATTCGAACCAGGAACCTTCCGATCTAGAGGCTAACACCTTAACCACTATACCGGTTGGTCGGCTTTGAAGTAAGGAAACAGTATTGTTTGTGCTTTTCTTAGTTCCACATCGTTGTGAGGAAGCAGGAACAACGATCCCAGGGTGTTCTGAGCACTCAAAGATTAAGCCAGCCATAGAAATAACAGCTTATTTTGTTCGATACGGATATGACAGAACCACATGTCGCTTACGCAGTTCCACGAGCTATGATCACTTTCCCAAGAAGGGAGAAAGGGAAACCGAGGGAAGAGAAAACAAGGGATCAATCCCCTGTACGGTTAACTCTCTACAGCTGCTGGAGAAGTGGAAAACATGCAGGAAATAAAAAACAACGCCATTTCATTATGTGCTGTGCCAAAAGTTGGGTTCAAGATGATCTGTGCTTACATATAGACGACACAGCCTCTCTCTCATTGCTAGATTCTAGAATGATTGAAGCGTTAAACCAGAGTTTTCTAAACTTTATGTGAACCTACCGACCTGCTTATTTCCTTTTAAATATGTGTGGTGCTGTTCTTATTTTATATGGCTCAGCTTTTCTGTTGTTGGACTTTGCGGCATTAAACCCAACCAACTTATTTTATCTTAACCTTCCTGGTGGTTGTCTGGAGAGATATTTCGGCATTAGAAAAGCAGACCAGATCTCAATCCCGTAGTAAGGAATTTGACAATTTCTTGATGAGATACCTCATCATTAGCGAAATTGGTCAGATCTTTGATGAACGAGATATTTCGTCAAAACCACTTGCAGGATAAGATTGAAACTGCGATTGCACTACCAACTTTAGCTGCTTATTCAGCTATATGAAAAGGATGGGTACCACAGCAGGTTCTGCCCTTCAATGTATTTTATTCTCCTCTCGTCATTAGCAAACACTGACCAGATCTTGATAGACGAGATATCTCGCTATTGGAAGAAAACTCATCAGATCTCGATCTCGTCTTCATAAAAAGAATCTGCAATATCTTGATTATGAGATGTGTAGTCATTAGCAAAATTGGTCAGATCTTGATGGACGATATATCTCACCGAGACCACTTGGAGGATTAAATTTAAACTACTATTACACTACCAACTTAAGCTAACTACTTAGTTGCATGAAAATGTTAGGAACCACAACAGATTCTGCTCTTCAATGGATTTTATTCTTCCCTGAAAATCGAAATGATAATATTTTTGAGTAAGTGTAGCAATACTGAGGTGTGCTAGAACTTTCAGATTTTGGAAGGTGGTTTGTATTGATAAACATTTTTAGATAACTTTTTATTAATTAAGAAATCGATTATTCTCAAACCTCTTATTGGGAAACGTAGGAAAGATAAAAACAACAGATGCATGGAAAACTAGACAAGAATCATCTACCACATTTTTTTCATTTTTCTATTACCAGTGGAGTATAACCTATTACTAAACATTCTCTCGCAAAACTATTGTCCTTTATTAAAGGATATAATCGAACATCAAGGGCTATATACTTCATTACAACTATGGCCCAAAGTTGTCAAAAAATGAAATGTACTATACGCCCCATATAAAAACAACAAATGTTTGATATCAATTTCTAATCTTTCTACTGTTAATACATCAGCAAAACAAATAATTTGTAAAGCTTTGTTTTAGAAATAACAAAAATCTAAAAAAAAGAGGTGATTTTGGACAATTGTATGATTACGGTACAGTTTTCGGTACCTTTCGGTTATAGTGACGCCAGTCGTAATTGTGCCCCAAATGTTGTCACACCAAAATTTAAATTTTTGCCAAATGTCGACAATGAACGTTCTTGCGGCAATTCAAATTCACCTATATTCCTACTTAATTGAACCCATTTAGCGTCAATTACATGAAAAGATGCAAATGTTTTCAGCGATGTTAAGAAATATCAGCAACTTATTGCTCCCTGTGTAATCTGAAATTGTGAAAGAAAACTATTTAGTATTTTTTTATATTGTTCTCGGTCCGCCAAGAACTAATTGTTTTGCTCCAATGCGACGTTAATTAAGTATCTACCTATTTTTTTTAATTGTAAATTTTTTATTTATTTTATTTAAAAAAAATTATCATTCTATCTTTTTATGAAGCTGTATGTTTCGTTAGGGTTGCTATTTGTATCATTCTTATCACTAATTAAACTTCGCGCCAACATTTGAGGCACAATTACGGCCTGCGTTCCTATATTCAATAAAAATTCTCTGTTTGTATCATTTCTGAGTCTCAAATTACCTCAAATAGACTATAAAGTAATTTTTGAGGAGAGGTTTTTCCCTCGAGACTGAAGAACTTAAGTATGTTATGAGTGTGCCTCAAAATGTAATATCCCTGACCGCCGATCGGGAACTTCTTATAGATTTTGGGAGATCGGTTTGTGTATTGATGAAACTTTTAGGGGCCAACTTTTTATCGAATTAAGAAATCGATTGTTCCTAAACCTGCATGGGAAACACGGGTAAGAGAAAAACAACAGATGCAAGAAAAACTGAAAAAAGAATCATCTGCAGTGATTTATGAATTTTTTTACTATCAATCCCTCACTTCGCTTTCTTTCCCCTCATTTTGCTGTTTTCTTCGATACTCGGTAAACGACAGTTGTTGATGAAGGGAACCTAGGGGGAATCTTAAGCATTGGGAACTCAAAGCTGGTAGCTATCGATTTGAGCTTAAGTTCTATATTCTATGTCCTTACTTGAACGATTTGGTCCAAAAAGCTGCCCTCTTATTCGATATTGTATATATTTCTTTTTCTACTCCTCTTTTCAGCTTTTTATCTCTTGCTCTGTTCACAAAACAATGGCAACTCCAGATCACTTTTGTGTTGAGGAGGTTTTTATATTTCTTGGAGTCTTTTTCATTTCCATTATATGGCACTACTGCAAGCTATTGGATATGTTGTCTTCCCGAGAAATAAAATAAAAGATATGATATCTTCCCGAGAAAAATGCGCGTAAAAGATATTTACTCTTCACAAGTTGCGATTACTATAGAGTAATCGGAATAATCTAAGGACGCATTACAATATTACGACAGTATAGGCAGCGGTAACCCGGTCGGAGGAAGATAGTTAAGCATTGACTTTAACCATTGGATAGAAGAAGAAGTCGAAGGAAGTAACCTCGCGCTGAAACAACACAACGGGCTATTGGTGATGGTCCGGGATCAATCCCGAAGGAAAAGATTCAAGGACAGCGCCTCGTAATTTTGAATCACGATCAGATGACTGTAACCCTTGGATGAGTTACCCAGTTTGGACCCAGTTTGTAGAAGTTTGGAGAATTGGGTGTCAGTGGTTCAAAATTACGAGGTGTTTGTTGCTGTCAGATATTTCCCTTCGTGATTGATCCCGGACCGTCGTCACAAGCCCGTTGTGTTGCTTTAGTGCGACGTCAATTCAACTAAATAAGACAAGAGTAAATACTCTGATGTAATCTTTTATTAATTCGAAAACTAACGTGATTACTTATTGCTTCAATGAGAGCTGGAACCAAAAATTTCAAAAACTTCGTTTACGATATTTTTGGATTGTTATTATGCCTATTTTATGCTCTTTAAACTTCATTTGTGATTAAATTTCTTTATTGGTTGTTTTAAAAATATAAATAAAACTAATAATAAAATCAAATTTTGAAATTTAAGCTCGATTTTCTCAAAAATTTACACTTTTTATCAACGAGACTAACCCAAATTAGTCAGAAGTTGCAACAGAAGTTTAAATACAATTTGCTGTTGTAATATTTTTCTCATTAAATTACATTTTGAACTACCATTTTTTAATCGAAAAGACAAAAATTATTAAATTTATTAATAAATCAAGTACCCAGGCATTTTATTTTCATATTTATATTCTTACGGTATTTTAGAAAAAGTCTACATTTTATTAAAAGTTGGAAAAAGTCCAACTCTTATCTAAAAACAATTATATTTTTTCTCCATTATTGAAAACTAAAACAGCCCAATTAAACAAGAAAAGTTATTACAGTAATAATGTACATCTACTATCCCTCAGGTGATTAATCTTCACGTCGAAAATTGTCCTGTAAAAACCTGTTCTAAACTGTCACCATTTCTAGGCAAGGGAGATATTTTTGCGACTGGGATCTTCATTCCCTTGGAATAATAATGGGATTTGTCTCGACGAGGTATCTCGTCAATAGCAAAATGATAAGCTGTTCAACGCGATAACTCGTTAAAACAGTTAGAGGGTTTAAATCAAACCACCATACATGGATATATGTACCTGGTTTGTTAACATTTTGCCTTCGAACGAATTAAGCAATTTTCAATAGGTGCGTCAATAAAACTGAAAAGGAATTAGTGACGGTATTTAATAGTAATCTATTAACTATAGTTAATTATTTTTTTAGATTAACATACTTCTAGATATGTATGCATCACTATTTTATACCCACTAATAATCTATGAAAACAAAATACTAAGATTAGTCCGCACATTAGGTCGGCATCCGACGCACGACAGCTATACGCAATCGCATCGCCGTTTATTCATTACAGAAACGGAATACCCATGATGAATGTTCGATCTGCATGTTGGCGTGGCGTGCTTAAAAAATTGTTTGGTACTATATTACCAGGTGCTACATTTGTAACTTTGTATTATAATTGGTGAATACCTATTTATTTCCATGCTGTTTAATTTCATACCACGGAATAGTATGACATCCACTCACTTCAATTTTGTCTTGATAATTAGGGCAAGGCTTGGAATCTAATCCAGATGACAACTCCACGTCAGCACTTCAAAAAGGACGCAAGCTTAGCATTGAAGAAAAGAACTTCTGGATGAAAAGTAAGTATTTATTTTTTATAGGATATTTATAGAATTCTAGATTTTTTATTTAACATAAATATATACAAACGAAACTTGCAACATTTTTTTGGGCTTTCAAAGTTCTTCGAATTGAAACTTTTGAGCTAATTAAAATTTTATTTAAGATTTAAGTTTAAATTATTTTTATGTTTAAGTTAATTTTATTTACTAAACATAATATTATTTATTTTTTATATGTCATATGGTAAAATTATATTAGATTAAGATTATTTACATAACTTTTAATACATCTTAATTCCGAAAATTAACTGCACCAATTACTCTGTTAGAGCATCTATTAATCAATACTTGCCCTAATACATTAATTTCTATTTAACCACAAAATCTAGTCAATATTAATTTTAGTATACTAATGATAAATCTAACTATGGAAAATCAAAATAATTCTTCTTGTATTATATTATGACTTACTGAAATTATTCTTGAAATCTGTCTCAATAAATCATTACTAAAACTTTGACAGCTCATTTACGTTGAAGAAATATCCATAGTTTTACTTCCTAAATATCATTCTAAAGTTATCTTAGATAACCCTTGCTAGACGTGTATTACGACTGTATTCACAATTGATTATAGTAAAAATACGTAAAACTTATTTTATTGTGGAACAGATCATGGGACAATGTTCCTTCTAATCCTAAAAAATGCATACATTCTTAACCGAATCGTCTCCACATCAGGTCAAATCAATCTCCAGTTATAGTCGGCTGGTCTTTACAAAGTATTGCATAGTTATATAGATAATTTATTTACAACTGCAAAATTAATGTTAGTAATTTGAGAGAAGATATATCGCTGTGGGACTTTTTAGTTACATGAGAAATAGCTGTTCTCGTTTTAGGATCAAGTAGAGTATAAAAACCGTACATGAGCTATCAACATTTAGTGAATATGTTTACCTCAGGCTCGCAGACTAGATACGGTCCTCGAAATATTTTTTCAGGCCAGCTAACCATACGGTCCTCCGTACAGGTATAAAAACCAATGTGGCACAAAAAGTCACTCTTAAGAATTCAATTACAAAGAGCATTTAAAAGGCACCAATTGGAAATTGTCAATATCTTTAAAAAAATTTTAGTACTTTCCATACAGCTTCAAAGATTAGTTATGCATCATTAAAAAAAACTTAAAAAAAACTCTACTTAATTAAAATCCAAAAGATCAAGATAAATTTTTAATGATTTCATTCACCGGGCTTACTTAAATAACTAGCCCTTGTAAAATTAAAAACCAAAAAACAAGTAAAACTAAAATCTGAAGATTGATTTTTAATGATTGCATTCACCAGGATACCTTAATGACTAGCCACTGTGCCATTAAATACCAACGAACAAGCGAAACGAAACGTATGTGCACACCGACTTCCTCATCTAAACGTTTCCACTTGACAAACAAATGCAAGAATAACTTTAGTTGTACCGGGTGTCCCATAAATTCGTAAACACTCATACGAATTCCTTCAGATTTTACGAATTTTTTATTTCAATACGGTTTGTGAAAACTTATTATCACAAAGGGGGATTTTTTAAAGAGAATTTTAGTTCACATTTTTGTCGATAGTCGGAGCTTCATGCATTTAAATCCTAATTATTCCGTTTCCGAAAGCATTAAGGTACGGGTCTGAGATAAATGTGGGTGGATTAATGCGAGGGCGATCACACATTTCCTGTTTCTTCGAAACGCATAGGAGGGATAGATAGGTATTTTAATTAACGTCGCAAAATGGAGCAACACACGGGCTATTGGCGACTGTCAAGGATCAAAAACCTAAGGGAAATTTTGAACCATGGTCAGATCACGAGATAACAGCTAAGCTGGCACCCCACTCTCCAAGGTGTACAAGGGAGAGTAGTCCGTCAGGAGTAACTGGATGTTTGCCTTTCTCACTTTTTTTTAAGTTTGAAACCTTCATAAAGCATTACCAAGCGATTCGTGGCTTGAGAAACGAGCGATTGGTCGAAAATGTAACATTTTATAGAGGGCTACGGGAACCAGGTTTGAAGGGTAACAGATTGACAACCGGAGGGTTGTGGGTTCGAATCTAGCCAAAGACCGTCGTGTACAAAGGGGGTTCGTGCACATTAAACCTGTCATGGCTTCAAATGTCCTCAAGTTGGCGTGGTGTTGAAGTTTGGAGAGGGGGATGCCAGCTCAGGTGTGACCTCGTCATCTGATCATTGTTTAAATTTATGTGGTGGTGTTCTCGGTAATTTGTGGGAATTTTTAATTAACATCGTACTAGAGCAACACAACGGGCTATAGACGACGGTCCGGGATCAATCCTCTGAGGGAAAGATCTGTGGACAAAAACCACGTAATTTTGTGCCACGGTCAGATGACGAGGCAACACCTGAGCTGGAATACCACTCTCTCTCCAAACTTCCACACCAACCCAATGTGAGTACAGTGTTTTTCTTGGATCTTTCTATTCGGGTTTTGTTCCCGGACCGTCGCCAATAGCCAATTGTGTTGCTCCAGTATGACGTATTTACTGCGATTTGAATGCACGAGGCGCCCTCTGTCGACAAAGATATGAATTACTTTTTTTCTCTTCCAAAAAAAAATTTATTCTATGAGAATACTTTTTTGCAATCTGCATTCAGATTTTTTGTAATTCCTTCATTTTTTTTACATATTTTTGAAGTGCTTATGAATTTATGAGACAAGAATATTATATAATTTGGGGAAATTTAAAGTAACTTTAAACTTAAGGAATGCTCTCCTTTTTATGTGTTTCTAAGGAACATTTAGGAAACACAACTGTATCAAATTATCACAAAACAGAATGTTTAAAAATGAAAAGAGTCCAATCCTACGCTTCATTCATCCTTTGAGCTTTTCGTCGTCTGGTAATAAGTCTTGTATTTAGAGATATCACACATCTTTTAACGTAAATCTCAGAAAAAACGATTAAGATATTGAAATTTCAGTCAAAAGTATTTGCATTTTCAAAGTTTAGTTTTAGGGCTTTATAGGGTGTATGAAGAAATTTTTGAACCGAGAATTTTTAAATTTGAAAGTTTCGGTGTGAAAAGTTTCCTCAACTATTCTTAATAACGAGCCGGTTTCCTTGGGTATTTTATTAAACGCATTTCCATAAAATAAGCAGGTACGTATGCTAATACAGCTAGGTGTCTCGAACTTTCCAGGAATTTGAATGCGTTCAACATTATATTCTAAAAGTTCAGCAAGGCGCATTCTAAAAGTCCCAAGGAAACGAAATTTAATGTGTTTAGAGCTTAAAAATTTAAAAATTAAGATCTGTATACGTAGTGACTTCGTTTCCTTCATTCTTATACAGTACTTGGTTCATTCTTTTCGCTTATGATAATTACCACAAAAGGGACTCGAATTTTCTACAAAATTGAATTATTTTATTCTAATAGTTCAGCAAGGCGCATTCTAAAGGCTCCGAGGAAGGTAGGTATTTTAATTTAAGTCGTAATGAGAGAAGCAACACAACATTGACGACCTTAAGGCTCAGAGAGAAAACGAAGCTTAGTGTATATATACACTACCCTACAATAATAGACCGGGCGCCAGCGGATTTGCATAAAATCCGACTACTTGTTTGGGGGTGTTTTTTCGTGGTATGGCCTGGGACCTTTTCATGTTGTTCCTGGTAAATTGAACGCCAACGTTTACATGAACATTTTGGATCATCATGTTCTTCCTACGTTCTAGCAATTTTATGGAATGAACGAATGTTACTTCCAGGACGATAATGCTCCATGTCATGTTGCAACTTCTGTCAATCAGTGGTATCCAGATATGGATGTAAAACGTCTTCACTGGCCTGAATTAAACTCCATAGAACATTTATGAGACGAATTAGGGCGACGCTTACGGACCAGGGAACCACGTCCGAAATCTACAGCTTAGCTGGCGACATTCTTGCAGCAGGAATGGACACAAATACCCATAGCTGTGTAACAAAACCTTGTTGAAAGTATGCCCAGAAGGGTTGCTAGTGTAATTGCAGCACGTGGGGGACCATCCCCTATTAAAGCATAGTATTTTCTTTTCACTTTGGATAATTACGCTCGCACTTTCAACAAAATGGTCTCGAATTTCCACAAAATTGAATACGGTGAACACTATATTCTAAAAGTTCAGCAAGGCGCATTCTGACAGCTCAGAGGTTGGTTTTTGTGGTTTTATGGTCTAACAGCGAAAATCGGCCATTCTGCTCCAGATACAATCAATTAATTGACACACAATGAATGCTTTAATTGACGTTGAAGAGAAATCCACCCTTGGAGGAATGCACCTGAACCTGCGCCGCCTACAACTCGCAAGGTGGTAACGCAGTGGGTATACCCACTGAGCTACGATGGCCCCTTCAAAAAATAGGAACGTAAAGTGGTTTCGTTTCCTTTATTTTTATAGAGTAATTAGTATTTTCTTTTCTCTTAGAATAATTACAAATTCGTAATCTTCTGCAAGTAGCATAAAACAAATTTCTAAGAAACATTGATCTTGTACTTAGCAAAAATTTTTAGCTAAAAATACCCATCTTACTCTGACTTCTCAACAACCCTCAGGCTTCTCAGAATACACCCTTTTAGTTTAGGATTGAAAAATATGAGACAGCTGTTTAGCGGCAATAACAAAAGATGCAGTCGGATTACTTAAAACAGTATGATGGTTACCAAGAGCTCTAAGAAAGATTTCCCCTTGCACTTTACGAAGCTTAAAACTAACTCAATTTTGTTTTGTTTTTTGATGAAGGATTATATAACCTCCTTTATGTGTGTGTGGCTAAACTCCTCGGCTGAAAACTTGTTTGACTACTATGAGTAGTTAAAATTAAAATTACTTTTAAGAGTTGGGTGGATTACTGGATGGGAAATAACAAAATTAAAGACCTTTTAACCAGGTCCGGAAGATTAGTTTAAAATATACTGTTCAAAATTTCGATTACTTATAAAGACTCAAATTTGCATCATCTAAACTTGCTGAAAAGTTTTATTTGCATTTGATTTGTGTTATTTTAAATGGGTCATTTCAGAACTTAAAAACAATCATAATCGCCTCAAGTGTTACGTTTGTATAACTTTATGTATGTTGGAGATGATCGTTATCCTATATTTCTAAGTAATTTGTCATTCGAGTAGACAACTTTATGTTTACCCATATTAGTATGTAGGTAGTTGATTAACGTCGCACTGAAGTAATACAGCAGGCTATTGGCGTCGAACCGAGATCAATCCCCAAGGAAAATATCCAAGGACAACGCCTCGTTATTTTGAACCACGGTCAGATGAGAACATCACCTGAGCTGTCGTCCCACGCTCAGATTTCCACACCACATCAACGTGAGGACATTTGAAGTCACGCAGATTTAACGTGCAACACCCCTCGTTAGCAGGACGGTCTTTGGCTGGACCTAGTTTCGAACTCGGAACCCTCCGGTTGCTAATACGTTGCTCTTCCAACTGGGCAATCGCAGTCGTAAGAGCTTTTGATTCAATGACCAGATCTAACCAAAATTAAAAGGCGAAGCCTCTCTGAATGAATCGGTAATTTTAATGGTAATTTTAGTTAACGTCGTACTAGAGCAACACAACGGGCTATTGACGACGGTCCGGGATCAGTCCCTTAAGGGAAAGATCCGAGGACAACACCTCGTAATTTTGAACCACGGTCAGATGACGAAGCAACACCTGAACTGGCACCCCACTCTCCAACTGAATAAATCGGATGTTCTGTCGCAGAACAGAAGTTCTCCAACTCCTTCAAAAGGAAATATATATTAAAACACACATTTAAAAAAATTAGGCGATAAGTAAGAAGAAGCGATATAACCGAATGCTTGATATATCGGGATGCAATATGTTGATGGGATACCTATAATCTAAAAATTAATTAAGATATCATGTCATATATTGTTCGCATATAGAGAATTAAAATATCGCGTTTCCTTGGGGGATTTCAAAGATTAATTTGAAATAATTTTTTTAATCCAGACCAATGCTCTGAACGGCTTATAGACGTTGCTGCTTCACTATCATTAACCAATTAGATAAGGACTAAACCAACTATTTGAAACAAGAACACGAACTTTGATTAAATGACCAGCACTTATGAAGCTGAAAGAGAACCCAGAACACTCGTCATTATCTCGATTTATTTGAATGAATCCAATGGTCTGCTGCAGAACCTCAGCTCCTTTCAAGGGAAATATATATTAAGTATTTAAAATTCATCGTGGGATAAGTAAAAAACAGCGATATAACCAAATGCTTGATTTTTAAACCAAATGCGACGAAGAGTTTCTAAGCTACTACGTGTTATAACAAAGTAAATTCAAAGACGTTTTTTCTGAATCCAGACCCATGCTCTGAATGGCTTATAGACGTTGATGACTTCACAATCATTAACCAATTATATTAAGATTAAATCGACTAATATAAAACGAGAACAAGAGCTTTTGATTAAATGACTAGAACTAATCAAGATTAAAAGACACTTCCGAGCAAACATGATTCTCCCTGGGGTGTTCGTTCTCTTTGAATAAAAGGGTGGTTTGGTTAGTTTTTTTGGTTTTATGGCGCAATGGCCATATTTGGTCATGCTACGCCAAACACCAAGATAGAACGTAAGATATAAAGTAAGTGATATAAAGTAATAAAAATACACACATATGGAAAGTTTTAACTGGCACAGAAAAAAGAAAGAAATACCTCTAGCGAGGAATCTAACCTGCGCCGCGTACAACTCACTGGTTGCTAGAGCAGTGGGTGTACCCACTGAGCCAAGACGCTTCCCCTCACTTTGAATGAATCCAATGGTCTGTTGTAGAACAGAAGTTGTTCTCCTTTCAGGGGGAGGTATTTAATTAACTTAGTACTGGAGCAACACATCGGGCTATTGGGAATGGTCAGGGGTCAATTCCAAAAGGAAAGATGCCAGACCAACCCTCATAATTTTGAACCACACCTTTCAAGGGGAAATATGTACTAAAATATTTTACATTTATCGGGAGACAAGTAAAAAACAACTATATTACCGAATACTCAATATATCTAAGGATTACCCTGTATAATTAAGAAATGAATTAAAATATCTTTTCATACAGTACCTGGGGGATTTCAAACACTCATTGGAAATTCGTTTCATTTAAATTCAGACCCGTGTTTCATAGACACTGCTTACGTCTCTATCAATAGCCAATTACATCAAAATCAAACCGACAAAACGAGAACAACGAGTTTTGGTTTTCAACCAGAAACTAAAAAAGTTCAAAAAGAAAACCAGAGCACTCGTAACTCTCCACTTCTTTCCCTTTGGATCCAATAGCCCATTGCAGAACAAAGGAAGATTCCATCAAAGGACACAAAGCCACGATTTTCCAAAAGCACTGATTTATTGACCTTAAATGGGTAATAAAGAATGCAATCACCCTCAGTGATTTTAAGAAGCCTTGTAGGTGAAGCTCTTCAGTAGATCGATAGTGCTAGCAAATTGAAAGGCATATGCAAAGGCTCTAATCCCATTTCGGCGGACGAAATTCTGGGGTTTTAACGTTTCTAACTTTCATTTCTTTATAAATCTCACTCGAGGATTCTAGTGCGAGAGTTCGGAGAAACGTGATCAGAAAGTATTGTATATTTCAGTTGGTGGCTATGGGTTTTGTGGAAAAGCAGCTTAACTTTATTTTTCTGAGAAGACAGACGGCGCAAAATGGTCTGAGAATTAATTATCTTTCCTGGAAGAATTTGCGGTATTCCCTGCAAAATGAATTTAAATAAATGAATAAATTGATGGGGAATAGTTTTAACTATATCAGTATTTCTCTTATATATTTTTGAGTATTCTCTTAAGCGAAGATGGTGACCCGCATAATATGAAAGCTGTACTTTGCGCACTACATTGTTTTTATTAATATTTTGAGAAAAATAAATATTTTCTGACTAGTAATAACAGCAAGCAATAAAGAAATGAAGCATGTCATTTGTTTTCTACCCAATAAGTAGCTGAGCAGTAGTGCTGGGCGTAACTAACTGTTTTAATCGATTAATTAGTTAACAGCTAAAACTTTAATCATGAGTGAAGTTAATCATGTCTGAAGTTAATCATTATCGAAAAATAAGTCTGTAATCATAACTAAATAGTTTATTCATTCAAGTATTAGTTTTAGTCACGAATACGTTAACTAAATTCCTGTTGTAGAGGTATAAACAATTATCTTGGCGATATTTTTTACTGTATTATCTCGAATCGATTCACGAACAAGCTAAATTAACCAATATATGTTATGTTTTGTTTGATTCATTTTCTGCAATTTAATTTTTTTGTCTTACGCGAATTCTTTTCTCTAATAATATAAATTAACAATTCCAAATTTTCCGGACAGGTTTACCCGGCCCGCAATTCAGATATGGATGGCCCTACAAATATTTTAATCAGGCATGCAGAGCAGAAGAAACTTTTTGAATGGATTTCCTTGAAGTTTCATTTTTCACCGCCTATCAGATTAAAACTTTTACATTTCTGATGGGAAATTTTAGGATATTGAAAGAGTGATGTAGTATGATCCTGTGGCTTCAGTAAGAACTGCTTCATTCCAGCGCAATCCGTGTCGGTCAGAATCAAGCTGAATCTAGTAAAAACTGATTGAATGTTGGGGAAGCGATTCTATATTTTTATCATTAAATCCTACCAAATTAAAAAGTAGTGAACATTAAATGTCAGACTATTATTTTGATTTAACCTAAATATTCGTAACATTAAATGAAATTCATAGTCAAGACAAGCTGAATTTTACTTTTTATCAGAGGAAGTAAAGGATTACGTTAAGGAAAGCTAAGAAAATTTCATAAACCAATGCCATAAATTAAGCAATGCCAAGTCTTTATACATATTTTTTATAACTAAAATAAAAACATATGCAAATTAAAAGTAGCATCGATTCAGACTATTATTTTGATATAGTCAAATCATTCGTAACATTACATCGAATTCATCATAAAGATATAAGCTTGACTTCTTTTTCTATCAGAGGAAGTAAATAATTATGTTAAGAAAAATTAAGAACAGTTTTCAGACCAGTGATATAAACGAAACAATACCAACACTTTAAACATCTTTTTATCACTAAAATCTATTAAATTAAAAAGTAGCATCAATAAAAAAAAAGATTATTATTGTGATTACGTCAAAACCATTCGTAACATTAAATTGAATTCATCACTAAGATAAACTTAACTTATTTTTCTATCTCGAGAAATAAATGATTACTTTAAGAAAAAATAAGAAAGGTTTTCAGACCAATGATATAAACGAATCAATTCGAACGCTTTAGACATCTTTTTATCACTAAAACCTATCAAATTAAAAGTTATTATAAAGGTCATTATAAGAAAATTCTGACTAATCATCAGTAAAAATATTTTTGATTTAATCCAAACTATTCGTCATATTAAATCGAATTCATCCTTAAAAAAAGTTTAAATTCTTTTTCTATCACAAGAAGTAAATGATTACTTTAAGACAAAATAAGAAAGTTTTTCAAACCTATGATATAAACGAAGCAATTCCAACGCTTTAGACAGTGGGGTACCAGCTCAGATGTTGCTTCGTCATCTGACCGTGGTTCAAAATTACGAGGTGTTGTCCTCGGATCTTTCCCTTAAGGGACTGATCCCGGACCGTCGTCAATAGCCTGTTGTGTTGCTCTAGTACGACGTTAACTAAAAATTACCCAATTACCCAACGCGCGCTTTAGACATCTTTCTATCACAAAAACCAACCAAATTAAAAAGTAGCAACAATTCTAAAAAATCAGGCTGTTAGTTTGATTTAACCTGAATATTCGCAACATTAAATCGAATTCATTGTCTCAAGCTTTCCTTTTTTTCTATCACAGGAAGTAAATTATTACGTCGAGAAAAATTAAAAAACATTGATGCAGATCAATGCTATTAAAGAAGCAATGTCAACGTTTTAGACATTTTTAACACTAAAACCTACCAAATTAAACAGTAGTGACAGTTCAGACTATTTATTTCGGTTTAGTCAAAAAGCATTCGTAACATTAAATATAATAAATCGTCAAGACAAAATCAACTTATTTTCCTTTCGGGAAGTAGAGTCGAGGGAAAACAAAGAAAATCGCATTTCAGTGTCGATAGCGCCATAATGCAACTCACGTGTTATATCAGTAATTATAAGTTATGGAATCGATAAAATGCGATGAGCAAAAGCTTTAGACCAACTCAAATCTCCCCTTTCTGTGCGAAACTGCCGGGATAGTCCCGCGATGAGACCCTTGGCAAGCCTCCAACTAGACCATTTACTGGACGCGAGGGAAGGGCGACGCTTACAAAAGTTCCTACGTCAAAGCGGCTTTGTCAAAATTTCGCAGTACGGCAAAACTTTCAGTTCAGTTTTTATTTTAAATGCAGTCGATTTTCATTCACGAGTACACAACTTTCGGTGCCATTGATTCCGGTTGCGTGGCTGGACCGCGGGAACACAGTTGGAATAGCAGTGGATAAACAACAGAACGGTTACGGCCTCGAAACTCGATCCAGCCAAAGACCGTCGTGGTCGTGCACACTGGCGTTGGTGGACGTTAAATCTATTGTGGCCTCTAATGCCCTCACGCTGGCATGGTATGGGAGAGTGGGATGCCAGCTCAAGTGTTGCTTTCGTCATCTGACCGTGGTTCCATATTCTGAGGCGTTGTCCTTGGATTCATCCCGGACCTTCGCAAATAGCCCGTTGTGTTTCTCCAGTGCGGCTTTAATTAACTACCTTCCTACCAGTAGCGCGGCCAAAAACGCGTTTCAGAGGGGATCCTGAGTCAGAAATGCACCTTGAAGCTTTTAGAAAAGTTTCCCCGTGTTTGTAATGACAGTAAATAACAGCAAGTTTGTTGTTATGTAGTGGAAACATAGGCAGGTATGCTAATGTGCGAGACCAGGTGCCTGATGTAACTAAAACACTATTTCGCTTGGTAGGTTGGTAGTTGAATTAACCTCGCACTGATACAACGGAACGGGCTGATGGCGACGGTCTGGGATCAACCAGGGAGGGAAAGATCGGAGGAAACCTCTTCATTTTGAACCACGGTCAGATGACGGGGTCAACAACTGAGTTGCCACCCAATTCTGTAAACTTCTCACCACGCCAACGTGAGGTTATTTTAGGCCACGACATCAGATTTAACGTACACCAGCCCCGTGTACATACGGTTTTCGATTCGATCGAATTTCAAACTCCCAACCCTTTGGTTAATTACTTACTACCCTTCAAACAAAAGGGCTACCACGTCCATCGGACTCGTGCACTAGGTATCTTGTTTAACTAGTTCCCTTTGGGAATGAGTTATGACAAATGTTCAAATCTTTATAGAAATTCCCATTTGACTTTTGTGTCACTGTTAGGGCTATGCAATACGTAGATCTAGATGGTTTAATCACGAAGAAAAAGAAGCTGGCCATGAAATCAGGCCGCTTTCATACTTCGTGCAATGAATATTCAATCATTAATCTATTGTATTGCGACTGAAAATGTGTGTATTAATACATTAGCTTTATTTGAAGATATAAAGATTTTGTGCATTTATCGTATTTTATCTGTAGTTATATATTAAAAATTAGAAATCAACGATTTCGAGCCCCTGAGGTCCCATGTCTATGCCACTGTGCCAGATCGCTATGTCAATGAAATATGTATTCAAATCTTCTTTCATATTTCTTCTGAACTGAATTTAGTTAGTGCTGTTGCATTTGAAGAATACCACAAAAGCATTAAATGCATTTATACAAAACTAATTTTTTTTTTAAATAAGAAAGTATATAAAACATCTGGGGACACCCCCCCCCCTCCTTCTGAATACACCCTTTTATGATTCAAGTGAAATCGAGAACAATCCTACTAGAGAGAGAGAGAGTCGAAGCTCCTTTAATACTCCAAGTGCTGTTCAGGGGGAAATGTTTATAAAAAGATGAAATAAATTAAACTTGCAACTTTTTTGTAGTGCCGAGAACGGTTATTGTTATTTTAAGAGGCTAAAAACAGAATTAGAGCATTTTACCGTTAAAAGGTTATCTTAAGCCATGAAATTGAATTTCATGACATTTAATTTCGTATTTAGAGTAAACAGGGAGATGTAATGCATCGCATACAAAATGATAGATGCTGCTTTAAGACTAATGTTATCTTAAGCTTAAAGGAACGAAAAAAATTTGAGCTCTTTTTCTGGAGTTGAACATTTTCATTCATGCATTAGACTCCATTCACATCAAATTTCATTTAGCTAGAATGTAAAATCCGTCTTTATTCTGGGAATTGAACATTCCACAGGCTATTTTAGAGAAATAAAAGTTGTTTTGGACTTCCTATTTCGGAAACTCGAATTACTTTTCTGGGAATAGAGTTTGATATTTTTTGACAGTTGATGGTACACAAGCCTATTTGTTCTAGTTGAATTTTGAGGGATTATTTCAAGGAATTTAACTTTCCTTCGCTTCCTAAAAGTGCTTATGCATCCAGGTAATCGGATTATAAGTAAATGTGGCACTCAAAATTCGCTGGTGCATTACGGTGTTTGTAATTTCGTTGACGAAGGAGAGACATTTTCGTAGTAAACATAATTTCAGATTGTTTTCAAACATATTTGAAGGATGGGACTTTCAAATAAAAGTAGTTAGATAATTAACGTAGCATACTGGAGAAACACAATGGGCTATTGGCGAAGGTCCGGTATTAAACCTCAAGGGAAAGATCCAATGACAACACCTAGCAATTTTGAGTTTAAACCCCTCATAGCTGGAGTAAATATTGCATAAATGTTAGAAAGCATGCTCATTCACATGTTCTCTTCAAAAACCTACTCCAAGCACAGAGGAAATAAAGAGTAGAGTAAACAATGATAACATTTTGTATATGCCCAGAATTATGTGACCAAAACTAGTAGTAACGTAATATCGTCTACCGGGTGGAAACGTACATTCCCCATCGGATTGGTCTTCGGGACGGGAGAAGACGTCCATCCATTAATTCATCATCTGATTGGTCCGTATAATATAGTAGTAGACTGGCGATTTCAGTACTTTTGTCGCCACTCAATAGACATGAGCATTCCCACACCTATACTACAAAAGATAAATTAGACCATCAGATGACAAATCGGGCAGTAATTTTTCACGTGTCTACTACACGACATGTTGGTCACAATTCTTGATGCTCCTTTCAATAACAATGCTCAGTCTTCTCATAATTCACGTCTAAGACTTCAAGTGGGTAATATGTAATAGATGAGGTAACTATTTATTTGAGACACTAGCTTTTCCTGTGAAGTTAAATGTAAGTGGCGGTAGTGTTTCTGCGGAGGAACGTTTTCCTGTGTGTATTCAGGACGTGGAGACACTTTTTTTTCCGAAAATGCTTTTAACACTTCACAATTAAAAATTTCAAATAATGAATTCCGAATTGTCATATAAGCTGATTGGTTAAGGAGGTATACATTAAACACCACACGTTGCCAAGGCGGCGATAAATTACATTCGAAGGTAACCCCATATATGTATTACGTGAGAGGGATTTATTAGCCAAAACAAAGTCTTCCCTTTTCGTCTATTTTGCTTGAATATTAACATAGAATGGAGCTAAGATGTGATACACAAAATCATACCAATAAAATAATGAAGAATGAATAGAACTCATGACAAAGGAAATATTTGCCTCGCAAATATGAAGTCTTCCATCCGACTTGATTGTAAATTTCCTTTAAAATTTTGTAACTCTGACGATGAGATAGAATATGACATTTAGTGCAATGTAATATACATCCTCCAAAGTAAAGTATTATAGAGGTAAGTTTAAGATATGCGACAGAATCTCAAGATAAGGTCTTGGTAAGTATGAAACGCCTTGATTGTCTTGAAAACCGAATCTTATTTATTAATTGCAACTCTAGCACAACCAATCGGCATTCTTTGAGGTAAGATTTTAATGAATTATATAGATAGTCTGAGATTCTACTTTTCTACAGACGATATGTATACAGTTTCAGCGTAACATATTGTACTGAACCCCGTGTAAGTAATAAATTAACTGGTGGATAATAAAAGGATGGTTTATATATGTTATATGACAATGTTATGATATGTATCAGTGTAAAAAATAAAAGATTATACAAAACCATCTGATATTTAAAAAAGTTCTGTGGAACCATATTCTTCAAAATCACTAAAAATTTTCTGTTTCTTATCTATACTGCTGAGAACCTTTTGGATAATGTGCAATTCCAAACAACTTTAAAGTTATTCTTTCAGTTCAAATTCACGGCTTAACATGATCTATCAATGGTTTCAGTAATTACCTTCGTATATTGCCTACCTCGCTTACAGCGGTTTTTTTTACTTGTCCCTATAAATTTTTCGTAAGCTGTTGGAAGTTCAATTTAGAACCCACTGGAGCAACACAACGGGCTATTGGCGACGATATGGTATCAATCCCGAGAGTGATTGATCGAGTAAGATGTTGACCTCGTCATCTGACCTTGGTTCAAAATTACGAAGTGTTGTCTCGGATATCTCCTTTCGGGATTGATCTTCGTCCGCTTCGCCAATAGTCTGTTGATCCAGTGCGAAGTAAATTTAACTCCTACCTGAGCCGCGGTAGACCGGCCCGCCAAAGACCGTCTTGTACACGGACTGGTACTGGTCAAATCTATCGTGACCTCAAATGTCCTCACGTAGGTTTGGCGTGGAAGTCTGGAGGATGGAGTGCCACCTCATGTGTTCTCGTCATCTGACCGTTGTCCGTGGATCTTTTACTTCGAGATTGATCCTGGACCGCCGGCGATAAACCATCGTGTTGCTTCAGAGCGACATTAATTCAACTACCTCCTCGTCGGCCCTCATTATATCACGATAGTTTCTTATTCCCAAGAAGAGCGATATATCAGTATTACTGTGATATTCTATGTTTTAACAATTCAAGAGTTACTTTCTAAAACCCTTTCTACGAAATACAAGTCTCTTAACGTAACCGACAAATTAAACATAGAATGAATCGGGAAAAAACATTTTTGTTTACTAAGTTTAATTTTTTTATTTTACAGGAAGTTTTGCTCAAGGACAACCGGAACTTCAACAGGTAAGCAATGTTTCAATAATTTTATGGAAAATATTACCGCAGCATTTATTGATTAAATGGAGATCGAATTGCTTCCCACTAAGCGATTAATATGAATTGGTAAATAAATAAACTTAAATACGAAAGATTTAGGTTCGACTAACGTCTTAAATATTCTATTTAATTAAGGCTCTACTAAGCATATAGAAGTCACGTATCAGTCTCGGATGCGTCTAGACTAGGATCAACTTCTTTATTGGTGTTTAAAGATCAGTAGCTGCTGCAAAAGTTTTGGATAACTTCGAATCCTTAATCCTACAACTTTTGACGGAAAGCTCAGCTTTAGAAATTTTGGCACGTTTCGTTCAGACATAATTCAATGAAAATTTTGGAATTGATTAAAGATAGGAATTTATTATGAAAGCGAAAATTAAAAATGTGTGTACTTTTCTTATTCATAGTGTTTTTGACTTATTGTACTACTTGATGTTGTCTATCTTGTGTTTGCCGCAGTATGGCTAATTTGACCCTCGTGCTCATAAGACCTAACTAACCATCTAACTTCCTGCAAAAATTTTAAGGAAAGATTGGGAAAGCAAAATAAAACCGCATGCATGTTCATATGAGTACTTTTGAGGCTCGATTGAATGGCAGTTGTGAACCCGCAGCTTGGCCACCTCGATCACCCGATTTATCATGCATTGAATTCTTCCTCTGGAATACCTAAGGCCATCGTGCATTGAACCCTCCTTGATTACGAGCTGAATATAGAGCATCCCAAAAGTTGTTGTACCACCGTGCGTGGGTTTTCCGCTAGCAACCTGTGATAGTTATAAGGTCCGAGTAGGTGGTCTCCGATTATTCCTGCTCAAACATTGATAGAAAAACGCCACTGATGAGCATGTGAATAAGTGACATGTGGATTTACATCAGCCCAACGATGTTGATTGTGGGTGTTTAATGCACCTTCACGTGTAAATGTTCATTCATCCGTGAAAAGCACAGTTGCCACAAAAACTGGATTTACTGCGCTATTATGCAGAAACCAGCGAGCGAATTCTACAAGACAAAGATAATCGTTTTGAGTCAGTTCCTGAACTCTTTGAACATGGTGTAGCGAGCTTAGCTACCACTCCACAACTTAACTTACCAATGGGTAGTATAAATACCAGTGTAACCCAACTCTACCATGAAGTGCTTTTTGATAGACATTAAGTTACGCTGGTTCATTTCGCACTTGCTATAAAGTGGTGACCCGGACGTGATTTGAACATGTAATAATTTGCGAATTCGATGGATGACCCACGATGTACACTGTACAGCAGAAATCGCTATGGTTGATGCAAATTACTTTCAACCACTAGGGGGCGCTGTGATAGCAGACATTTAGTGTCGTATCACGGTCTCCATCCGTACATTACCGCTCAGACTTCGGCTGATTAAAGGCAACACTGTGACTGTGATCTTAATACAGCTCTCACAGTCTAACGCAAAAACTTTCGCTCACTAAGGGGGCTCATAAAAGCAACACGTACACGGCAAGTGTGACCTTAATACAGCTCTCACAGTCTAACGCAAAATGGCAATCATTCAACTAGCGACATCATCTATTGAATTTCGGCTTCTGCTAAAATTCTGGTGGGAGTACTGTAGCGAGCTTAGCTACCACTCCACAACTTAACTTACCAATGGGTAGTATAAATACCAGTGTAACCCAACTCTATCATGAAGTAGTTTTTGGTAGACACTAAGTTACGCTGGTTCATTTCGCGCTTGCTATAATGGTAAGGATGCAAACGTTCAGCCTTCAGTACTCGCCATGTCGTGGATTGGGATACATGTAACTGCCTAGCCACTGCTCGGGTACTTGTACTTGGCTGATCAGCCACCATATCCCGAATGGCTTCTTCCATGACTGACGTTCTGTCCGTCTTTGCACGACCTGCGTCCGACCGGGAAGCGAGAAAGGATCCCGTCTCGCACAACTGTTTCGTGCAAGCGCTCAAATATTTTACGGTCAGGCAACCGCCTGTTGGGAACCTGTCTCCGTTGAGCCTCTGAGCCATTTCCATTTGCAAGTCCGTAGATAAAATGCATATCAGCCTTTTCCTTATTAGAGAAAGGCAACATCTTCCGATATGTTCCTACCGCGATTGACAGTTGCACACTCTGATAAGCGGCTTTTATGTATTAATCGAGGCGAAAATATGCATGCGAGTTATTTTCCCCCATATCACATTTGCATGCTATTACTGTCATTCTTCTACCAATAACTCGCAACAAGAATGGAGATTTAACATTTGCAAGGATCAAGTTTTCAAATGAGCCAGCACCTTTGAGTTTTGTTTCCGATCATGCATTCTTTGATGAAAGTTGTTTGTTTGGATCTGTACTATCACCTCTTAAAGTTTTGCCCATCTTTTAAGAATCACCCTGTATACACACTTTTATTTATGTAGTCTTTGTAGTCTTCTGAGTGAAAAAAGAACATCGTTCTTATTATTTAATCATGTGTCGAAAAAATTATGATATCACTCAAAAATCAAATATAATTTGAAGTAACAGCATACGCATTTCTAAATTCTTCGATGGATCAGCCCTTTATATTTAGATAAAAACACTGGTTAAATAGAAATTTCTTTACAAATGAAGCGTACGTTGAAAATATATACTTTGATAAGCATAACATAAGTGCATTAATAGTAGGAATAGTTAAAAAAGTTAGTAACGAAAGTAGCAATATATTATTACAGTACAAACAACTTTATAAAAAGAGTTAGATACTTCTCTATATCGCGTCTTAAGAACATTGAAAATTCTGTATTTTACTTTCACGTGGGTGGATGTCTTTATGTTCAATATTAATAGCAGCTCCTAAAGAAAAATAAATCATCTGACCGTGGCTCAAATTTACGTGCTGTTGTCCTCGGAGTTTTCCCTACAGATTCCCCTACAGACTCTTTGATACAGGACCGTCGCCAACAACCCGTTGTGATGCTCCAGTGCGACGTTAATTAAAATCCTAAAGAAATACATTTTTCGGTTTTTCTTAATTTGCCTGAAATAGAAAGAAGTGATCATGATCTTATTTGGTATTCAAAAGTAAGAATCAGTGTCTACACTTAGTAAAAACGTCGCGACTCCAAACACAGCCTGTATCCTTCCTTTGCTGTGTTTCCCCTCTTCTGTGTCAGTGGAATTTCCATGAGAGTACATGCCCATTCACTTGACTTTGTCTGCCTTGCGTTTGGTGCAGCTTGGCCAAATAAAATGCCCTTGAATCATAAAACCCAAACTACCCGATGCAGTTCGCAACTGGATTTTTGTGCCTTTGGCTGTGAAATATTGCGATTTTCTTTCCCGGTATGTATCAAAGAATGAATTCAACGTCTTCGTATCATTAAAGGAGATCCTGGGGATGATTTATTGCTGTTTCTTTGGTTCAGTGTTCCATCTGCATAGCTACGTCCTTGTTTTACATAGATGCATTACTTTGTTTAGTATGATTCGTGGTTAAATCTGTTGTGTCAGTTAATTCCTACCTCCAAACATGAATTGCAAATAACGGTATTTATGCGTAGAAGTTTGTTTCTTGTTGGGATGTATATTTGTTCTAACTATAAACACAATGCACCTGTGGATCCCAAACTTTTCAATTCAAGGATTCTTTCAAAGCATAATATTAAATGGGTGCCCATGAAACCTGATTAAAATTATGGGGATTATTGTTGTTTTTCTCAATATTAGGTAGGTAGGTAGTTAATTAACATCGCACTCTGGAGCAACACAACGGGCTATTTGCGCAACGGTCCAGGATCAATCCCCAAGGAAAGATCCAAGGACAATGCCTTGCAATTGCGAACCACGGTCAGATGACGTGATCAACACCCTAACTGACACCCCATTCTCCAAACTTCCACACCATTCAGACGTAAGGACATTTGAGGCCACGACAGATATAATGTGCATCAGTTCCCGTGTACACGACGGTCTTTGGCTGGACCTAGTTTCGAACTCGCAACCCTCCGGTTGCTAATCCTTTGCTCTTCCAACTGCGCTACCAACAGTGAATGAAATTGACTTATAATGTTTAAAGCTAAAGGATTTATGTTTCGCTTTACCATCTCATCTCATCATCCCTTGTTATTAATGCACTAATGGTATGAATAATCTTCAGCTATATATATAACATTTTCTTTTAGGCCATGGACAACATACTGTTTCATGAAGAGATGATAAAAAGGAATCTTCAATCCCCTCCCGCCCATATGCAGGGTTATCCGGCATTGCTTTCCGTTAAAACTGGTTATCTCCTGTCCGAAGCTGAGCACATGCTGAATCGAGTCAAGAACGTGACAGAGCGCCGTTGGGTTGAGAACTTTGTGCACAGATTGAAGATCTTGGCATCCACATTGGAAGGCATATCTGTCGAACCGCATTTTGAAAATAGAGGCCTGAACATCACTAGGAGAGGAAATATTGTGAGTAAATCTAAATGATAGCTTCAATACATTACCATAACAATATTATGTAACCTCCTAAATTCTTTTGCTAAGTTAGGGTCTTGAACAAATAAAATTTAGAACTTTAGATGTAAGTTGAGATGCGTAAGGTCCTTGAACCTCCTGGTGGTTATCTCGACGAGGTACCATTATGTCATATATATATATATATATATATATATATATATATATATATATATATCATTAGCAAAACTGACCAGGTCTTGACGGACGATATCTCTGCTTAGAAAAAAACTGACCAGATCTTGATCTTGTCATCATCAAAAAATTGGTAGTATCTTAATGGCAATATATCTCGTCAATGGAAAACTTAGCATTATCTTTATGGATGAGGTATCTTGTCGAAACCACTTAGATTTTTAACCCTCCTAGGGGCTGTTTTTTCCTTTGAAAACTGTCCAGTAGTGGCTAGTTTTTGGTTCAAAAACCTGTTTCAAACTCACCGGTTCTGGCAAGGGACAATTTGTTTTTCTTACATGGATCTTCATGCCCATTGGAGTTGTAATAGGGCAGTTTTGTCTCGACGGTATATCTAGTCTTTAGCAAACTTGACCAAATCTTGGACGAAATATCTCGTCAAAGCACTTGGAGAGTTAATATTTACAGCGGGATCCTTAGAATCTAGCTAGCAGCCTGTGAGTTGTAGGTGTTGTAGATTCGATTGCTGTGAGTCTTGTGATTATCTTTCCGAGTGTGTTTGTATCAATTACTTGACATTGTATGGCTTGTGTTTGGTGCAACTTGACTAAATGTGTCCTCGTAACATAAAAAAACCCTTAGAATCGAGTGTATTCTAACATTTCTCTTGGCCTCTCAAAACTATTATTTTTTTCATCCACATCTAACTGCCAAAACTCTTCCATCAGTTTGATGGTGAACTAAAATGAAGAAAATTTGCAATTTTGTATGATGATGCATTCATCTGATGCTCTTGTGATTCGACTCCTGCACAAACACTGGTGATATGTTCGTTTTCCCATGGAATTGACCGTCTATTAAAGATGAGAGTGGAGCTCCAGGGACACCAAAGCGATCTTTTCTCGTGTTCACCCACTGTTCTCTGCCTTCAGGGGCACATCTTCTATAGGTGTGTGTGGTCATCACAACCAGGAGGTATCCGCTTGATCTTTTCTCCCTTTCATTTTACCCTCCACCACCTTCTGCTTTTTGCTCTATTTTCATCCTCTATGAATCCTCTAGATATATTCTACTGAACCTTTCATCAAAATAGTATCCATTGGAAAGATTCTATAGGTTCTTTCCTTGAAATAAAATCCTTTAGAAAGATTCTATGGGTACTTTCCTTGGAATAGAATAATTTAGAAAGATTCTATAGGGTTGTTTTCTCGGAATAGAATCTTTTCAAAATAATCTATTGGTAATTTCCTTAATATTGAATCCTCTAGAAAGTGCTTATAGTGAACCTTTCTTTGAAATAGAATTCGTTGGAAAGATTCTAATGGTTCTTTCTTTGGAATAGAATTAATTGGATGGATTCTACAAATTCTTTCCTTGGAATAGAATCCGTCGGAAAGATTCTGTTGTTGAAGGCCATAACTGGTTAGAAGTGATGCAAGGAATACTGTAGGTTGTAAGGTGGAATTATGCGTGTGAACTCCTCATAGGGTTAAAACAACAGTAAATGGATAGTTTTTAGTGTATAGTTTCCTTGCATGATACAGTATGAGTGATTAATCATTAAAACGTCTGACTGAATTCTTTTGTTTTATGTGGTATTTTTTCCAGCAATCTTTGGGACGAGCAATTGCTCCTGAAAACCATTTTCCATTCATTCCTTCGTCCATGTCAACATCCGTTGCTCCAGACCACAGTGAGGAACAAAGCACTCCGAAGACCCCTGCTACCTCATCCAAACTGAGTCGGGTGATTCTGAAAAACCAAGTTGATGACCCAGTGGTTGCCAAACCCGTATTGGTACAGCAATTGCGCAACAAAAAGTTCGATGAAGATGATGAGCTGGTACGAGAGCTAGAAAATTTACACAATGTCGCTGCTTCAGAAAATCAACCTCAGAACGCTACCCCACCAACTGTTGCCCCAATATCTCCTGATCTTGCCACTCCTGAACCACCTGCTAAACGAATGAATCGGATGGATGAGAATCACAGTGAAATCGTAAGTATTTTGTTTTATACCAAGTAAAGATCTAAAAAAAATTTAGGGCCGGGGTAGCCCAGTTGGAAGACCAACTGATTAGCAACAGGAGGTTGCGAGTTCGAAACTCAATCCAGCCAAACACGGTCGTATACACGGAGGGCTGGTGCATGTTAAATCCATCGTGGCCTCAAATGTCCTCACGTTGGCGTGGTGTGGAAGTTTAAAGAGGGGTGTCTAGTCATTTGACCGTGGTTCCTTGAATCTTTCCCTTCGGGATTCATTCCGGTTCGTCGCCTATAGCCCGTTGTACTGCTCAAATGCCGACGTTAGTTTACTACCTACCTAAAAAAGTTATACTTAACCAATCGTCTGCTTATAAATGAAACACGCTTAGTGAAAATTTTTTAGATATGTGTTTTTCAGCTTTTCTGCACCAAAATGTAGAGATATTTAAACATCTTTGCGTGAAGGTTAGATCACTTCTTGATGAACACACTTAGTGAGTAATGCATAGTGACTATAAATATCTCCCATTCGTTTTCTCGTAACTGTTCACTCGGTTCAACCAAAGACCGTCGTGTACATGCTGATGCACGTTAAATTTTTCATGTCCTCTAATCTCCTCACGTTGGCTCATGGTGGAAGTTAAGTTTGGATAGTGGTATGCCTGTTCAGATGGTGACCTATTCATTTGACTATGGTTCAAACTTACGAGGTTTTGTCTTCTAATCTCTACTTTCGGGATTACAACTTATCTTCCCTACCTACGCCAGAATTGTTCTATGACTTGGTGTTTCACTTGCAAGTTGATGGTATGTTTCTATCCCTTCGTTTATTTCAGGAAATGAAGTTGATTCATTAAAAGACTCGTCAATGACAATTTAGAGACTACTTCACGCCAACAGAATCCGGGTCAATTCGAATTAATCTGAACCAAATGGAAATTGCCTAACGTAAATTAAGATGCATTTAAGCGTCGTGAGTTTTTAAGACGAACAAGCTATTTCTTATGGAATGTTTTCATTCTCGAATCTATGTTTCTCATTTTCAACTGGATTCAGATTGACCCGGATTCTGTTGGTGTGAAGCGGCCGTTAAAATATTTGAAATAAAGTTAGTGAAAAATGAGTCGTGAATTGGTGACTATCCCCAACATATCTAAAAACCTCTTAAGAGAAGTTAAAAAGAAATACATTAAACTAATCCTACCATTTTAAATGAGTTTTGTTTTTATCATTAAAGAAAGATGTCGATTGTAGTACCTTTCAAGGAAATGAACTAGCTCTAGGTCATCTTCATATTTACTTTTTTGGCATTAGCTCCTTACTTATTACAACGCACTTTTTTTATTCTTTTGTTAGAAAGGCTAGTGGTATACACCGTGAAACACAAAGGGATGTTTCTGTTATCCCATAAAAAAGTACCTTACTTATAATGAAGGACTAAATCATAAGTAGAAGCAGTACAAACAAAATAACTGCATATAATCAAAATTCATTAACATTTGTCCCATTCAATAAGGTAGATATGTAATTGAATTAACGTGTCGCGCTGGAGCACAAAGATTTTATTACAAAACAATAAGATTTCTATCTAGGAAATAGAATTGTCAATCAACCTAGGATTTTGAATTGAATCTAAAAATTCTCACTCAAAAATGTGCTTGCAAAATTCTTAAAACCTTTTCAATCGCCTGTTTCTAGCTTGCCAAATAGTTACAATTCTTATCCATAATTTAGAGATCTTGCAGCTTATATTTTATATACGTACTAATATTTAACAACCTAACAATATCCTCATTCTTTTCGAGAGATAACAGAGATTTGAATAATCAATCTGAGTGATACCAGGTACTGGGTAAAAGGAACATAGTAATCAGCTAAAAGTTTTCTAGATTTGTGCGCTCAATTTTTCATATATTAAACTGTCCCGTGCGAAAGGGCGTTGTCCGGTTGAAAATTATTCGCTTGGCTGCTATGTTTCTTTGAATCACCATCAACGAAACGTAATTTTATAATGTGGCGTACCTGTATACGTGTAATATATTTTGGTTTATCTTATATACAATTTACTGTCAAAAGTCTCCGAACACCACTAAGTAGAAGCAAGACAACATTTATTTTGGTGTCTCACTATAAATTTAAATTTTCAACTATCAAAGTCCACATCCACATGGGTAACTATTCGCTAACTACTTGTAAGGATGACTGAAATTTAAGGAAGGAATGGTCCTATAATTCAAATGTTTCATATCAAAATCCGAACACTGAAGTAACAGTCACTTTATTATCGATATTTAGAATGTTAAATACACACCATCATGAGCACGAGTTCTAGAGTACAACCATTTTGGCTAATCAATAATTTTATGAAGGGGCGCCAACACAGTTCAGTCCCCTATGAAATGTATATTTATCCGATATTTTAAATTTATTTTTCAAATTCTGGATACAAATTATTTTTTTAAATTCTGGATACAAATTATTTTTTTCAAATTCTGAGAGCAATCATTACAGAATCCTATTCTCCAGGACAATCAGTTTAATAGAGGCAGTAAAAGGATCTTGGAGCACTCTGAGATACTTGAAACCATCGATTTTGCTCTGAAAATATCGATTCCAAAGCAAGCATTTTATCAACTAATCTCTACTCTACTTTAAGAAATACTTCGGTGAATTTTCTCTGCAAGTTTCAAAGTTCCAATATTTTTTATTCTTTGCCAAGGTAGGTATTTAATTAACGTTGCACTGGAGCAACACGACGGGATATTGGCGACGGTCCAGGATCAATCCCGAAGGAAAGATTCAAAGACAACGTCTCGTAATTTTGAACCACGTTCAGATGACGAGGCAACATTTGAGCTGGCACCCCACTCTCCAAACTTTCGCATCATGCCAACGTGAGGGTATTTGAGGCCATGACAGATTTAACATGCACCAGCCGTCTCTGTACACAACGGTCTTTGGTTGGATTTGAACTTGCTATCACCGCAGTCACATTAGTTGGAATGATCCTCTAGTTTACAGATTGACAATCTAGACACTGAAATACTCTGAACTGAGATCGTTTACTACTTAGAGTATCGATGCACAGACGTTGATTTGCTGGCGGCCCTCCTCATCAGGCGTTATTTTAACTTTAACAAATCACGCAAAACTTCGTTGCGAGATAGGTAATGTATTAAAATGCGCATGTCTCTTTAAGTCGACACATAACCGTGAACCAACCTTTACAGTCATGGATATTGACAAATCGAAAATAAGGAATCACCTTATTAATGAAAATTTAAAATTAATTTTGCACTTGGGCTATTACAAAATCTACCCAAATATTGAAACAATTGTTAAATCAATACTATATCACGCATGAAATTAAATTTTTCATTTACTTTTTATAATATTTCTCCTTTTCTAGCAATTTAAAATGTAAATAGTAAATATAAGTAATACAGGGTGGTCCCGAATTCATGGTACAAACTTTAATGGTAGGTACAGGACATTGTAACAATGATTTATTGTATAGGAATGTATAGTCGCAAGTGACGCGGTGAGGCGTAAACAGGGGAAATAAAAGGAAAGAGAAATGGAGTGATCGGTTGGTATCATTGCCGGTAGAGGGCAGTAGATGTCTAGCCGCTGTTGAACATGATGCATCGCAGTAGGGAAAAGCGCCATTCACAATTGTGCTGCCGTAGATGATGGGTGACTTTACGTATGCAGAAAAAGCAGACATGCATTACATGTACGGCCGTGCAAATGGTAACGGCAGAGCTGCGTTACGAATGTATCGCGCGGAGTATCCTGATCGACGAATGCCGGATCATAGAATTTTTCAACGGTTACATCGTCAACTTTGTGAAACAGGTGCGTTCGACGTCAACAGACATGGCGCTGGTCGAGTAAGAGCTGTACGCACTCCAAGGCTGGAAGAAAGCATCTTGAACATTGTGGCTGATAGACCCGAGTCAAGCACAAGAACTGTTGCGCGTGACGTAGGTGTGAGTCATCAGACTGTATGCAGAGTGTTAAACGAAAATCGCTTACACCCCTTCCATTTTCAGAAAGTACAAGCATTGAATCCGGCAGATTATCCTCGCCGCGTGAACTTCTGCCTGTGGGTGATGCAGCAATGTGCGTTGCAGCCGGATTTCGTAGATTATGTGCTATTTACAGATACTGGTGGACGCAATTTTGAACAATTACTGTAAACATGACACTTGTCAACAACGCTTTCAATAAAATCTTTGTTTTTCCTTTCGGCCGTTATTTCCCCTGTTTTCGCCACACCGCGTCACTTGCGACTATACATTCCTATACAATAAATCATTGTTACAATGTCCTGTACCTACCATTAAAGTTTGTACCATGAATTCGGGACCACCCTGTATATGATAGATAACTTCATGGTTTTTGGCGGACCTCTTATAAGTCGCATTGAATCTATGTGACCCCTTTGGTCTCAATCAGTCTGTGCATCCTTCACTTAGAGTCACTACATGTAAATTATGAATTCAAACATATTCTGTTTGTCTCTAAAAAGGATCCATTGGGATTTTTATTCTCAGGATGGAGAAATGGTGTAGAAATGTAGTGTCTATGAAGCTTGAAAAATTATCTATACTATCGTTTTATCTTCAAAACGTGTAATAATCACGGCGTAAAACGGTTCAGACGCAGTTAATTGTAAAATAATGGTGCTAGACTGCCTATCATCAAAGATTAATGTCGTTTACCACAGAGCATGAGACATTCAAGCGAAACTTGAATAGATTATGATCACAGCTAACGATCATTTCCTTTCATGACTTTGAGCCGTGATAATTCTCATGTCTTAGGGTTAAATAAAATTATTTACCAAAGAATTTATATTTTATAATAACTCTCTTCCTCTATATTTATTTCTAAAATATCCTAAACACATTAAACTACATTTAAATGTATTGTTTTGTGACAGATACAATATTAATTTTAAAACTTAAACTTGTATTTTTTTTCTCTTGTTTACTTTGGTTCTGATGATAGCGAACGTTTTGTTTCACCAAAATTGACATAGACTATTTTTATAATTTTATTTTAATTTTTATTCTTAATTTTTGAAGTTTTTTTGTGTTTGACTACCATTTGGATAGGTTTTTCATCTTTCACTCTATCATTTCTAAAATTATTAACAATATTGTAGTAATTTCAAATATAACCGTATCTCTGTAAAGTGTCAGTTCTAAGATGAGGGAAAACTTCTTTTGAGCCATATAGCCAGATTAAAACTAGCAGGGGAAGACAGAATATGTTTATTAAAAAATGTATTTCAGCTACAACTGACAAACAGATCATAGAATATGATTGCGAAGAAAGTGATTTCAATGGCAGATCGATAGGTAGGTTGCTAATTATTTGGATTGTCGTGACATAATATTTCTAAATTATTACATTAATTTCTTCTTTCAACCCTTTAAGTGGTTTCGACAAGATACTTCGTCCGTCAAGATAAAAGCAATTTTTCTAATGACCAGATAGTATATAGTCAGCAAGATATGGTCGATTTTCGATGATGACAAGATCAGATCTGATCAGTCTTCGTTTAATGACAAGATTTTTCGTCCATCAAGGTCTGCTAATGGTTTTACCAATGACAGATACTTCGTCAAGGACAACCATAAGGAGGGTTAATAGATTTTGAGAAAACTTAATAGTACATTCTTAATTTTATTTGCCTTTTCATGATGGTTAGTCTTATTGTTTGGTTGTAAATAAAAAAATTTTAGATGATGTGGGATTTATAATTGAATTAATATTTTTGTTTCAAACACTTTAATTGTTATATTAACTCAAGTATTCACGAGTAGGATAAATGTACACACAGTCATGTGAAATAGTGAAACATTAAAATGCGTCAAAAATGTTTAGAATAATTTTAATTGTTAGAAATGAGAGATTTGCACTAAACCCAAAACGTCACTGACATTTAAAAGCATTCGGCATATATCATCTTCTCGGAACACTTTTCAGGTATCTACAAGTTTATAAGGAAATTAGAATTGTAATTGTAATTGTAATTTTAGTTAACGTCGTACTAGAGCAACACAAAGGGCTATTGACGACGGTCCGGGATCAGTCCCTTAAGGGAAAGATCCGAGGACAACACCTCGTAATTTTGAACCACGGTCAGATGACGAGGCAACACCTGAGCTGGCACCCCACTCTCCAAACTTCCACGCCAACCCAACGTGAGGACTTTCGGCCACGACAGATTTAAGGTGCACCAGCCGCCTCTACACCATACGCTTACAAACATCCATGCCCGGACCCGGATTCGAACCAGGAACCTTCCGATCTAGATGCTAACATCTTAACCATTATACCGGTTGGTCGGCAGGAAATTAGAAATTCATGCAATAATAAAATATTAAAGGTTTTGCGAAAATCGAAATGGCCGAGGTAACTTATAATAATTTTTTTTGCAGTTGTGGATTTTAAAATGGTAGGTATTTCAATTAACATCTCACTGGGGAAACACTACGAGCTATTGGCGACGGTCGAAGATCAGTCCCCAAGGGAAAGATTCGAGGACAACACCGCGTAATTTTGAACCACGGTCAGATAACGAGAAAAGACCTCAGCTGTCACCCCACTCTTCAAACTTCCACACCACGCCAATAAAGACCTTTGAGTCCACGACAGATTTAGCGTGCACCAGCCCCTTTGTACACGACGGTTTTTGGTTGGATTCGAACTCTTAACATCTATGGTTGCTAATCCGTAACTCTATCAATCGGTCTACCAAGGCCCAAGTGTAAAATGAATTTATCTTATGGACCCATATATAGCCAGCCCTCAGCAGCGCATCTCCTTCAGATATGTATGGGCTTCACAGACCCGGGGTCCTCTAGTGATATTTTTTTTTCTCATGTGGCTTAATGTCTTTAGTAAACACGGGAGTCACGCTCCCGGAATAGCCAAGCAATCTTTCTCTAGTTTCATCCCACTACTCTGTTCCTCAATCCCTTTTTTCGTTCACGACATTTTTTGCTTGATGTTGTTTCGCATTTGGCGCAGCCCAGGGAGCAGAAAGTGTTTAAAACTGTGACGTACGTCGCGTAACAAAGTCTTTGCAGAGCAATTTTTGCTTAATTTTATCAAAATTTTGGCTAATTTGTTTTCAATCATAAGTTTTGATGTTCTCCAGTGAAAAGCGAGCTCCTCGCCACACATTTTTATTTTTTATAGCTACAGAACAACCTCCCTACACTGCCCAAATTACCACAAACACTTTATAAATAACACATCTTCTACGCCAATGACAAAATATTTAACTTCAAAAGTTATCGACAGAATTGCAAATTCTTAAAGTGTGCCTTGGTTTTGAATAAAGTAAGTTGATTACTTTTTTGATGTTTTAGTATGAATATGTAATACATAATCGGTTTTTGATTTTACTGCATTTTTCAAAATTCGGACAAATTCCTACAGAACAATTGCAATTGCTTGGAATTGTGTTTCAGAACACTGAATATAATTCTGCACCTGGGGCGCAGCTTGACCAAATATGGCGTTTGCGATGTAAAACCCCTAAGCAACCAACCAATGTTCGAGCACGAAAAAGCTAAAACATGTTTCTCAAACTAGTTTCTTAAAATACATTCGCTTTCAAATAACAAGATTTGAAAGTTGTTAGCATGTTAAAATAATTTTTTTTAACTTAAAATTCTGTATTCTACGTTAAAATTGACTCAATATTTTCAGTAATATTTTTCTAAGGAAGTACTAAAACACCCACACAAAAAGGTTTTTACATACTGTAAATGTCAATATTCTTTTTGAGTTAATAACCGTTCCACTGTCGTGGAGAATCTCCTTTTTTTTCAAAAACCCCTTTTATTTATATTGTAATAGAAGCTCGAGGAAAATTTCAATTTCCTCTGAATAAATCTATATATAGCTTACTAAAAGGAGTCTCACCAAGTTACGCAATTTTCCTAGATCCAATTTCGTTTACATTACCTATCTTTATGGAGTGAAATGAGCTTTCAAAATGGTTTCCACGTATTGAGTAAATCTATATTAAGTAAATTTCCTCGTATGTAATATTCGGTACAAATTCTCATACATTTTTTCCTTTCTAATTTCATGTCTATCAAGTTTTGTTTAGAGTTATGCTTGACAACTTTTCAATAAAGATTTAATGGAAATTTTCGAAATAGGAAAGCTCAAAATTCCTCACAAATGTTTTTGTTCTATATTTTCTACTTTAGCTTTATTCCATTAACTTTACTGCGTTTATGATAACTTTATGTACTTGAATGTTAGTGTTTTAAAATGTTTTGCATTTTATAATTTAAAATTTGTAGGGAATAGATATATTTTAAAAGCCGTTTTTCCAATTACTTTAATGTCAAGCAAAAACGATGGATTACAGTATAAAATTTATAAAATATGTTGTTTGGAATTGATAATAATAAAATTATAAATAACATCTCTTAAATGACTTCAATGGGGGTGAAAGAAATGCATTGGTACAGCACCGAAGTTTCACAAATATTTTAGTTAAATTCTGAACATTATAAGGATAAGATTTTTAACCCTCTAAATGGTTTCCACGAGATATCTCACCAATAAAGATCTGACGAATTTTTCTTAAGAAGAGATATCTCGTCATCAGGTTATTGCCTATTTTTTGATGATCACGAAATTAAGATCGTGTCAGTTTTGCTAATGACGAGAGGCATCGTCGATACAATCACCAGATGGTACAGTTGGGCTCAAAAGCCTGAACTTAGATTTCCAAGACTTGTGAAGTACAAATTGAACAGATTCCTTGGTATTGTGTAGAGATGACCTTTGATTTGAATGAAATGGTATTTTAAGTTAGATTGTGTGAAAGAAATTTTTTTTTTTTTTTTTTTTTTGCAGGAGGATGAAAAGCAGAAAATTAAAGAAACTCTTATTCGTGAAGTAAGTATCAGTTTAAAAGGTTTTGTTTTTATGCTTTATATATTTGTGACAAATAAAGGTCCCAATTGTCATTGTTTTACGTTACTAAATTCGTGCAGCACAGTTATCATGTTTGCATATTTATAAACAGCATGGAGTCTGAATCGTATACTCAACTCCGAGGTGATTCCTTCGTTTTACCTTTGTCTGACTTTCTACATTTTGCTTTTAATTCCTTCGTTTACTTGACATTTTCGGTTTTGTGTTTGACGCGGCTTGGCTAAATATGACCCTTGCTATATCAAACCCAAAACAACCAATCAACCAATAGGCATACTGCACAATACTAGGTGTACGCAGCACTCCGCTCCCTCTTACGATACAATATTTATAGGTTTTCTTGACTCAGTCTATCTCGACAACCGTGAGCGCAACACAACACTGGGTGGTATCGTTTAAATTCTCTCGACGATCCATTAAAAAAAAGAACATTTCGTTGTGTTTTTGAGCTGAATCTTTTAAAAATTCCTGTCATGTGAACTGGGTGAATACGTTTGACAATATCGAGGTATATCTGGATAATCGTGAGCGTAAGACGACTGTGAGTGACAACTTTTAAAATATCTCGACGAGATCTATTCAAGTATACGAAGATCGTTTCCTAGTATTTTGTACTGAACCTTTCAAAAATTGCTGTCATGTGAACTGGGTGAATACGTTTGACGATATCGGGGTTTACCTGAAAAACCGTGAGCGACTGTGCGTGGTACAATTTTAAAGCTCTTGACACGATGTGTTAAAACATGCAAAGAACACATCGCGGAGGTTTGAGCGTTTTAAAAATTACCTTCTTGTGATCCTGTGAACATTTTTACAGCAAATTAAGCACGCTGTAGTCCTACTCTCCAAACTGGCAGCTCAATCAGAACTGAGCCCCATCTCTTTTTTTTGGTCCAATGCCCATTTGCCAGGACGTAGAGCCAGTTCTGTAAATATTAATTCTACGAAATCATTTTTTATACACTTCGAGTATAAAATTGCTTTATGGCTTACATATGTGGATGTAGGTATAGGACTTACTTTGAAAATGTTAATAATTTTTACAGGTTGCAGCTTTACAGCGCTTAGGGGAAACTCCAGAAGAAATCATGAAAACTTTACGGTTTGATGCTGAACGGTTTATTGGTATGTAAACTGGTATCTGTACATATTATTAAACTACTGTCAGACTGCTAAAAATCCAAAGTGAATAAAAAAATGAATTCATATCTCGTAAGATGAAGCTATGCGACTTGCGTTCAAACTTGCATTTCATAACTTGTCTGTTTCAGTTTTTTTTCTATTTAAGATGTCGATTCTATTTTTTAATTACATAGTAAGTTACGTCATCATCAATTTTAACGGCGGTGCTGTTCAAGTAGATTCTTGTGATAACCTAAGCTATCAAGTGATCATATGGCGACTCAAATTAGACCCGGAGACTGGTTTTCTGTTTTCAATCCAATACCTTCCAATTATGTAAATTATTAAGCCATTTTTTTTTCATTTGAAAAAATATCTTGAAAAGAAAACTAAGACACATTTGTCTGCCGTTACAATCTTGCTCACATGGGACTATTAGCAACGTGAAATGTGGCGATTATTTTTGAGAAATTTGTATCTTATTAGGCCTAGAATTGTCCGAGTGGTGTTCTGGATGTGCACTTGCACCTGGTTGGTAAAACTTGGGGAACTCTTTTTATAAAAATTATAAATCTTCAATAACAAAAATAAAGAACAAGAAATACTTAAAAAGAACTCAAATATCACTGCATTTATACCAATAAATGGACAGGTCGGTATACAGGTTAATACTGATGATTCGTCGGGTTTCCAAACAGTATTTGCGATGTAGTACATGAAAATAACTAGAAATTGGCCAAGTTTCAGTCACACAACACATTAGAAGTATTCGGTGTCTACGTCTTTCGTTACACGACATACGTACACATAATAGACATGTTCGACCTGCACACATTGTAGCATTTCCCCACTAATGGTCACCAAAACAGCGGTAATGCAATCCATGAGCTCACCCAATGTTGTTGGCAATGAACAAGTAAGCAATGACTTTAACAACCCCAAATGAAGAATCAGGTTGCAAGATCGGGAGACTTGGATGGCCATCTGAATAGCTCTAAGTCATTCCCGCCACATAGCTCAATCCAGCGGCATGGCAGTTCACCATTCACCTCAATATGCCAATGGAGTCCCATCTTGCTAGAGTATGAAATTTCTAGAATCATCTTTCAGATGCGGAGACAGGCACTACTGCAACATATAGAAGTACGATATACCCGCTGGGGCGTCACAAAAGAAGCCTCCCCGTGCAAATTTCAAAATTTGAGATATTATCTTTCGTTATGTGACTGGCAGGAACAAATGGAGATCCATTGCGTGGAAATTATAACTTCAAATCCCAATGAATAATGAATCATTTTTAATAACCCAGAATAATATGAACGTCCATCTTTCTGATCAATACTTCCAAATTTATCTTTACGTTGTGATTAAATATCAATCGAGGTTTTCTTAATTTTCAATACAAATTATTAAAGTTGAAAAGTGTTTATCAAGGGTGGTTTTATAAAATTTCAAATATATTTAGGCTGTGACAATTTTTTGAGGTTTGCACTTCGGGATAATCTATACCTCTGGAACTGCCATGTTTAGACAGATCCCACGCACCCAAAATACCTCTGAGGGATTCACACGCATTTATCCGTTCTGCAGTCTTCCATGTGTGACTTCTCCACAATTTTGACCTCCTGGACCAATAGAATCATTTCTAGAATTTTTTTTTAGCCAATAAATGTGTTCATTTAGTCATTATGTATGTTGTGAGGTAAACCCATACTGAACAACTCGGAAGGTTTCTAATGCTCAGAGGGTTAAAACAGTTCAGAACATGCATCATATTATTGGGGAAAGCAACGACATTCCTCATTGACAGGGTAAAATGTTTAGACATACCAGGGAACCTGTCAAAATGCGTGAAACGGTTGTATTCTGTATCGTCTTTGTGGAACGTTTGCTCTTATCCATACTGAAGAATTCCAAGCAGTTTTAATCGCAAATGTAATAAACTGGAATAAATGGAAATACAAGGTGTCATCAAACACTAATCTGAGAAACCACTCTTGTGTTTATTTTCTATTGTGAACATTTACCGTTGAAATGGCATTAGATTCGACAAAACTACAAAACTCTTTTCACATCGTAGTGACAGGTTAATATTTACTGCTAAGAACGTATTAATAGAAAACATTTTTCAATGCGACTGCAGTATTCTTTACCTGGGCTACTGTTTATTGTTTTCGAAAGAACACTTGCAAACGAGTTGTTTTCGAAAGAAAATTTGCAAACGAGTTATTTTCTAAAAACAATCTATTAACGCTTTATAATTTATTCAGTTTCACATATTATTTTAAATTGAAATGTGTTTCTAGTTTGTTTTCAAAAATGACTGTAAAATAAAATAAACCACAGTTAAACAAAAAAAATTTAAGTGGCAGTTAATGTATGAAGCTCATATCTAACTTATCACAATCATAAAATTTTCCATAGAACCGGTGAAAAAATTACAAAAATTATCAAGCATATTGAATTTATTTATAGCGGAAATATCACTTTTAAGAATATTAAAATAAATTACAGCTGTGTTCTATTTTTATATCCACGCTAAAAAGAGGAATTAATTAAATTATCGATATATTTCATAAGTGAAAATGTATGAAAAATGGTGTTAAGTTATATACATTGGATTTCTTTAGTAGACAATTCATACATACAAATCAGATAAAGGTTAATTAGCACGAATATTTCATTAAAAATAACAAAAAATGCTCAAAATTATTTTTAGATTCAGATATTAATTTAGCTCAATTACAATATACTTGTACGAAATCATAAGATTTAAGTTGATTCTAAATTACACGAGGAAAACGTATTTCATTTGATTGAATAGTTAAATATTGCAAGCATTTTTGTCTGAAACATTTTATGTATTAACTAATATAATATCACGGCATATAAGAAACTACTTTAAAGAATGAACAAACGTTTACAAAACTCCATATTCTCTAATTCTTTGAAAGGATTTAATTTTATTGTAAAATCAAGGCAAGACTATTTAAATAAAAATGAATATATGGTCTGATCACAAAGTATCGAGACCTGATTTTAAAAAAATGCTAATACTTATAGACCTTAATCATCTTCAAAGTTGTATTCAGAAGCCATACAAAATGTCTCACACATAGTAATAACACATGAAAACATGTAGTGAACAGCTCTCTCGTCACATTCTATTTTGTAGTCTCATTGGCTTTGAAATATTGAATTTTTTGCCCTTTCGAATGACTTGATTTTAGAGGGCAGAAAAAAATTGCAAGCGAGACCTGACGAATAAGATGGCTGTCGAAACTATGGAAGCGGTATTTTACACTCAAAACAACAGCCCTACAAGTCATAATGCATCGGTTGGAAATCATAGTGGGATTACTATTCCCAACTCCCATGCAGTACAGGTAATCCTCACTTAACGCGACTCCCTTTTTTAACAACCGCTCAAACTTAAGATCAGCTCTCTTGTACGAAGAATCGCTTTTCTTAGCATGAGGCCATTTTCACAAACACCAGCTAAACCGGAGCCGGTGCTAACGCCGGCCTCAGATAAAATAAACTGGAGGATTTTACACGTAACCCGGTCCGACCACCGACACCAGCAAATGCAATAGGCGTTGAACTTAACCAATTGGAATCGGTTATCGAATACCGGAATGTTCTCATTACATGTTCTGTTCAACAGCGCGCCTTGATTACCCTATACCTGTAGGTTCCTGTTATGAATACTCAGTGGTCGTCAAAGTTCTGGGTAGTCCTCTAAAACAAACTAGAAAACAAAAGGGTTTCCTCTGAAACTGTTCTTTGTTCAGAATAAAAAGGATGAAACTCCTCGCTTTTCGAAAAATTCGATTAACGACCTAGTTATTGGGAATCCGGTCGTTAAGTGAGAAGCGTCTGCGCTGGCATTTCAAGAAAAGCTACGTTGTACTTACTATTTGTGATTATCTTTTCTCACATATTAGGAACAAATGGTCAGCATCACGTGACATTGCTGCTGCTTTATCGTGTTTTGGGGGTCTGGAAGTTTCGTTCAGAAGGGTCCTGCCCAAGGACCTACGATTCAACAGTATGTGTTCAGCTTGAAAACATCGTTTGTTTCGACGCATTCAAACATGCCGCAAACAATTGAAACACTTTCTTGTTTGGCAAGCCGCACATTGGTCCAACATCAGTCCTGCGACACTAAATTGACTAATATACGCATGCGTGATGACGTGTTTTCTGTACAAAAAAGGAGTAGGCATGAACATGTCGTATGTTTGCCGCATGTCACTCCAGTATGTGGCCTGGCTTTATTTTCAGCTGGGAGCAATTTTGGAAAAAACTTGAGTAAGACACATTTCATATACCCGAATTGTCCACGAGAACTATCTGAAATAAATCCAAGACTAACATTAGTATTTAGAAAACTTATGAATAAGCTGACTACTTTTCAGTATAACTGCGTATTAGTTCGACATTCTTTTCATATTTTTTGCTTGTTTATGCCTCTAGGCTGTTTATAATTCGCAAAACTTTCAGGAAGATTTAAAAATGTTTATACCGTTCCTAAACGTATTTACGATTCACAGAAACCTTCTCATACACTATCTGCAACTTTAAGTAAGCGTCTTTGTAAGTTTTCCGACTGTGTTAGAAACATTTGGTGTAAATTCCCTGATCGAGTTTCTGCGATATGAGAAATATGACCAGCTGCTTCACCAAAGCAAAAATAAATCACTATTTTCAAATAATCTATTGATCAAAAATGAAGTAACTCATGGCACATGGGTGGAAAATTCTAAAATATCACTAACAAATCTACACCTTTTGAGGCGAGGTTCCGAAGTTAGGAATCAGTCCGGATACTTTTCGACCCTCCAAGCAGTTTTTTGACGAGATATCTCGTTCAAGATCTGATCAACTTTGCGAATGATGGACACCTCGTGGACACAAAACTGCCCTATTTCTCCAAGGGGAATGAAGATTGAAGTACGACAAACAAATTGTCCTTACCTAGGACTGGTGAGAAAGTTTGAAACAAGATTTTTTTTTATCAGAGGCTGGCCACTACAGGGCAGTTTTCGACATGAAGATAAACCACCAGGAGAGTTAATATCACCCATCACTTTGTGTATACCAAATTTAAATTTAAAACACTATTTAGCATTAAACGAAATAAATACGCTTGAAATATGAGATGAATTTTTTTTTTACTTTCAACTAACAACCAATTTTCAAAATGCGTCTTATAATATTTCTTCACAACACTATTGACTAGAAAACGTTTAAGTACAGGGTGGCAATAAAATAACTTTCACTCTATGGAGGCATCTGTAGCTTAATGGAATAAACGGAATTGAACCAAATTTGATATCGAAACTTTTGAAGACAGGGAAACGTATTCCTGAAAAAATTTTAGTACCATAAGTCGTCTATAAGAGCAATTTGGTGCAATTGCAGCAATGATAATGTTTGGACTCAATCACACTTTCATGCAGGATAATACACGGCTACACATTCACTGGTACAGTCCCCTCTACACCAGCATTTCAGTAATGAGACGATTATCTGTCAATACTTTCCGTCTTTATGGCCGACTCGCTCTCCTCACTTCATTCCACGTAACATTTGTTGTAGGGTACATGAAGACCGTTGTGTATGTTGATAAGTGTTCCAATCTTGAAGGCCTTGAAAAGAGAACATAAAACGGGCTGTTATGAACATCCAACCTGACTCATTATGCTCAGTTATAGAGCACGCCGCACACAAAATGCAATTTGGTGTTAAATCAGTGCATTGAAATTGGTCAAAGTTGTCTAGGGAACCTGGTCTGGTTAATAAAGGATTGTTTCCTGATGGTTGAATCTACATGAATTCGTATCTATTGACAGTTTTTTTTTTTAATTGCAACGCGTCACGTATACAGCTGGAATTAGTGGTGTGGTTGTTGCTTACCCAGTCGAACTTCAAACTATCCATTTTGCCTGCGTTTAATGCAAATGTTCGACTGTTTTCGGTGTGGAAGTTTGGAAAGTGGGATGCCAGCTCAGGTGTTGCCTCGACATCTGACCGTGGTTTAAAATTACGTGTTGTCTTCGTATCTTTCACTTGGGTGATTGATCCCGGACCGTCGTCAATACCCCGTTGTGTTGCTCTAGTACTACGTTAGTTAAAATTACCATTACCATCGACTGCTTTCGACTCCAACAATGACAAATTTCCCTATATATGGATTTTGGTACTATTTTTCTTCGCTGAATACATCTTCCGGTGTCTCCAAAAATCTCAATACCAAATTTGGTTCCATTCCGATTTAGCTACAGATACCTCCAATGAGTGAAAGTTATTTTATGGCCACTCTGTATTAACGTTAGAGAACTCCCCCCCTTGCTCCTTTGAATATTAAATCTCTCTCTTTTGGTGGACATTTTATGTAATGTTTACTTCTTGGTAAAAAATTGAAAGAGATGACGAAGTTTCATATTGTACTAAATGAAAAACAAAATATGAATTCTGCAAATTCGATATTTGAATTTGATTACCTTATGGATTTTTACAATTGCTGCCCATTCCTGTGTTAATTTTCTGTGATTTAATTAATTTTTGTTATAGAGTTACCATTACTTTCCTGTATCTATTCCGTTATTTCACGTATAGAATGATTACTTTTCTTGCTTTTAGTCTCGAAAAATCTGCAATTTCCAAGTTTAAATTATATGCAAGTTCGGATTCAAACACTTGTATTGAGACAACTACTTGCCTTTCTCCTGACGTTGTTGAAGGAAGGTGAGTTCAAATAAGTGTAAAGATTCTTTCATTCGTTGGGATTCGGTGAACGGCACATTTTGAAGAAATTCTGTGGCTATTGTATTTGGTTATACTTTAGCCAATTTCTTCTTTCAAATGGTATTCAGTTTATATAGGATAGCCTAAATCCATTTCACATTTAATCAACATGTGGAGGTATTGCAATTCACATAACAGTTAAATCATCTCAATGGTGTCGAAATATATCTTTGACCAATCACTTCTTGTTAAATTAGATCTGGAATATTCAAAAACTTTCTGGATTTCAGTTATCCAGGTTTTGTTTCCCCCCGTATCCGAAACTAAACTTTGAGCAGCAATTTTAAACTGCCTGAATCCATTTTGAATTATTCTATGTAATCTGACCGTTTACTACAATGTTAAATACAATCTGCTTTAATTTGATTACTCTTTTGAAGTGGAATTTTAATTCTGCATTTTCAAAATCAGTCTATTCTATTTCGTCGTTTGCGAACTGTAGTTCATAAGGAAATTCGTCGGGTACAACATTGCCAACTTCTCCAGGTGTAATTCCAACTAATCCGTTAAAATGTCATACATAATGCTTGCGATACAGTCATCAATTCGGTTTCAAATATTTCAAGTCTTTATATTGAACTGACTAAATTAAAAACGTTAGTTTTCTTTATAGTCAGTTATTCAGATACATCAGTCTATCCAAAGCTATGACTCGTATGTATAAGAATTCGTCGGCCACGGCTTAAAATTCTGTTATGGTCTTTTTTTTTATTATTATTTTATGCTCTTCTAGTGATCTTTTTTGTTCTCTAGAAGAATAAAAAAAGGCCATTGACCTTTATTTGTTGGTATAGAGTCGTTATGATTTGGATATTTTAGAATACTTATGTGACTTCCAATTTTCCAAAATGTTATAAATATACTTTCATTCTCGCTAAAGAATTCGTTTTCATAAACTTTAAATTGTAAGTTGTTTATTAGCAATCTGGTTATTCAGTAAAGCAGGAGAGCACAACATATGGCCTGCGAGGGTCTTATATCTAATAACACAGAACTAGACAAGAAAATTATTTTGATTTTAATCGAATTTTTTCCTAAGTGAGACAAATTTTCTTAGGGGCAAATGTATACACTACTGTTTGTGAAAATTTCAATACCATGAAAGAATCATTGCTATTGGAATAACATTTATAACACATATTTCTGATTTTATTATACAAAAGGGATTACATTTTCACAAGAATACAACTATTGTAATCTTAAAAAATCAGTATGTTGTAAAGCCTTTTCAAGTTTCTCTTATTGGTACTGGCTACTGGAGGAGACGGGCTAGTTATCAAGAGACCATATCACATATAACGAGAGACCATACGACGAACGTGGAGGCCAGGGAATAAGCGGTATCTGCCATGCTGAGAAGTAGGATTTAACATTCCTGTCAACATACATGTAGCCGGGAATTGTCCTGCTGGAATCTAGCGTCAGGAGTGTTCTAAAATTAGGGATGACTTCTGCTTTAATAACTTCCCTGGTGTAAAGGTTACTTTTGAGATTCCTCTGAATTCTTAGTGTTCTTCTCAAATGATACCCAATGGCACCTCCACATCATCATGCTTGGCGAGATAGCGTTCTACAATGCATGTTGAAGATTGCACTCGTCACGATGCCTTTTTATGCGTATGCGACCATTATTGTAATCCAGGTTGAAGTGTGGACTCGTTCGAAAATACGACATGTTGCCAGTCCGCAAGCCATTGACCATGTTCATTCCATTTTAGTCTGAGGCGTCGATGGTAAGAGGTCAAGGGAAGCCGCCTCAAAGTGGTGCTCCTCAATGAAGCAGACAATGCCACACCTGTGGTGGAGTCTGACTATTCTTGTGGTGATACCATCGCTGCCATGCAAACGAGGTGTCTCATCCCGTTGTGTCGTCTCATTTCGTAGTTCACTGCCGAATTTCCAATGTCTCCGGTTCTCTTTAGTCCACTGCTTCCACACGCGCATCACTATCGTGGCGTTGTCTCGTACAAGCAGCAATTTATAGCAGTTCAAACATCTGCCTTCACGCTGGCCGAAGTGCTGTAAAATTATTCGTCATCCTTTTAACTCAGCCGTTTTTTCAGATTGCGCCCTTTGTCGTCGACGAGGCAAATTATTCCTTGTTAATCCTTAACATCTCATTGCCCACAATACATTGCTTGTGTGGTCAATGCTCTATTTATACTAACGCTGCTACTCAGAAGGCACTGCTGGGTTAAGCCGTACTCATTTGTTTTGCATTTTATACCCTGCTTTACATCTGTTCTAAAGTAATCTGTAAGTTATAAATGATTACCATCATTTCTTCAAGGTGTTGCAATTTTCACAGGCAGTAGTGTATAAGAATGTCGAAATAAGAAAAAAATTGTAAGTTGAGTTCTAAGAGGGGGGGGGGATGTCGACAGGGTATTCATAACATTACGTGTCTGAGAAATGCACGAGTTTGTTTCCCTTGAATTAAGTACCAGTGTTTCTCAGACCAGGTATGCAGTGACTTCTAACTGGAGATAATTGATCAGTAAAAATGTGAGCTGCCTTTTAATTTCTCTGCTGTATTCATCACTTCATTAGCATCTTCAACCACTACAACAAGTTTTCAGTGCGGTTTTCTTATTATAAGCAACATATTTATGTGTTTAGTGATTGCAGAATCATCTGTGTCAGTAAAAAATGTTTTTCCACATCACAGATTGAGGGTAGAATAATACTAATATATGTTATGATTAAGAGTCTACTACTATTTTATGCTTAAAAAATTCGCTGTCACATTCTTTTATTTATGATATTCAATGATTGACATTAGCCTTAACACACGTTACATGTATAAATTATGTAAAATGTATTTATAACTTGTAACAGACTAGCTAATAAAAACGAAATGCACCTTGTTAACTTTTGAACCAAGAAAAGGAATATAGACCCAAACACATCAACACTGATTAATCAATTCATCTCTGAACAATAAAGCCATTTGAAAAGAGTGGCAAGAAACAACAAGAGTAAATATTTAGATTTAAACAAATAATTCAATTAGTTAATTTTGGAAAAATTTCGTTCGCGCCCATTTCAAACTTGAATATTTCATACTTCAGCAAAACTGTTTTCTCAAAACAAAATGATAGGTAACACCCTGAAGAGAAGATTATGTAGGTCATTTTAGTTAACGTCATACTAGAGCAATACAACGGGCTATTGACGACGGTCCGGGATCAGTCCTTTAAGGGAAAGATCCGAGGACAACACTTCGTAATTTTGAACCACGGTCAGATGACGAAAAAGAAGATTATGTAGGATACACTTTTACAATTTAAAAAATATTTTGCTACAAATTTTTTAAACGCAATAAAAATTGCAAAATATTTATGTGTTTAGTGATTGCAGAATCATCTGTGTAAGTAAAAAAAGTTTTTCCACATCACAGATTGAGGGTAGAATAATACTTCTATATAATTATAGTTAATTGGAATAAAACTTCTGTATGAATTTTATGCTTCGAAATATTGCACGTCAATTTTTTCTACACCAAAAAAGAAAACCAGACACTGGGTTATAAATTGACCTCAAAATAAAATTGACCCTAACAAAAAGAGCTTTTCAGCTAACCCTTTACAGGGCACATTGCAAATGGAATTTTTTTGGAAACAAACTATGGGTAAAGACTATGAAAACATTTTGAACAGTTGGTCAAAAAAAAATACGCGAACACCTTTTATGATTCCCGTCTCATGAGTAGCACAAACCAGTCATAAGATTTTAAAGGTATTTAACTAACGTCGCATTTTAGAAACACAACGGGCTATTGGCGACGGTGCGAGATCAAACCCGAAGGGAAAGGTCCGAGGACCACACCACGTAATTTTGAACCACGATCAGATGACGAGGTCACCACGTGAGATGGCAACCCATTCGCCAAACATCCACATTACACCACACCAAAGTGAGGAGTTTGAGGCCACGACAGATTTAAGTGCTCCCGTTCCCCTTGTACACGAGTCTTTGTTTGGATTCGAACTCGCAACCCTCCTATCGTTAATCCGTTACTCTTCCAACCAGGCAACTGCTGCCTCATAAGATTTGGAATAAAGTGCTATAAATTAATATGAATTTAATTTTCATAAAGGTCCGCCTTCAAATTATATATTGTATCAACTCAATTTTTTAAAGGCTATCCCCCTAATTTTTATTCTAAAAATTCTGATAGTAAAACTTATAAAAAATTATTTATTTTGCTATTCAAAGGAATGAGTTATGGTAATTGGTAATTTTTAGTTAACGTCGTACTAGAGCTACACAACGGGCTATTGACGACGGTCCGGGATCAGTCCCTTGAGGGAAAGATCCGAGGACAACACCTCGTAATTTTGAACCACGGAATGAGTTGAGTAAAAATCAGAGGTAATATTAAATGAGTTTCAGTTTTTTTCCTTGTGCCTTTCAAAATAATCATCTGATCAAAGTAACTTTTAAGTTATAATAAACTATTAAACCCGAATGTACCTTTTTCCTTTTCAAATCAATATTTTATAATTATTAATTAAACCACAGTTTAAAAATGTATGAATTCAAACGTATTGATGGCAAGTGCAATTGATTCAGCGATGTATCTCAAACCTAGGTATGCAAAATTTCATTTTATTCCCTTCTGTGGTTTTTGCGATAAAGTTCTTCGTTCAAAACTGAATCATTTGTATTTTAATACGAGAAACCTGAAATGGAATTTTAAATTTAATTGGAATAAATCTTCTGTATAAATTTTATGCTTCGAAATATTGCACGTCAAGCTACTTTTTGTGTTCAAAATGTCCTATAAAATAGCAGTGATCATCAGGAGGCCATCAATGCGAATGAGTTGAAAAGCTAAATTATCGGGTCTGGTAGAAGCTTCAAAAATTTTAGTCGTGTAATACAAGTCTATATCTCAACAGTATCTATAGAGTAGTAGGTGTTTATAGGTTTGTAACTAAATATATATATTGGCCAGTGTGGTATGCAAATATTATATTTCACTTTGGCAAATTAAGCATGTTTTATTCTAACTTTAAAAGTGGATATGGGAGATAAGTTGTATTTGGCCACCAAGAGTAACCAAAAAACAAATCTGCAAACTGATCCTTTTCCTGCTGAGGCATGGCTATCAAATGGCAGCAGTAATTTAAACTTTATTAAAAGGCTATATTATGCTGTTTCTTTTGTCTTTTGTTTAGTTACTTAACATTTCATTATGGTAAATTAGTATCAGTTCGATGCGGAAGGGACAATAATTGCTTTTCTTCAAAAATTCCACTCTGTAATTTATTTTTATCTATTTATTTTTATTTTGTTAGTATTTCTTTTTTAATAAAGTCCCCAGGAGTGTGCATCAAACTGATATGTCCCTCAAAAGGACTGGCTCAGTGGCACGTCTGGTAGTTATCTGGTTATCTAAACCATGAAGCACGCAGGAAATGTTGGACGACAACCTTGTGAGCTGTCCTAGAATAGTGAACGATCAAGATGTGCAAAAGGGGTCAATATCTGCAGTGAGCCCCACCTGTAGCCTCTGTTTCAGCCAAATCAAAAATATTTTGGCAATAATCTAATTGTATATTGATTTGGCCGGAACTCCCCCTGGTGTTCAGCTTTTAGCATCAGCTTGTGCTACTCGGCAGACTTTATCAAGACCTTGTGTGCAGTTCGATGCCACTGTGGATCCAAAAGGTAATAAGAACGGTCACTTCAGTTCAATATTTGTAAAATGTCAAATAATTGTAAAATGTTACATGAATTCATTAGTCAAATTCAATTATTTTGATATATTTTATTGTTATTTTTCTTAAAATAAAGTCAATTCTCGGAATTTTTGGAAATATTGTTTAATATTTCATCGAAAGAGGAATTTGCATTACGGAAAATAAAACGTTAAAGTCAAAGAAACTGGAATCTGGAGAGCAAATTAGGTAATTTGCTAAAATGTTCTACATGATTGGACTTTATTTAATGATTCTACACATAGAGATGGACCCCGAATCGTTTTACACCAATATCTCCTGCATTAATGATCCAATTTGCACAAAAATTTATATTTAGCTTAATTATGATATTGGGAATATTTTAATAAAGTTAAACGTCAATAGTTATATTTGAAATTTTGGAGATAATATCTAGGAAGACGGACCTATGCAAGTAAAATTATTTATTTATAGTATTCATTGAGAGTCCTTAGCAGCCTTAATATACCTTGAGTATTTATATACCTAACCTTAACTATTTCAAGAAAATGGGACGCCAGACATCCCACCGTTTCCGAACCTTTTGTAAGTCAATAAATCAATACTTGAAATAAAAAGTAGTTATTAGTTTTAAACTAGAACTTCACATCTAAAGTGACCTGGTGGAAAGATTAGTAGTTGTTCATCCCCGACTTGTTGTCTTGGTATGAGTGATCGTTCCAAATCGTTCATTAGAATCTGCACGTGACCAGATGGTTTGTTGAAGAATTCCTAGAGTTCAGTAGCCAAAAATTTCAGAAAGCAAAAAGTACTAATCAATTCATACGTCAGATCTTGAAAGATCATTTACCGAAATTTAATTAATGCTAAAAATCTTTATAGCAAAAAATGTATAAAGTACTCTTTAGAGTTCAATATTTCATTCAGGCTTTCTCAGGTGTACGAAAATACATTTCAAATTTTTCCGTTCATTATTATAACATAGTTAAATCGAAAACTAATGAAATCAAAACTCCGAAATTCTATGATCATGCCAAACATTCGATTTAAAATATTTCGTTTATTATTATCAAAGACTAGTTTTGCTTCTAAGAGGGTTTATGTCTAAAGCTAAGTATGAAGGGTACTAGTGTATTTTTATCCTGTATCGTAACTTGATCTGTTACTTAAATGAAATTTTAGTGTGTCGCTTGTAAGAGGGGTAGGTAATGTAATTTTAATTAACATCGTACTAGAGCAACACAGAGGGCTATTGACGACGGTCCGGGATCAATCCCCTAAGGGAAAGATCCGAGCATGTAAGAGGGATTTTCAGAGTAAGCAAACTAACCAGATGAAATGATATTTTACTTTACCCAAACGGCTCTAGAATGAAAAGAATCGGGAAGAATCTTAAACTGTAACTTTTCACCGTTTTGCCGTTTTTCTAACTGGTATTGACCAATCAATTACTACAAACCAATTCGTAATCTACTCTTTGGAATATTTATGGGAGAAGTGTTGAAATAGCATTCGAAGAACAAGCAATTCCAAGTTGACGCCAATCAGCATCACATTCAGAATACGTACATGAAACATCGCCACAAAAACTCTACCGCCAACTACATTCAATTTGATAGCAAATACCTCTTATATACTGCAAATACCGTCGGAGACGATAAATGAAATTACTTCTTCTACGGTTGCAGTTTTTCAGCAGTTTAGGCTACATTGAACACCCCTTTTATAAAAATAAAAAAATCTGAATTCTTTAATTACTACTAAGCCTTGTTCGTCAGTAAAATATCCATAAGTACTTATGAATTTTTATAAACACATGGTTTATATACTGATTTATATACGACGCCTTTGACAGATTATCGTTGGACTTAATGTTTTCGACACTGAAATTTAAATATAAAACTTCATTTAAGTGTCTCATTAGGGCATACACACACACACAAACATTTCTTGATAAATTCAAAAAAAAAAAAAAAAAAAACATTCCCTAATTAAAATTTAGCAACAAATATCCGAAAGCATGAATGAGGTTTATGTCCTTCAAGTGGAATAGTTATTTACTTTATCTTCGTAAAGAGTAAAATAAAAAATAGTTCATGTGTTGCTTTAGTTTTAATTTTGTTCTTCATCGACATTTCAGGATTTAAGGATCCCGAATCGGTTTTCAATCAGAATCCAAATACCGAAAAAGAAGTCCACTCATTTGAAACTCAAAAGAATACTTTGGGATCTCTGAACACAGAAGTTAAGGATGTACACTCTGAAGAATCAATGATTTCTAAGGTTAACAGACATGTCTGGAGACCATCAACACTAGTCCATCCAGCATCGCATCCATCCAAAGATATGTATATGAATAAGTCGTTCCAAGGCATGCATGTGAACTTACCCCCAATGAATGAACAGATACTATCGAGACAGTTGCAAAATGGGCTACCGAAGAATATCCCCCATGCAGCATTGCATTTACCTCATCACAATGGAATTAAGAATACAATTCAGAAGCTGCAAGGACAAGATTACCAATTCAACAATCATATCGTCCATGATCAGCAAACCTTCCAAAACGACCAGCATAGGATTCCAGCTCCTGTAGAAACAAAGCATAACCACTTCTTACAGCATGGTAGCAAGAACACTTTTAATCCCTCATTGGGCCTATACCGTTCAGGGCCTGGAAATGGACATGGTTATAACCCATACCCGTATTTCCCAAGCATCAGTCATAAAAATTCCACCATGTATGGAACCCAGATTTTCCCAAGCCACAATATTGATAAGAATTTCAGTGATGAGATGAAGAGGCAGCTGAGAGATGGGAAGGTTATACTTCTGTCTGATAGTGTAGTTCGCTCAAACTTTGAGCAAACTTCCGAAAAAGATAAAAATGAAAATGATAAGACAGAAGGACCTGAAGATATTAAATCTGAAGGAAAGAATGAAACTCAGGCACAAAATTAAATGCTAACTACCTTTTTACATTCAAGAAAGAAATTGTACACACATAATACCAGTCATAAAACTTGCACATTTCGTCATCAGTTATTAAAAGTTTGATTCAAATATTTTCAACTGTATTGGTATTGAATTAATTGAATACTCCTTGAAGTAGACAATAAAATATTCGTTAATACAATTTTCTCTTGTACTTCACTAATTTCTTAATTTTACTAGAACATTGTAAAACAATGAAACATACCTAACATTTATCATGTCTGTCTAGGGGTACCAACTCCAAGAAGCTGTACCCTTTGGTATTTTTAGTCATATTTTGAGGTGTTATCTTATTTCTTTCAAACCACTTTAGTTGTATATTGGGATTCTCTGCGTTTTTCCGATCCCTTGTGCTATTTTAACATTTCAAAAAATAATCAGCTGTCTTTAGAATATATTTTTATTTTATCTGGAATTTCTGAAAATAAAAATAACTCATCTTTATTTGAAGTTTTGTTTTATTGTTTCTAAATTATTGTTTTAGAAATTATTTGAATTTATTGTTTGAAATAATCAGCTGTTTCAAATATATTTTTATTTCATCTGGATCTTTGAAAAAGTTCGACATTGATAAATCCTGTACACAGCACAAAATTGCAATGTAAATTGCTTTTAACAAAAATAATTCTTTGAACCAATGCAAAACCATTTTTGAACGAACTTTGCTTTTATGCTGTATACATGGTTTCATTTAAAAAAGCAAAATTTCACAGACATCTGAATAACATGAAACAAAAACTTTTAAACATGGGGTTCTTATCAAAAGCTATCCTTTTATAAAACTGATTTCAACATCAATTCAATTTGAGTCTATTATGCTTCTGTATCCATTCAATCTGTACACAAGTACTAAATACTGAAAATAGCTTTACTATATTCCCTTAAAATATATTAAAAAAAGGAAAAACATTTTTACAATCTTTCTTAAAATAATTTATTATGAAAAGACAAAAAAAGAGATGACAGTACAGAAATAAACTTATCATTTAGGCATCATAGATGATTCAATAGTTTGAAGTACACAAAGAGATAGCAAAGTACTTTTCAATATAATGTATGTAATAACACTAAACTATGCTCAAAACCTTTAGTGAAAAAAACGGTACCTGGTGAATAATGAAATAAAACATTTTAATTTAATTTTTTCTTTCATGAAGTTTTAATTATGGTTATTTGATTCAAATAAGCAGTTAACGGGCAGATATTTTACATGTATTTAAAAATCCTGCATTATAAGACCAAGGAATTATTTTTACTGTGAATATGTAGTTATGAATTAAATATACAATTAAAATTCACGTTTGCTTCATTAATTAGATAACTAGCAATGTTCATACGATTATTTGTTTCATATAGAATAAGTTTTTAAATGCCATGTCCATATTTTTTATGAATAAAAATAATACTTAACAATTAAAGATGCTTAATTTGACAATTACAACATAAAGAACAAAAGATTGCTTTGTCTTTTGATTTTGTATTAATAGTAAAGTGAAAAAAAAATTTTAACAAACACATAACATTTTTGTTGCACATTGAGGAAATTTAGCAGATTATTAAAAATTATTCAGTATACCTTCATACCATACTGCTTTTAAATTAAAAACACAGTAAAGATATTAACTGGTTTGAGAAACATTATGCTCTAATGACATATTGCACTTCTAAAAATTAAATAAATTTTTAATATAGACTAACTACTCAACATCTAAACTTATTAAATCAATATTAATGATTCCTTAAAATTTTGAACATTTATTTTTTTAAATCTACCATTTGAACTATGAAAAGGATATATATATATATATAAATTTATAAACACTTTAATAATTTTAATCATTTCTGAAGAGTAAATGAAATAGCAACACTCCATTGACATTTAAGTAATCATTAAGGCACTAATGAATCACGATATCAGCACTCTTCCAAAATTTTTAAAGGAAAATAGCAGTCATTTCATTACATATTAAGTAATTTTTACTAGTTTTTTCTCTTTCCTTTCCTTTAAAAAAAATAATTATCAGTTTCTTAGAATGAGCACATAGTTTAAATTTTAAATTATATAAACCAAAATCTTTATTTTATAAATTATATTTATTTAATGATAAACAAGCTCTTACCATATGTCTAACTATCATGAGCATTTATGAGAATTATAACTAAAAACCTGTCACAAAATACCGCAGAATAGAACTGTTTTCACTACCAGTATTATACTAATATCTCATTAACCTAGTATAACGATAGAAAAATAGAACAGCATTCAGAGCCATTCTAATACAGAATATGAGGTCTATTTTACTGCTATATATGTATCACAGCATATTAAAAACAGCACAAAAACATGTAAAGTCAAACGTATTTTAACTAATTCTTATTAAGATTATATTTTTAACAGAACAAAATTAAAATGTCTTTAATGTGAACATGATCATATAAGAAAAGTTATAACATATTTTTATAGTAGTTTCAGTGAAATATTGTGCTTTTCCTGTTAAGTTCGCAAATATGTTCGACTCCTATCTAAAATTTCTTTGCGAATTTTAGGATAATTTGGATACTTGCCCAAGACCTATGAACAAGATAAGCAATTAGTCACATAAGACATAAATCACTAAACAAAACATAATGTAACTAGTATTGCTGAATGCAAATTTGAATTTTATCTACTCACAATCTGACAAACGTCGATAGCATCAGCATATCGCTTAGCTTTCATATTATTGAATGCTAACTTGTAACCTAAAAATAACAAATTGAAAAAAAAAAAAAAAAAAAATAGATTTAATTATTGGTGTAAGCAAAATCTGAAAATATGACATAAGGTAACAATGTGTGCTAGTATAACTAACATTCTTTCATTGAAAGCATAAATGCAGCAAACCAATACTTCATTAGCAATTTTATAGTAATTATTCAAGCCTATGTTTATACAAAATAGGGTACTTACCAATAACAGGGTTTAATTTACTTGTAAGTACCCAGGCCTTTTCAAAGTTTCTAACAGCATCTCTGAAATTTTGTTCTTTTTCAGCAATGTATCCATATAAATCATAAGCTTTGGTACATGACTGAGAATTCAAGAAAATAAGAGGAATATAATCAAAAACAAGTTAAAATAAAATATTTTAACAAAAATAATTTTTATAAAACGATAGATAATGTACAAATTATACATATTATATTTTTTAATGTACCGTAAATAATCTCTAATATTATAAAAGGAAGTATCTGTTTGGGGCCGCAAAATCCTGACGATTCTATAGCACTTACAACAATGAAATTTGGCACACAGGTAGTCCAAATTATTTGCAATTTTTGGGTCGCAGCGAATTTTAAAATTCAATCAAGAAGATTTTAAATGAATTTAATAGTTTTATTCTCCAAGGGTTTTTCAAACGCGGATAACTTTTTCTTCTTATGCGACCTTGCAGTCAGGGTTTGAAACCATGGCAAAAAATTTTCATCAGCAGAACGCTGAAAAAATTATTTTTTTCGTTTCAACTTTGATTTTGCGCGATTGATTTCCCAGCCAGACGATAAATCTTTTAACTGAAGTCAAAGTTCTTTTTTTCTATCTCCTAGACCGTTAAAGATAGAGTAAAAATTTCAACGCATTTGAAATCTGCGGAAAATTTCAGTTTAGCTATATACCTAATAATATGACGTTCTTTAAATAAATAATTTTTTAATTGAATATATCTTCAACGGATTTCAAATCTGCGGTAAATTTTACACCAGCTTAAAACCTTGCACCACAGGCATGCGACACGCAGTGGCTAGTAACTTTATAAAATAAAACTAGACTTTTATCCTCAACATTTTCTGTATTGATCTACTCATACATATCTCACATCTACAAAGTAATATCTTCTATAATAAGAGCTAAGAATTTTGAAGAGTAATATCTTCTGATGAAAATAAATTGAACCTATTTTTTATAGGTGTTCTAAAAAAACTCAGAATGCAATGTGTCTCACATTTTTCCTATTTAAAAATGTGTTACAATGCAATACTTAAGTGAATATAAATATACCAAGAAGATAAAAATACATTTCTGCATAAATTCAAGTGCTACATACCTTGTTGTATAACAAAACTTTATCAAGCATTTCAGATGCTGATGGAAATTTTCCTGCCTTCAAAAAAGAAACATGATTTTAAAACAGGTAAATTACAATAAATAGATTAAAACATATATAGTTAGTAAAGTGCTGAAACTACTGGCTCAAGAGAAAAGATCCCATATTTCTTTTGTGCTAGGAATTTTTTTTTAATAAATTTACTAAAAGTGTGATGGATACATCGAATTATTGTAAACTTGTTGAGAATGTAAAATCCATCCTCCATGATATTTATCAACCAAGTGATTAAATTTTTAAATGTTGAATTTTAATATCTTATGTCTTAAGTAACTTAATAAGATTTATATATAAATCTATCATATTCTCAATGCACTTTCTTTAAAAATAATATGTAATTAAAAGATCTCCATAATATCAGTAATTAATCTTAAAACTCATAATACATAGTTGGTTATATAACCTATGTTAAAATATGAATAGTTCACATATATACACAGAAAAACAAAAATGACAGACTTCGCATTTGTACCCAATAAAAAGTATGCATCAGAAATAAAACTGGATTTCATTCAACATTTTATAGTAAAATGAGTGAAAGTGTTGAAAGGTATATTATATGCTTAGTATGTACTTTCGAAAAAGGAATAAAGAAATAACAAATTACCTTTATATAAATATCAGCCAATAACAACCATGCTTTTTCTAAGTATTCAGCATCCTTAAAATAAGGAAAGTTATATTACTCTGATAATTTGTTATGAATTAAGAATAAAAATAATACTCCTGAAGATACAAAATGGATAACCAAATGTAACAATAAAGCAGATGAAATGATGAATAGTTTGAATAATTTCATTCAAACTGGCCTTACACTAAAATTCCATGTGCTTTTAGAAATTCTCTTGAGTTGGTTGCGAGCTCTAGGAGTCTGTTTTAATACTAAATATGCCATGGCTGATCCAAGTATAGCACCTGCATGATCCTTCTAAATATTCAAAGAAAATAATGTTTAGTTAAATATTTATTGATTGTACAACAGTTGTAAATTAAATTATGTATATTCATGAAAAAAAGTAATTATAATGTAGATTAATATCATTGTTTTGAATAAGTTTGTTTTGTCTAGAGATTTAAAAAAAGTTTTAAAATATTTGTATCTATGCTAATATTCTGACCTAGTAAATGTGTAAAAATTGGTCATTTTCTATATTTTATTAGGATATTTTTATTTCCTTTGAATTAAAAAACTATTTAAGATTTGAAAATTAAAGATGAAGAAATTACAGTATCTAGCAATTGCAAACCCAAACTGACAAAACAATAAATGGAATGATTGAGAAAAAAATTGAAATAATTATCTCAGATTAAGGTTGAAAGGAATTTGTTGAAATGAGGAACCTTTAGGTGGTTGGTTGTATACATTTGATCTTAAGTTCCTCATCATATATATGTAGATGACCGACAAGACAGTCGTAATACAAGATAATTCTGGGGAAGGAATTCGCAACTAGCTGACATGAAATTGCTCACTTGGCATGCAACACTAATGAGAAATAGTCCATGGGGAAAAGACCCCTAAGATTAAAGTTTTTGGTAAGCAAAATTTAAGCAATAAACAGTGTTTGAAATTATAGCATTAGTAAACTATGGTGAAGAATGCAAAACGTATAATTTATAACTAGCAAATGCATTATTTGCAAAATTTCATAAGCATCAAATGAAACAGGTTTAAAAAATTTTTGAATGAAGAAATTATTTAAAAAAAAAAACACTTTAAAATTTTTTCTTGGCAAATTTAATAAGGATATCAAATTAATTGCCCTTGTCATAACTACATTTTGAAGTTAATAATGAATTAAAAATAACACTATTTAGCTTGCAAATATTCATTTAATAACCTTTATTTAAAAATTAAACAAAAGTGTGCAATTTTTTATGTTCTAGATAAATTTATATACATATATTGTTATGCTACACCTAAAAGATATATACTAATAATGAATTTAAATAACTTAAATGTACTAATCTCTGCAAGCATGTTTTTGTGTAGTCTTGAATTAATCTAAATAAGTAATAATTAATAAGTTCCAGAAATAATAGAAAAAATAGAATAAATCACATTGTCATAGTTTACAGAATAATATCAATCAAAAGCTGATTTACAAATCTTTCATCTGTAAGAATTTCAATAAAGTCATTCAGAGCTGCTTCTGCATCTAATTTTGAGCGTTTTGCAAGTCGAATTAAATTGTTGAAAATTCGTGTATTCAGACTGGCTCCATACTTTGACTTCAGTTCCTATTTAAAAATGCATTAAAGTATAAACTATAAATATAAAAATAAATAAAATTCATAAAAAATTTTAATAAGTTGATAAATTTATGTTCAATTTTATCGCAAAAATTTGAAAACAAATGATTTGATTACACTATAATTGAAAACTATTTTAACTGTTACACTTAAAATCAGAATAAATAAGCTATGTGATACCAATTATAAAGCTTAAATAACTATAATTAGAATAATATTGATAACCTGAAAATTTGAATTAAATTGTGACGAGGACTCAGTTCAAGAGAATCAGAGAGAATAAAATCCAATAAAATATTGAAACACAGCCTCAAACTTAAAATGTAATACAGAGGCTGTTCGCACATTTTTTAGACGATTTTGGTTAGCGGTAATTTAAAAACGTATGCTGCAAAAGTGGAAAAAATTGTCACAACAGATGAATCATGGGTGTATTTAAATGATTTCAGCAAAAAAAAAAAGCCATTTATTATCATAAAAAGGGAGAAAAAAAAATTAAGTACATGGTTCACAGAATCGAAAGAAAGTTTTTCTAAGGGATTCATGATTGTTGCTGGTTTTTCTAATAATGGCAAGTTAAAAATAAAGAGAGTGGGAAAAAAATGTCAAGATTAACTCCAAATACTATCAGGAACATATTTTATCGCCAATTTTTCTGAATAAAATACCATCACTTTACCCACAGTGCCATCAACCTGTGGAACTCCATCAAGACAAAGCTAGCAGTCACACATCAAAATTAACTGTAAATTTCCTAAAAGAAATGGAACAAAAAACCGGTATCAAGGCCATACCCTTCACTGATATCCCTACTAAATTTCCTAATGTATCACCTATGGATTTTTCGGCTTTCGGTCTTTTAAAATCTGCATTATCCAAACGTCGTCCCACAACCCTTACAGAACTCTGGAAAGCTGTTCAGGAGGTATGGGATAGAATACCTCTTCCATGGATACTTCAAAAGGCATTATTATCCTGGAAATTACGGTGTTCAAAGATAGTTCAGAATAAGGGCTATCAAATAGAACATTTAAAACAGAAGAATTTTATGTAATTTAGTTTCTTGAATACAATATACACTGTATAAAAAATGTGTGAACAGCCTCTGTATTCTTAACAGTATACAAAATAGAAAAATACCTTTTACGAGATGAATGCTGAATTTGGTAGTTTGAGGACTAGAGTGATTCAAATAGTTTTGAGATAACTTAAAACAAAGGTTATATATGGCTTCTCATATTAATAGTTTAGTTCAGCATTAATTTTTTTTGCGAAATAATAGCATCTATTGGAGCAATAGCGCTTAATGATAAAAGTTCTTATAGTACAACAGCAGGATTTTGTAAAATGTTATTTTTAACATGAAGCAGTAGCTCTCAAGCTAAGCACTCAGTTTTCTTCCTGATAAAAATAAAATGCAAATACAACTTAAAAAACTGAAACGTTAAAGCTTCTTTTTAGAATTTTATAAATCTGATGAATCCATTAAAAAATTATTGTCTTAAATCAATTAGAAATTTCATAGAAAAAACTTACTAAAAGCAATTTCTCTGCAGTTCTTATATTACCTTCCTGTGAGTTAGTTGTTTTTTCTTTCAATCTAATTTAAAAGAAGAACAGATAAATTTACTAATTATTTTGATACAACTATACCATAAAGCGAAAATAGTATTCCTTCCTTTTAGTATGCTTAGCATTGAAAAATAATTATTAGAAATTTTTAGCTCATTTAATTTATTTCCTTCAGAACAAGCGACACTTTCAGCAAAAATTTTTCTTTAAGAGAAATTATACAGATTCATATATATATAAAATATTATGTAATAAAGGAAATTAAGCATAGTATGGAATCATACAAATATTTATTCTCCATCAAACCTATTCACTGGATAAAGCTTCCACTTGCTATACAATCTCAACATATTCCTATGAGGTTAGAAAACAAGGGCATCAGGTGATGCAATGTTAAAAATAGAGCAAAGTACTTCCTCTATTATTTGCTTTATTGTATGACTTAAAACTGTACAAATGCTAATTAAAAGCTCAATTCTTTTTACCTCCACCTAATAATAAACACGATTATATGCTAGGAATGTTTGGAAACATTTCAACAAAACTGGTTTGCACATACTCTCAAAGCTGATGACAAATGGGGGAAATGGGAACTATGTATTAAGTTATGATTTATAATTGTTTACGGAAGGTAACAATAAAATACTTGCCATATAAGTTTAAAAAATTTTGAAATTTGAAGTATCAAAAATTGTTTTAAATACTAACTTGTTAGTACAGAAAATTCACATCTATATTAGTCCTACTACATTTTAAAAATAAAAAGTCTGAATAGTAATGATGAATATATTCTCTTAAGAATCAAATTTTACTATGGAAAAATGCTTTAAAATAAGTAAATTATTAACTAAAATATAATATGGAAAGTATTTTTCTTAATTTAAAAAGAATTAACCAAAAAGTAGATACAGTAAATGACTTACATAAGATCACCATCAACATCAACGTTTTCTCCAGCAAAATTTTCATTCTCTGGGTTTATGCAAATCTCAATCATGTGGCATAAAGATATTTGTCCCCATAAAGGAATGCTGCGCGTCTTATTAAAACACTTAAGAGCATCTGAAGTATTTCCAGTGTACCTAAAATAAGCTAATGTTAATGAGAATACTTTTATCCAAGCCTTAACGAAAACCCTACATTAACTAATTCAAAAATAATAAGTGATAGATAATAAACTGTTGTGGAATAAAAAGGAATGTGTGTTCCTATATAACATGCTCTATGCATAGTTTTTCATAGATATTGACAGTGGAACAATTTTGACACAGAATATAGTTAAAACTGGCATGCTGAGATCTGAAAAGATCTATAGACAAACTGTGTTCAAAAGAGTATTCTAACAAAAAATTATCATCTGACAGGAATAGCATTTAATTCGGAATTATGTGGACATCAATTTACTGAGTTTGGATTCCTAAGGGCTCCTTCACATGAAGGAGATCGATTTCTCATAACGGTATGAGGGCGACGGAAGTTACATAAAAACTATAGGAGCATTTCACACAAGAAGACTTGCTTGAGACCGGTATGACAGACAAAAAAATAGTCGCTAGTGACTTGTTTTGTTTGTCGTGGTTTATTTTATTCGAGAAACGAAACAAAGGGCTTTTTTACTATCTAGTCCAAGTTTTTATCTTCGTGATCATTAAAGATAGAGTGAAAATTTCCATGGATTTGAAATCTGGGGAAAATTTTACAACAGATCGTTAACTTAAATGTGATTTTCTTTAAACAAATAATATTTTTATGTTTTCGCAATACGAATTAGCCACATTTGACGAAGATATTGATTAGGGACACAAAAAGGGCCATTTATCTCGATTTATAGAAAAGATATAACTTGGAATGGATTACTTACTTGCCTTCATTTACTGCTTTATATAAATAGCAACTAAAAATAGGACGAATATTTAATTGTATTCGATGTTTTGAAAAGTTTACAACAAAGGGGATAGTAGGTAATTTTATTTCTGAGATAACATATACAGACAACGGTCGATTTAAGTTTTCATGAGGGGCAAATGTCTTTAAAATAAAGCTGAATTTAAATATTCAATGTGAAGCTATTTTTTTTTAAGTCTTTAACATGAAATGGGAAAGTTTCAATTCCTTTTTTTTGTGACATTCTGGTATTAAATTGAACTCGATATGACTTTTGAAAATGAACTGATTAGCCTGATTCACTGAACTTAATTTACTGTGAGCATATTTTCATAGAATTTATATTGTAATCTCGAAGTTAGTGTTATCACTATTATTACAGAAATTTTTATATTATATAAACAGAAATTCTTTTTGCGATCTTTCGGTTTTTCACATAAACTGTTTTTTTGGTCATTCTTAGATTGTTATACCATTTGTGGTTCTATTTGTGAACCAATGACCTGAAAGAGAGAAGCTTGGAGGATAGGCTTTGTTTCAGATAGTCTAATTGTAGTTAAATTGACTGATGTGTGCTGTCATCTACACATTTTATTGGTAGATAAGTATGTACTTAATACACCTAGTTACTTGAAGAAAATTCAGATAAGGTTTAAAGTAAACACAGAAAAATTTAATTTGTCAGAAGTGCAATACTGTTTGCAAATACAATAGGAAAACAACACATAACGATAAAAAAAATTATATTAGTTTAAGGTATCAAAAAATCATTCTTTGCTGGAAAAGGTAGATTTAAAAATTATTTAAATTACCTAAAATAGAATTTAGAAGAAAAAAAACTTATTTGAAACGAAAATATAGTTTTATAAAACGGGAAGAACTGATACCAGGGTCTTTGCTATTCACTTTTTCGAATTGTATTTAAGAATTAAAGAGAAAAATAATTCGGAATTTCCTCGTATTGTAAGATAGCATAGACAGCATGGAAATATGGTATGAGAGATCGATTTCCTTCACGTGAAGGCGCTCTAACTCTTTATTTTAAGGGATTGGTAAATTCTTTATTCTTTTTCTTTATTTTGTTACTATATTTCCATGTATCTAGAGATGGAAAATGAAATAGAAAAGTTTCTGGATTAATTTTTTTAAGGAACTCACCACTCATATAACCCTTTACAATAATAATACCCAGGATCAATATTTAAATTGCAAGACACAGTTTCAGCTTTCTTTAAACATATTTCAGCGTATTCCAGTTTGCCAAGTCTTCTAACTACTTCAATATATCTAGCGATGGCTTCAAAAAAATCTAAAACACAAAATGGATCAGACTTTACATGCAAAATAAAACTTCACAAGCAGGATAACTTAACTTAATATAAAAATGATGCAAATCCATAATAAATAAATTTCACTTTCAATAGTTAAGAGAAAAGTAGATTCATGAAAAATTAGTTAAGGAAGTTTCCTACCTTTTAATGTCATTTTAAATTAGCATACTTCAAAACGGAAAATTTGACTATTTTATATGCCTACTAATAGATTGAATATAAAGTTTGAAAGTAGTTCGAATAGTTAGTTTTATTTACCTGGTTTAATATCTAGTAATTTTTGAAATTGAAATTTTGCAGACTGCAGATCTCCAGCTTCAAACATCATGTCGGCAAGCATCTAAATAAAGATCATTTCCGTATTAAACAAAATAATAGGAAATTTTACAAATTTATTCAGGTAATTTACTTTCAATGAATTCAGGTAAGTTATTATTTTCATTAAATTAAATTAAATCATTAATTAAATAAAATAATACACAAAGAGATCACAATCAATCAAATTTCGAATGATTTAACCAATATAAAACAATATAAAGAAATTTATATATTTAATTGCATACCTTATTTAAATTTATTAAGGATTTCAGAAGAAACTTTACAAATTTACAATTGTATTATCATGCTTTTGTAACTTTCAATTTTGTGATTCAGATGCTTTGTAACTTCATTTAGTTTCGTTAAGCAAATTAAATTCAATTTTCAGAAAAAAATCATAAAGCATTTCAGTAAAAAAATAATATTGAAGCATTGTTTCATTAAAATTCATCTTGAGAGGAAAAAAAATCTTTTTCATTCTTATTAGTTCAAAAGGTGTAATTTTACATTTATAAGGTAGTGCATTTTTGTTGTAAAAGAAATCATGGATGAAACGCTTCTCTAAGTTATTCAACTGGCCATGAGATAAAGTGTTAACTTTTCCAAAAGGCTCTATACTCACAACTGCAGCAGGTATATTTTCACTGTCTTTACTTAGAACTGTAGCACAATACTGCCGAGCTGCATCTATATCATGGGATTCTATCTGAAGTCTTGCCAAAGCCAGAAGAATCTGAATGAAAATAAAGACACTCATAAAAACACAAGAAAATATTAATAGTGTAAAGTTTTAGTGCCAGTTGTCTGGGTTAAGTGGATCATAAGATCCCTGTCTCTCAAGTGCCCCTGATGCTCAAGTGTACACCCATGTGTGAAACTAGTTAGTTAGCTTTCAGACTCCGTCTCCATCAGACGTCTCTATCAGACGTCTCTGTAGCAACTGGATAATTTTCATAACTAAGCATTCATAATGCTTTCCTCGTTTACCTAAATTGTAGCTCAAGTGTTGTAACGTCTGTGTCCTAATAAATGTTAATTTAACTGTCCAAAAAAGTTTTGAGCAATCAATTCAGCAGAAGAGATTACCTACAAATATGAAATCATAAGATGGAATTTGATATCTTATTTTAGTAAAAATATAAATGATCCCATGAGGTAATGTAATTTTTAACAGGTTAAGATAAAAAATATTAAAATATTTTTGGAACCAATCATGATTTAAATTTTTAAGAAATCAGTAAAAGAATAAGGTCTAGATTACTTGGCAAAACTAATCAAATATCTGGTTTTTGTAAAAAAAGAAAAATTGTTTTTTTAACTTTTATTATTTTAAACATTATTTTAATAGTTATTAGTATCAGTACTTCAAACACTAGCTGCCAAAAACAGAACCAAAAATTTGTATTTTATATCTGTTCAAAATGATAAAGTAATGACAATTTGATTCTCTAGTAAAAACACAAAAATAAAATTTAATTTCAGAAAGTAAGGAATTTGGTGATACCTGAGTATCATTTTCATCAAATGTAAGAGCTTCTCTATAAAACTGTACAGCACTACCATAATCCTTCTTTCGTGATGCATGTACAGCTAACTGACAGCAAATTCTACAGTAAAATAAGAAATTTCTTATTTTTTTCTTCCAATTTACAGTGAGAGAAGAAAAGCTTTATATTTAGAATTATATTTACTCTTTTGCTTTCTTGCGGTGTTCCTCTGCATCTGTTTGTTCCATGTGAACCTTTCTAAGCACACTACATAAAGTAAGAAAAGGAATACTGCAATTTAAAATAATAATAAAAATACGAAAACGTAATCCAGAATATCAGATAAAACTTTATGCTTTGGTTGCTTTTGAAAATTTAATTTATATATGCTTTCACAAAAATTAAAAAAGTATTTTTGTGTTTGCAGAAAAACTATATTTTAAACATATTTTTCAATTAGAAGCCATTTATTCAAAAGCAAAAAAATCTGAATTGTTGATATATTATATGTTGAAGATAAATCATTGCTGATACAATCAGATATTAAAATTTTGGGGTTAGAAGTTCATACATTTTTCTTAATCCTGTGCTATGCTATGTAACTGGTTGCTATTTGCCTGTGTATCACTATCAACAATCAATAAAAGTAAAAATAAATTAACTTTATGAAACATGACTAGCTTTTTAGTATAATGACCCAGCAAAAAATATCAATGTCTTAAAACTGCGACTACTTTGTTAAAATAACAAATCAGTAACAAAGAAGGTAAAACTAGAAATTAAAATGTCATAATGAACTTTCTCCAATTGTCAAATTTTAAACTAATAAATATGAGATAGAATGTTTGTATACGTACCGTGTTTGAACACCCCATGCCTTCTGAAGAGCACTCATTGCTTGATCCTCCATTTCAATTTTAGAATAAACTTCAGACAAAAGGCATAAATATTTTGATTCCATTGCAAGCCAATTCAAGTTGTCAACTAAATTAATAAAAATAAATATGGTCTGGGACTGGTTCAATGTTTTAAGTTCTTAAGAATGAAACAGGCTTTACAGTAGAGAAAATATTTTGAATGTAACTGTGACAAAACAACGAAATGATCAGTGGAATGGAAATAATAACTCAAATAGATTGCCAGAAACATGTAGCTTTTGAAAAGCCCGAATACCCATTTTAAAGTAATAAAACTGAAATAAACTTATTATTATGATGTAAAAATTTATGGAAATTGCATGTTATGTACATGTAAATGTGTTTGAATTGTGCAAACAAATATTTTCAAATGCTAGATAATCAGCATTATGTCATTTTTCTTTGTAACAGGGACAGTAGCAGATTTTGTATCACCTTGGAACAGCATGGGAAGCCTGCTGTTACAGAAATCAAGGTGTAATATTGTTTTCTGCTAACAGGACTGACTTATAATCTTACTAACTTATACACTTAGAACCTCTTATTTAAATTATGTTTTAAAATATTAGGGGAATCCAAGAGTGAATAAAAAAATTAAAACGCATTCAAAAACAGATGTTTTGTTCATGTTGCTCTGAAAGGGGGAAGACTTCAGCAGTAAGGCATTTATACCAAAAGGAAAATCTTTCATTTCCTAAATAATTGAGTAATAGAAGGATATGCACTAAAATGGCACTAAGCACTTCAAAAGTACTTCTTGAACAATGGAGATATGGATGGAATTAATATCTACTATTATAAAAGGAATAATTAACATAAGTAAAAAATGCAGAGCATTATAGAACTTCAGTTCATTCTAAGAATAGTATTCTACTTAGAGAGAAATGGGAACTATGGTAAAGACAATCTCAAGAAATGTTATATGTGAACTAACCTCCTCGCCCACTTTCAAGAGCAGAGTTTATTAATTCTTCAGCTTCTTTGTATCGTTTTATAACACACAGTAAAGAACACAGGTCATACCTAAAAATATTTTTAAAATATCATTAAAAATAATTTAGAAGAATAATTTAAAAAATAATTTCAATATCATTTAATTCTTACCGTAAATTTTCTTGTCCACCACTTTTTATGGCAGCTTTATAGTATGTGACTGCCTGCAAAAAAAAAATATTTTTGATGTACCACACAAATGAAAATTCTAAAAAAGTAATGTTTCAAATTTACATACATGTTTATGGTTTGGTACTATAATAAGAATGGTATAAGGAATTAGTAATATACTAAAAGGATTGCAAACTCTAATTTTTAGATCCAGAAATTTCTTCCAAAATTAAGTTTTATAACCATGGCTAAATAACTCATTTCTAGGCTCATTAACAACTGATGTGATGTGTAACATTTAGAACAGCTGATTTACATAAACATCCAATATCAAAGTAAATTCTAAGAAAGATAGAAAATGGAATTTCCAAAAAATTGTAATCAGACCAGTTTTTCTACTAAGAAAGTAGCTTATATATTCAAAAGTCATATATTTAATGTAAAAGGAGAGTTGTTTTAAGTATAAAAACAATAAATCTGTCTTGCTCTTTTTTCACAATCATAAGTTAGATATTTTATAAAAAAGAAAAAGAAAGAACCATAATTTACTTACTTTCTCATAATTATGCGTTTTCACTAAAGCTGTACCAATTTTACTTGCTAATTCACTGTCTTTTGGATTCTGTTTTAATGCTTGTTCATATGCTTCAACTGCTTTCTCTGGCTTTAAACACATTAAAATTGCATTTATTAAACAAAAACAACAATGAAAGTAACATTAAAAAAAATCATTTGGTTTGCAAATTCCTAATATAATACACATAAAAATTATTTTTTAAATACCTCTTGGATTTTCATGTATGCATCACCAAGGAGATTCAGAGTTTCAGGGGTGTTTTTTTCTTTTACAGCTTCTCTGATTAAGAAAGAGTAGCATAATTACTCTAGCTTTAAAAGTAATTGTTATTGAAAAGTTGAAATTTCTAATATTCTTCTGATTAAACAGTATTTACAGGCAAATTGCAAAAACTTCTGAAAGAATAAGTATCTTACTAAGTAACCTACTTGGAAATTAGAAAACTTTAAATAAACAACTAACATGATAAAAGGTTACAGATTGCTGAATACAGCCTGATAGTACATATAAAGATCACTAACAATTTAAGATGAGCAATTGATATCTATCAACTCACTCTCTATAATGCATGTTAGATTTTAACTGATGACAGAAAAATAGAATTTTGATGCATTAATTCTTATCTTTTCTACTATGTAGAAAGAAATTTACATGGATTCTTTACATTGCTTTTCATTGCTATAGAAACTGTAGTATTGATTATTGATTTGATACTATAAAAAGTTATACTTTATACGGATAGAATATTCTGAGCATAGTATGTTAAATAATCTAGAGTGTGTGTACATTTTCAACACTTGTCACAAAACAATTCAAATACTTTTAATTTCTTTTTGAAATAATTTCCATTGCATTAAAATTAAAGTTGAAGAATACTTTGAGATGAAGAGTAAGTTTTACAGTTGTCTATAAACATAATTCTTAAGCTTTCCACTTAATATATAGTTTAACATGAATTATTATTAACATGATGATTATTATATTAATAATTATGAAATTGAATAAAAAATAACATTCTTCTAATGCTGTATATTGAAAGTGACACATACTAAATTCTATGATAATTTACTATGTTATCTTTACAAGGCACAATAGCATGCATTAAATAAGGTAATGACTGAAGCCTACACATAAGTACTTTGCTTCCAAGGCTTTCATTATTTCAAAGAATTGTAGCCAAATACAAATAACACATGATTGAGGTTTATATTTCTTTAAATTTCAGTTATTTGATGTGAATTTGAGAAAAACATTTTTGTTTTAATTAATATTGCATGTTTATAAAATGAGATTTCAATATACAATGACCAAAAATAAAATCTGAATCACCTCTAAACAATTCCTAACCTTTTAAATATATAACCTCTCTTCTAAAAAGTCATATCGAAAATAGTTTCAGTATTCTAAGATTAATAATCGAGTCCTAGTTCATAGTTTAAAAAGCAAAGTAAATCTGGTTTGAAGAAATAACAATTAAGAAGTTTTAATATAAGTATTGCTAAAAAATAGCATTATAAAGAATGCAAAAGTGTACTTTATCGATATAAATATTTCACATCTTTATAATTCACCAGTCTGTTACTTTAGAATCTGCAGCCATTACTTCTCATCTCAGCATTTGGCACACAATGAACTCTTCTATCACTAAAGACCAAGATAACTACTTGAAACCATCCTATGAATATCTAGATTCAACTATAGTGGATCAAGTATAAAGTAAGAAAAGTAAAAGTCATTGATTGTAGGATGTTGTAATGATTACTAACAAAGGTAGGAAGGGAATGCATGACTTTAAGCTTCTATACTAAAGTATCAGAGCGTGCATAGTTTTACAAAATTTAAAACTTTCAATAAGCTTTAAAAATATGGCTGAATAAGTACAGAATTTTTGGATGAGATAGAGGAGTATAAAAAGAAAATGTATTAAATAAACAAAATCAAGTTTCAATTTATAAATTTTTATTAAAGTTTACCATAGATAATTAAAACGCCTTCAAATTTCTTAAAACATACCTATAACAATTAATGTACTTTATCCTATTTTTCCTTTGATTTAAATAAATTTCTGCTCGTTGTTGTAAAGCTTCGAAATAGCATGACTTATCTGGTTTAATCTCTTCCAAAATTTTCAATGCACAATTAATATCATTACGTGATTGCGCAAAATAAGCAACAGCAAATCGAAGTCTGTCAAATTCAGGTGTATCACGAAACAATGAATTGGCTTCATGAATTGCAGCATTTGCAGCATCCTAGAGAAAAAATAGCATACCATTAAATGAATTCAATCAAGAACTGAACTACAAAAATAGATAATTTTAAACACTATTTGAATTTAAAAGATTAAACAAAGTATAATTAAAGAATTATTTCAAGAAAAATAATTTCAATCTTTCATATTAACATCACATCAAACTTTTAATGACATTTTAAAGATTAATATTTAATACAAATCCGATAGAAAAACTATTATGGAAAAGAAAAAGTAAAGCGAAAGTAAATTTATAGAATTTAAGAAAAGTAATTACTTTCATCATAAAATTTACGAATTTTCATATCCTTTCTCTGAAAAATTCAAAACTCTTAATAAAACAGAATTAATTTATGAAACCTCAATTTATTATTGAAAAACATTCAATTAGAATAAGTTCCAATATTATATTGCAAAAAATGTGATTTCAACATACAAATTTTGTCCAGGCCAGTGATTTTCAACCTGATTTATCCATGGCATACATAAACTTATACTTCATAACAAAAAACAAATCTCAAAATTTACTCATGTGCATTAAATATACAGGGGTTGGACAAAAATATGAGTAGTATACCTAGTGAAATGTATGCTTGAAAAGAAATGTTTATTCTAGTGAAATCTATAGGTGGCGCTGTTGGTGTTTTCGCCTACTGATGCCACCTATACAACGCCGTAAATACGCTGCGCAGGTCAGTCGTTGTCAGAGCACTGTTCAGTGAAGGTTTTTTTTATTTTATACTACGCCCAGCTCAAGGCCTTTTGGCTATATGCTGTCTTGCCATCCATAAAAGCAAAGAAAGTCCTTGGGGAGAAGTATCCCTGATGTCAATGTCCTGTAAATTAGAGCACTACGCAAGGTGTTGTCTGTTCACAAGACCATCGCAACAAAGGGGACAGATCGGGGAGGTAGCCACACCAATCTTATGTAGGTGCTGTTGGAGATAGTCGTGTCCGGTTAACAAGCGGAAACAGGCCACTCCCATCCTTCTTGGTAGATCAGTAGGGATTCTTTCCTTATTACTCAGCAGGAAATCCCAACTCCTTCCCTGTATATCCCTCTGATACTGCAGGTTTCTTTGTTTCTTGAACTGAGATTTTATGTAAATCCTGCAGTTCTGCAAAGGGAGAGATGTGTGAAGTTGTAATTGCATCATGTCAGAGCTAACAGACTTCGATTGTGGGCAAATTGTTGGAGATTGTCTGGTGGGTGCTTCCGTAAGCAAGGTAGCCAAATGGTTTAGTGTTTTAAGAGGTACTGTATCTAAGATTTATTACTCATATTTGAAAAGCGTAAAAACATCATCCGCTAAATCACAGCATAGACAAAAGTGTGTGTTGCATGATCATGACAGACGGATCATTAAGGAATGACTGTGACTAAAAAAAAGACCACAGCTGTGAAAGTTACTGCTAAAATTAATGCCCTGAAAGTTACTGCTAAAACAAACCCTGTGAGTACCAAAACAATAAGAAGGACGCTCCATAAGCAGGGGATTTCTGGCCGAGCTGCAATTCAAAACTATTCATCAGTGATGCTAATGCCTGTAACAGGAAAAAGTGGTGTTTAAGTCATAAAGCTTGGACTATGGAGCAATGGAAGACGGCAATTTGGTCGGATGAGTCTTGTTTCACACTATTTCCCACTTCTGGCCGATTTAATGTCTGGTGAAGGCCTGGCCATCCCAAGCCTATAATATAGACTGCTTGTTGCTAAGAGTGAAACATAGTGGGGATGCTGTGATGGTTTGGGCAGTCATATCGTGGTTTTATGTGGGCCCCATGATTACTCTGCAAGGGCACATTAATGCCAAGGATTATGTGAACATTTTGGTCGATCAAGTCCATCCCATGGTACAAACTTTGTTCCAGAATGGTGACGGTGTCATCCAAGATGACAAAGACCCTCTTCACACAGATCACATTGTCCAAGACTGGTTTTCTGAGCACAAGGATAATTTGTCACATCTCCCCTGACCACCAGTCCTCAATGTTATTGAATCTTTGTGGTCGACATTGGAGAGGAAAGAGCGCGATTGCTATCCACTGCCATCATCGTTATCTGAATTTGCCCATGTTCAGAAGGAAGGATGGTACAAGATTCCCTTGGCAAGCATACAGGACTGTATTTATTCATTCCAAGATTTCTGCTAACTGGTTTGAATACCAATGGCTTTATTACACCATATTAGGCAAGGTTAAATGTTTTTTTTAGGTGTTTCCATATTTTTGTCCCATTTCTGTACAAGTATTGCTTGAAACTATTCGGGAATACAATTGTCAAAAGCTCTTATCTAAAACATTGAAATAAAATAAATATGACACACAATTTAAACAGTTTGACCATTTGTAAGACATATCAGAGCTATTCCTGTGTTAAAAATCACTGCTTTAGACTATTTGTAGGTGTTTTAAACTTTTCACACACACACACTTAATACCGTCTGTTCCACATGTGTCACTCAATAACACGACTGAATATGCATGTACTTTCTTATACTTCATATTTTTATGTATGAAAGTTGCTTAAAGAATAAAAACTGATGACTGAACTTCATATCGTTACACTTTGATGAATAGTTTCAATGATCAAACTTTATTCAACTTTAATTAAATTAATTAGTAACCTTTTCAATATATATATATATATATATATATATATATATATATATATAATCAAATTCCTATTGACAATATACTATCATCAAATTTATTTTTAAATGTGACCTTGCAGAGAACTCAAATAATAACCCATGTTAGATTCAAATAAATGTTGCTGATATTGTATACATTCAAATTTAATAGGAATTTTCTCTCATTGGACACCATACAATAAATAGTGCATGAGAAAATATATATGTGATAATACTTGGTGAAAACTATATTACATAGAATTTTAATTTCTATCAAATTTATTGTATTTTTTTTAATTCATATTTGATTAATAAATCACAAAATCTTACTTGCTTATTTAAGTCACAGTAGACTTTAATTAGTTGCACATACAAATGAATTTTTTTAGAAAGTGGGATCCTTTTCACACTTTTTACATCATCTGGAAAACAGTTTTAAAAACATACTTCATTATTTTTAATAATTCCTATTCAATTGATAATTACATAAAACAGGAATACACATTAATAAAATTAATCACACAAATAATTATACATAAATATTAGAATACTCTCCTTAAAGTGTCTATGTTTGTCAAAATGATTTGAGTTCTAACCTTCCTTTTTAGATTCCGGAAATGCTATGGATTTAGCAAAATTCAAAGTGTCAGCAGCATCTGAAAGCAAACCTTGTTGTCTTTGAATTTCTGCTTTTATCTGTAGATAGTCAAAGTTTTCTCGAACCTAAAAATATAAAATAAATTCATCAAAAAGAAATGCACTATCTGTACAAAGCACACAATTTTAATTATTATAAAATATGAATATTAATTTCCATTTGGAATTAAAATCATAATAACTTCAAACAAAAATAATATTTATTTAATAATGCTATTAATTCGACTGATATAGATCTTCCTTGAGATTAAAACATTTCTTATAAATTAATATTTTAAAGCAGCAATTTCGATTTAATTTTGGAACACTAAAAGTAGCAACAGTAGAACTATGTCTATTTCTATCCTTCAGTCAAAATGAGTTTTGATAAGTAGTTGAAAAATATCATTTGACTAAAATGCAAGTGACAAAAAGAAAAAATTTGTTTCAAATAATGCAATTATTTTTCACATAAACAGTTGATTATTCAGTCTAATACTTATTAAACTTCTTAAAAATGATGGGAAAAATTAAATATAAAAATGTCCATTCGGTACACAAAATTTAATTTAAAGATAATCTCAGAATTTAGATTGAAATGAAAGTAAACCCTTACACATAATAAGAAAAATGTCTTTTAAATACTGGCATTATTAGAAATTTAAAAGAGGAAACCATTAATGTTTGAAATCACATTTAAGAAATTTATTTAGTACAAATACTTGGCAAATAAACAATGTCATATTTAGTGACACAATGTTAGTAATTTATGGATTTGAATCGATTATTTTACAATATGGAAAACAAATACCTCAAAATTGAAACTGAGAGCAACTTCTAAGCAATGGCTGGCTGCATATAAATTTCCTTCATTTAGATGAAGCTGAGCCATGACAATACGACCTTCAGGATTACTGTCTTCTTTATCAACATACTGATACAACAGTGTTTTTGCTGATGGTAGATCCCCTAAATGCAATAAACATAAATAAATATTAAAACTAATATTCCCTTCTTGCATTTCAAACCATAATCAGAATCACACTTCTAGACTTCAATTCTATCCAATTTAATCAGTCAAACATAAAAATTTATTAAATGTTTATCTAAAAATTGTTAAAATTAATAAAGGTTTGACATAAGAAACAAAAATTATATCATTTACGGAAATATTTAAAATTATAGTTACCTTCCAGCATCTTCAAATTGGCAAGCATAACTGCAGTTGAAAATCCAAGAAAACCAGGACAAGACATGTGAAGTATGTGGACAGCAGTTTTACATGTTTTTAATGATTCAGCAAATGGTGTTTTGGAATTTGGGATCTAGAATAAATAATAAATTCAATGTTTGTGGTTTTGCAATTTCTTGATTGAAAAAACAATACAATTTCCACCTAATTTATTTACCAAAGTAGGTTTTCTTCATATCTTTAACTCGCCAAATAAAATGAAGAAATTTAAGAGAATGCTTTAAGGTTTGTTCTGTCAAACTGGATTTATTTTTTCATTCTAATTAGCTGTGAATAAAGGCAGTATTCATTTGGCAACGTGTACTTACATAATGCTTTTATAATAACTAAGAAAAATAATATAACCTTCTGCAATGTATAACTTGACTTGCAATTTTCTTAACACTGTACTTTCTTTAGAATTATTCAACCTCTTTCTTTGCTACAACCTGAATTTTTAGAACATGGAGCACATTTATTTTTCCCCATACATAAAATACTAAAAATGGTTCTAGTTTGTAGATGTGAATAAGATGTTATATGAATAAGTACATCATAGATAAACAAATATTTATAAATAACAATAATTCAAGCTTAATGGCAGGAGCAAATATTTGAGTCTAAAACCTATTTATCTTTTAAACTCTACAGAAAAGACTACCATGCATGGCAAAATGGCACTATCCAAAATCAGCAGCGTGGCACTTGTGGTGCACCACAGGCTATAGATGACAGAGGCAAACGAAGGCTACGGAGATGCGTTCGGGCAAATAGACGTGCAACTGTTGAGCAACTGACCGCCCAGAAGAACCAAGGGGCTACCAAGAGTGTATCCTCAACAACGGTTCAGCGAACGTTGCTGTGCATGGGCCTCCGCAGCAGACGCCTAGTTAATGCACCTATGCTGACTGCTGTTCATCGGCGACGAAGGCCGGAATTTTCACGCCAGTACCACAACTGGATGTCCACAGAGTGGCGACAGGTGGCTTTTTCCGATGAATCACGTTTTATGCTCTATCGGACAGATGGACGTTGGCGTACATGGCGTGAAACGTCTCAAAGCAAACACCCTGCAACAATTGCCGGAAGGATCCAGGCTGGAGGAGGGAGGTAATCTAGCGCAGCTGGCCACGGCAATGGAGTTGGCATGGCTCAACATCCCAATGAACACCTTCAGAAACCTAATTGACTCTCTTCCTGTATGTCTCACAGCGGTCCGCTCTGCCAAAGGTGGTTATTCTGGCTTTTGACAGGTGGTCACATTAATGTGACTGGACTGTGTGTGTGTGTATATATATATATATATATATATATATATATAAAGAGTCAGAAGATTTTTTCAAACCTCCCCACCATAGATTTTTTTATAGAAGTACAATAAATATCTAAGAATTCTTCAAATCACAATAAATTCCTGTATTTTTGCAGGAATTTATGAGTAATATTATAAGGTTTATTCAATGGGCCTTTTCCATTGAATAAACCTTTTAATATGACATAATTATTGTGACAGCTTACAAGTCGATATAAAGTAAAACATATATGCATCTGGTAATAATTTAACTTTGATTATAAAGGTTATATAATTTGTTTAATCATTGAATTATGCAATTAAAAAGCAAGGAAAAATATATAATACTCATACCTGACTAGGAATATGTAAAATGAGTAATCGACAAATATCATGAATTAACATGGGATGGAGGGCTGAATAAAATTTGATGCTCCAAGGCATTCCCTAAATGAAAACGAATATGCTGGTTGATAAAATACTGAGGGAAAAACTAACAATAATTCTTAAACTAAGATTTGAAATCTAAGGGTTTATAGGATAAGCACAAAATTAATGGAATAAACATTACAACATTTTTTCAGAACATTCACATTCATTTCCAAAATAAAACTATTTTGTCTTCATAGAGTGTACATCTTCTTCACAAAACTTCTAATTAGTTCATATCTTTGCAAAACCTTGAACTTGTTCATATTTCTGAAATATAACTTACTTTAACAAGGCTTAACTTTATCCAGTTTAATTATTTTCCTACAACCTATGACCATTTTGTTTTTATCCAGGAGAAACTTGGAAAATCCTTTCTAATAACATTTTTTTCACCTTTGGGAATAAATATAGTGCCTCAATAAGCTTAGTGCCTAGAATTTAGATTTCAACTTGCTCATTACAGCTTTGAAAACCGTTATTGCATATGCAATGTAAATGGAGAGATTTGGAACAATTAAAGCTTTTCAATTAGGTCTGCATGAATTCTTAATTCAATGCATTTAGAAATCACACCTCTGCAATATATATGCATTATGTTCATGTGCCTGGACACAATCTTCAGACTTGAAGGAAGCCTTGGTCAAGGGGCTGAAATATCATTATGTTGTAAGCGTATAGTGAGGATGTTCCAATCTTTTAAAGGAACATATGTTCCAGATGGCTATGTGATGATTTATAGAATTATTTATTCCTTATTTCGATAAATATGGAAAGAAAATTTTTCAGGTACCACTGATAACATGAACTGAATCTGCATATGGTAAATTTGCATGAAAAGGGAAGAACTACATTATTTTATGACAGCACAAGGAATTTAAGTTAGTTATAATCTGACATGAGCTTTACTTTCAGAAATAAGTCTAAGAATGTAAAAGTTAAGAGAAAATAAGTTTCAGTTCATTAAAGTTTCAATTATAAATTTTGATTTTCTTACTAATTTATATTGAATGCTTCATGCTGATATCACCCTACTTTTACCATACAAAACAAAATTTAGGAAGTTTTTTTAAAGTAAAATTCCAATTTTTTAGGTAGAAAATAAATTAATTTTAAACAAACACATTTAACGTTTTATGATATCTTTATATAGTTAGTTACTTTAAGTCTTAGTTTGCACAAAGAAGAAAGCTCCATGATTCTATGACTCAGAAATCTGCAGAATTCAAAGTAAAAAATAATTGTTTCAATCATAAAACTATTGATTCCATTATGTTTCCAATTCGAAATAATTTAACTAAAACGAGTTTTCATATTCAGATTATGTCTTATGCAACTGATTATATTGTAAAATTTCTTTACCTTCAAACTTTGCAAATGTAGATTTACTGCATTATTTAAATACGTTGCTACAGTTTCTGAAGAGCTGGTCATGTAATCAGATAGAAAAGCAGAAAAGTAGAGCATTTCCTACATTAAAAAAAAAAAACTAATTCAGAAATAGTCATGAAAAATAAACTATATAAAGGTTCAAAACATAAAAATAAAGAACATATATTATAGATATTTTAGCAATACATTGCTCAAAAAACAAATACTTATTTAGAATTATATTTTCATTTCCTAAATATTTTATTTATATATATATATATATATATATATATATATATATTATTATAAGATACAATGTTTAATATACTTACTGGGGAAAATTCAGTTTCACACTCCTCATATATCTGTATTTGTTCACTAGCTCGAGCAAATTCTCCCTGTGAAATAAGACACTGAATAGATCCTAAAAACATAGTACATACAATATGAGTTTTAAGTAGATAGGCCATGATATTTCATAAAAAGGTACGATTTAGTCAAATGGGAGTACATACGAGTGCAGATTATAACATATTTAAAATGCTTCTTCAGTAAGTTTGTGGAATAAGGTGACCAAAACTTATTTTTGACATGAAAGCATTTGTATATAGGGGGGGGGGGGTCAAAATTACACATTGCAAAATATAATGTAAATGCGTTATACGCCAATCTCAAATCATATTTAAGCACATGTCTATGTTTTTATACTTATACCATCATTTTTAATTCAACCTGAGAAATTCTAACTCCATTTTTCTCAGACTTTTCACTTCCAGTCTCTTCAACGTGACACGAAAATAGATATTTTAAGAAAAATATTTTCTTTTAAAATCATTAGTTTAAATGTTGTTTGTCAATTAAAATTATCACTGTTAAATGATACATTCAAGAAATCAGTAGGTAAATGGTGGAAGATCGAACATCAAGAAAATAAGATTAACTGGATCTTAAAAATACAAGCAATATATTGTAATGTCAAAATTACACATTGCAAAATATAATGTAAATGCGTTATACGCCAATCTCAAATCATATTTAAGCACATGTCTATGTTTTTATACTTATACCATCATTTTTAATTCAACCTGAGAAATTCTAACTCCATTTTTCTCAGACTTTTCACTTCCAGTCTCTTCAACGTGACACGAAAATAGATATTTTAAGAAAAATATTTTCTTTTAAAATCATTAGTTTAAATGTTGTTCGTCAATTAAAATTATCACTGATAAATGATACATTCAAGAAATCAGTAGGTAAATGGTGGAAGATCGAACATCAAGAAAATCAGATTAACTGGATCTTAAAAATACAAGCAATATATTAAAGTTTCAGATAGATGGTCAACTTCTAGCAATACCAGAATTCTTTTCATTCACAACATAGAACTATTCATTTTAATTACCTTCAATTCTTACATTATATTTAATTTTTACATGCATAGTATTTGGTAAAGACATGTTAATTGTTGTATGATTATTTGTGTTTTTATGCTAATGACATCGTTTTTAATTCAACCTGAGAAATTCTAAATCCATTTTGTCAGATTTTTCTCTTCCAGTCTCTTCAACGTGACATAAAATTAGTGAGCAACTTGCAAATAAACTCAATAGTTTTTATTATAACAAATTTATGGAATCAAACACCTTAAACTTGTGACACAAAAAGAAGTATGGGTGCAATTAGTATAGTTAGTTGTTTAACAATAGTTTTATTCTAATAGTTATTAAATAATTAATGTATAAAATATTTTTATAATGAAATGGATGATCTATAGCAGATATCTAGTTTTTACTCTTGTAAATAATCAAAGTTTGTTCAGTCTGTCCAGTTAATATATTCCTACATTTTCAACATGAAATACGCAATCACTGGTAGGAAATAATCTTACCTGCTACAGATCTGTCACTTGCATGAGATTTAAATAAAGATAAGGCTTTACTAGCTTTGCCTAAATATAAATACTGAAAGCCATATTCAGCATTTATTTCAGGATCATCTGGCTTTAATTCAGCAGCTTTTTTTGCCAAAGCAAATGTAGTTTGAATAATATACTTCTGTTGTCCTGACTAAAAGTAAGAATTAAAAAGAAAGTTATACATTAAAAGCCATAAAAACATACTTTTTACAGTAGCAAAATTGTAAAACTTCAAAAAACGACAACTACAATTATAAAACCTATGAAAAACCCATCAATGTACATTTCGGTAGAGTAAGACATAAATAAACAGGAGTTCAAATATGTTATACTAAAATAACATTGCCACAACCTAATTGTCTTTAACTAGGTCTTTTCAGGCAGTGTTTAAATATGAGGAAGCACTTGTGTCACTTACTAGCGTGTTTGATAACGCAAAAATAAATAAGGCTTCTTTGAAGTTTTTTGAGTAGAACATCAGAGATACTAAACCTATTTCTACGGTATCAAACACACTAGTGAATGATGCTAGTCCTTCCCTGCCTTTACACACGACTTGGAAAGGCCTAGTTAAAAAATTAAATTATGGTTACACTATTTTCTAGAACAACATATATAAACTTGGGTTTTCGTGGCTTATTTCTGTTCTTATGGATGTCTTGCTCCAGCGAAATGGTCATGACAATTTTTTCATAGGTTTTAATCTTTATTAATCATATATTGAAGTTTTACTAAAAGTTAAACTACATTTTTCATTTGTATTATCCTTTTTATACTTTAAATTTAAGTTTACTTCTAGAGAATGCTAGTGCAAAGATTTTTATTAGTGTCTAAATAGACCAAACAATTATTTTTTAACGTGGAACAAATAGTGAAAATTTTCCAGTAAGATAAGCACGATTCATTACATTTAGATCTTGCTATTTACGAACTAAATAGGACTGGATACCTCATATTTTTAAGGAGAGAAGAATGAGCAAGTAAAATCCATTTATCAATGCCAGTTGAGAAAAAAAAATGAAGAATGCCAAGATGATCAAATTGTTTCCAGATTTTTAATTATTTTAAAACATAACGCTTACACAATTTTTCACAATAACAAAAACAAGAAATGTTTTTAAATGTTCTGTTTGAATCTAATTTGTTGAATTAATAAGCAAAATTAGTAAAAAGATATTAAATTGCTTTTTTTTTTCTCAGAGATTGGTTACCTCTTTTAACTAACAGAAATAATTATAATATCAAGACTTACATTTGTTACTTTAATTTGATAATTGATTGTTCATTGTTAATCAAAAGAAAAAAATTAAACTTTATGATGAACTTACTAATCTAGAAAACAACTGGGCTGTTTCACAAAATAACTCTGCATTTTTTGGTTCACATTTTAGCATAGTGGTGTATAAATCTTTGATTTTCTCTTCAATCTAAATAAAAATAAGTGTCAATGAAAATTCAGATTTTTGCACAAAAACCCATCAACCATGCATAAAAATATTCATTTAAAACACTTAAAATATGCATAAAGGTGCAAAATATTTAATAAGAAAATTATACAGGCATAAAAAATACATGTCATAAAACCTTGTATAAATATAGCACTGGTTTTAATTTTCACAACTAAAATTGATTTAACCTCTAGAAATGGCTAAATTCAAAAACATAAGTACAAGAAATGTAGATTACCTCTAATAGTATAAAAAGAAGTGTTTGTCTGTCTTTTTTTTCGCGGCCGCAAAATCCTAACGATTCTATGGCAATTACAGCAATGAGATTTAGCACACAGGTAGTCTAAATTTTTTACAATTTATGGGCTGTGGCAAATTATAAAATTCAATCTAGAAGATTTTAAAATGAATTTAATAGTTTTATTCTCCATCGTTTTTTCAACGCGTTTCTTCTGGATAAAAGAAGAAACACAGGAATCTGGACTTTTCTACCCACGTGATCTTGCCGTCAACCTTGGAACCATGCCAAATTTTTTTTTTCATCGCGGAGAACACTCAGAAAATTATTATTTTTTTTTTGTTTCTGCTTTGATTTTGCATGGAGGAATGATTTTCCAGCCAGACGATAAATCTTTTAAATGGAGTCACAGTTCTTTTTTCTATCTCCTAGACAGTTGAAGATAGAGTAAAACTTTCAACGGATTTGAAATCTACGGGAAATTTTAGTTTAGATCGATACCTAAAAATACGATTTTCTTTAAATAAATAATTTTTAATTGAATATATCTCATCGGATTTGAAATCTGCGAAAAATTTTACACCAGATTAATACCTTACTTCACGGCATCGCCCGTGGTGACTAGTTAATTTTTAAAAGGTGTTTATTTTGGTCCTGAATAATAATGATCATGTAATCCTGCAGAAAAGACCATAGCCCTTTTTTGAACTCTTGAATTCGTTTATCAGTCATCATACTACTGATGTTTTAAAATATTTGAATCAGGTTAAGTCAGTGACTTCACACCTCATGGCAAGGGTTTTCATTTCATGGTACATATAAACTAATTACTAATAATCTGGGGCACACCAAAAATTATATTATTCACATAATTTATTTTGTATTAAATTTTTTGCCAATCTGACAAAAATTGGTACAATTTTGATTGATTTACAAAAGAATAAGTATGAATACCTACCTTTTAAGCTCCAAAGTAGTTATTTAAAATATATTTTTGAAATAAACTATATATAACAAGTAAAAATTAATACTCACAATTATTTATACAGATATTAATTGACATTATTTGTGAACATCCTTGTCATAAGTTCAAAATTAAACTGTTGATGTGAAATAAATCTGAAAAAATTTAAACCACTCCACCATCAGTAAGACACACCAGCATTCCGGCCCCATTCGCCATCAGTGTGCCATGGTACATCAGTGTGCCATGGTGCATCAGTATGCTGTGGCCTATTAGTGTGCCAATGGTGACACATCAGGATCAACTGGTTGAAAATTACTGGGTTTGACTCAGAACTGAAACTCTATTTAAATAGTTCAATAATAAAATAAAAACCATAAGTAAACCTCAACTAAGGGACAAGCAAACCTTGAACAGCTTAATAAAACTGAAAACTGGCTATAGAAGTTATAAAGAAATTTTTAATAAGTCAATAATAAAGACAATAAAAATCCTATGTGGAATAAATTTGATAATAATCTATAGAAAATATTTTATCATACGAAGTAAAAATAAGGGATTGCTGAAATGTAAAACTTCAGAGTGACATAAAAACAATGTTCATTGTTTAATCAAGATAAGACTTCAAATTTTTAAAACTGTTTTATTATGAATCTTCAAAAAGTCATTTTGTACAGATTAGAACTTTGTTTTTAGTGAGAATTTTTAAGTATATACTAAATATTCAATCTATAGAAAAAATTTTAAATATTCTGATACAAGTTTAGTCTGTGCATATTAAACCAGAGTGGTGTTTTATGGAATGGTTACTTTAATTGTAATCATGAATTAATGCATACTTTATCATCATAATTTAGTTATTAATTTATGATCAATTGAATGTTTGAATATTTGTCCTGAAGTACAAATGATTTGGATTCTTATTCAAAAAATTTATAGGAAGCATACAGTAAAAACAGGATTTTGCATTATGTATGTTTTACTATAATCATCAACAAATTATGAATTAATTTTAATATACCTCTTCTATCTTTCCACCTTGTGTAAGCATGTGCAGAAGACTAAATCTTAATGCTTCAATATTGCTTCCATCCAAAAATAATGCTCTAAATGAACAAAATTGATTAAAAAACATTTTTTTATAAATGATATAAAGTAAATTGAAATATGCAAATGGGGTTTATCAATAAGTTAAACAAAATTGATGCAGCAATAAAAAACAGGGTGTAAAAAAATCAAGTAATAATATTTTTATTTAAATCTGATTGTTAAAATTTAAATCATATTTTTTATTTAAATTTCTGTGGCCCTATACATTGTTTTTATAATAATTATATATAAATTTGTTAAATAAAAAATTGAGTTTTTGGCATGACATGTAAACCAATATTTATTTTAAGTAAACAATCAGAATTTGTGACATGGTAAATCAATTTTTATTTTACTAAAAAATCATAGTTTCTTACATGGTAATACATTTAAAAAATGAATTTTCAAAATAAAAGCAAAAGGTAAAACATTTGTTTAACTTTAAAACACAAGTTGACATCCTACATAGTTTTTCTTGAGTAAATTAGATTATCATGTTAACAAATTTTTTTGGGAAGGTCACTACTCTTAGAGTGACAAATGACTGCTTCAGGGAACATTTTGCAAAATGAAAGATGTTAATATTATTTAAACTTTCATCCTTTCAAATAGAAAGTTCAATTGTCTCTTTTATTTAATAAATTATTAATCACATTAATTGTTTTTTTTTTGTATTTATGTCTCAATTTAAAAAAAAAGTAGTTATCACTATAGCTAAGCCACTGGCCACACTCAATTCAAAAAGTAACAATTAGTTTAGGCCTACTAGTGGTTATTTTCTGTGGCTGTCTTGATATTTAGAAGTAGGTCTACTGGTCATGGACAATATAAATAGCTAAAAACTTTTTTAATTATAGCATTAATGTACAATATTTTCCCATGCTTCCCACACTTGAATGAATGCTTTATTATTCATAACATATCATAAAATTATGCATGAACATTTTCAAAACTTTCAAATAGATGCCAACTTGTTTTTAATTTTACTGTTTGGCAGAATCCCTGACTTAACAGATTATTTAGTCCATTGACACCTCAGATTATTTGTAAGTGTTCAGGGCCGAACATTTTTTCAAAAGCTGATCAGTACTGGGTGAAGCCATTAGTGCTGAAATCACCATGACTGTAGAAAGTTTAAAGCATTTGATGAGTTACGTGATTTTCATAGGGTGTATTTACTTAGTTATAAAAATGTAAGTTCGGTTGGGATTTAAATCCATGATTTTGTTTTAAAAATCATTTGATTTAAATCTTTACACCTTGATAAAAAATGTAACAAACTCAACCTAAGCAGACTCGAGATGATCTTGAAAAATTTTACTAACTAACTTTCAAAAACAATTTGACAGATATAATTGTTTCCATGTAACAGTTGACTAAAATGTTAAAAAAATTGTTAAGTAAAACTGTATCTAAATAGCTATAGAACTTAAAATATAGAATAACTTCCCCTGAGAAAGTATTTTTTAGGTGTTAGTATGGAAACGTATTTCCAATAATTTTACTTCAGCTAACTTCTTGCTTCACTATACTTTAAATCTATCCGATTTATAAACATCTTCAATTGGACATCTTAATGCTTATCAAAAGAACTAAAAAACAGCTGCCATCCTATTTTGTAATACCTGTAGGAGCAGATTTTTTCACAAGAATGCAAGAGATCCCAAATGGTATTTAACCATATCTAGATACTTAGGAATTTCTTCCTTCATACTTCTGGCTGCTTTAGTTTGTTATTTTGTTGGATGTGCACTTGTGAATTCTAAAACAGCACTTTTGTGACACTGTTATCCCAAAACAAAAGCTTTGATACTTTCAAATTTGGGGTTGGATTGTCAAGAGTATCCAACCATGTATGAAAATAATTAGATTTTAAACCTTGCATAATAAACTTCTATTTATAGACATCTTTCTAAGAAAATATTTTACTCAATACATAAATAAAATTTGTTTGGACATTTTAAAATCATTTTTATTCAATTTTAGATCAATAAAATTTGGGCCTGATAACAAATATATGACTAAACATGTTTGTCTGGAATGTTATATGCTCATTAAAATGGTTTTTATGGTGACAAAGAGATGAGAATGATTAGTTTAGATTAACAGCAGACTACATTGGCGTCTGTAGTGTGTATCAAAAGGTTTGTCGAAGTTAAGTCAATTGTTCACATGTTATTAATATGGAAACAGTAGTGTAGAATATCATAACTCAAGATTAAGTTATGACAATCATTAAAAAAGTACTTGGATTCCTCCGAACTCAGTTTGATACATTCATAAAGAAAATTTGAAAATATAATGACCTCTTAGCCAAAAAAAAAATCAAATGTTCTGAACAGTACTTACCTTTGACAAGCAACTAAGGCTTGTTCCCAGTCTTCCAAAGCAAGATGAATCTTCATCTTTTCAACAAAAGTAGCAGGATATTTTGGAAATAGTACAATAGCTTGATTGAGATATTCTAAGGCCTTTGTATAATTTTGCTGCCTTTCAAAGTACATCGCACGACCAAAAACTGCTTCAGGTGAGGAGCTACACAGGGATAGTTAAAAATTATTAAAAAAGCATGCTGATTCAGCAGTTTATAGGAACTATATCACACAAAATGAAGTATTGAAAAGTTTCTCGAGTTTGGCATTTAAATTAATAATAAAATAAAAGCAAAATACAAAAAATAATAGCAAAATTAAGACAATTTTTAGAGGGCTGAAATGTTTTCATCCAAATCAAGAAAAAACATCTAGTTAAAAATGGCACACATCACATAATTATTTACCAATTACAAATTGTTTAAAGTATACACTAATTTAAAACAACCCAAAGTGAAAACAGCCAGCATGTCTATGAATACACATAATATGCAAGCGAATAATGAACACTGGATTAGTACATCTATGATCTACGTTTATGAGGTAGTAAGCAATGTTTTGAAGAAATTATTTAGGGGTGAATCCATTCAAATACAGGAAAGGCTATACAACTCACCATCTTCAAATCGAATGGTACTTTGCACACAAGTACATTTTGGGCCACCTTGAATCAAGATATTTTTTTAATCTCTGAAGAAAAAATTTTTTCTTTTAGATAGAGGTCTGTGAAATTGACAAGTGTACTGTCCTGACAAATCTATTTGCACTTACAATAATGAAATTTGGCACACAGGTAGTTCGTTAAATTTTAAAATTCAATCTAGAACATTTAAAATTAATTTATTAAATCTAATTATTATTGTTTTCCTTGGAATGGCAACAGTAGAAAGAGATTACAGATTCTAAATTTATTTTTTCCGTTTCCGTTTCATTTTCCGAGGAAAGATTTCAGCGGATGAACAAAACAAATAAACAGTTTTAACTGGAGTTATGTAATTATTTTTTTCTATCTCCTAGATCATTAAAGATAGAGTAAAAATTTTAATTATAACGGATTTGTAATCTGTCGAAAATTTTACATTTGAGATCAATGCCTAAAAATATGATTTTCTTTAAATAAATAATTTTTAAATTGTAACTTTTATATTTTTTCCAATACAAAAACGGCTTTTGCGATCGAGACATCACACATTCATCATTTCCAGTGCACAAACAATTCGAGCAAAGAGAAACAAAACAAATAAAACATTTTTTGGCATTCTTTAGTTTTTTTGTGTAAAATCAGAATTGTTAAAGATTAATTGAAAATTTTATCGAATTTGAAATCTGTGGAAAATTTTAAACCAGAAAAAACCACACCTTCTTACATTTGATTTTCTTTAAATAAATAATTTTTCAATTGTGACTCTTTTATTTTTGCAATATGAATATGGGCGCATTAGACAATGACATCATGAGTTTTATGTCCTTTGGAATCGTCTTCGCGATAGTTTATGGAAGATATTTAATTAATGTCGCACCGTACCTGGGGGCAATGGGCTATTGGAATCGTTTTTGGAATTGTGTAGCAATCATCAGGGGTTGGCAAATGTTATTGTTTTTTTCTTTTTTATCTCAGTGATCGTTAAAGATAGAATAAAAAATTTAACAGATTTGAAATTAACGGAATATTTTACAACAGATCAATACCTTATACATTTGATTTTCTTTTTAAAAAATAACTTTTCAACAGAATATCTTTTACATTTTTTCAAGAGAATGTGACGTCACGCCTATTGGATATCTTTGCAATTAAATAAGAATGCATAGCAATCAACGGGATTGGCAATAGTCACACCTTCCTGCAAGAAAAGAACTGCCAATGCAAAGAAAATTTTACATTAGATTGATACCTTATGCGTTTGATTTTCTTTTAATAACCTTTCAATTAAATATTTATATTTTAGCAAGAGATTGTGATGTCACGCCGATTGGATCTCTTCACAATTCAAATTTAGCCTCATTTGACAATGACCACATCATCACAGCATTACCCGTGGTGAAGCAAACAAAATGAGAATTTGTAGCAATCACCAGAGTTAGCAAGCAGTGGTTACAATTGACCCCACGAAAAGAACTGTCATGGGCAAGGTCATGCTGGCCAAGCAGGGGCTAGTCTCTTATAAAGTATATAAGGTAGTTCAATTTTGTTTTCTTCAAAATAAAACTTTGTGTCAAATCTTGATGCTAATTTCATAAAGTTTGAAATATTAAAAAGGTGGAATTTTCAACTTGACCAATTGTAAATTCATTTTTCTCAAAAGTCTTTTTAAAAATCTGATTATTTTTTCGTAGTTCCTAAATAAATATGCTATCCAAGTGTATGAGCACTTTTTCAATTTTCAAACAGTTAAGTTAAATAAATTATTTTGCATATGATCATGATATGGCAACCAAATATGATCAGAAGATAATGAAATCTCGCTCTAAATACGAAAAATCACTGCGTGCAAATTTCCTGTAAAAGGACTTGAAATCTCAAAATTTTGTTTGGATTTCATTTCAACTTCCAGTGCGACATACTGTTACCATATTTGTTTAAATATACTTTTTTACTCCTCGCAAATAATCGAATATTAAGGGAAATAATTTACAGTATTTGTTAAATTTTATTAAATTATCATGTTCAATATTATATACTAACCATACACACAGAATTCAACAAACAAAACTGAATTTTTGTTGCTCACCTTATTAAAAAATAAATGAAAAAAATTCACTGCAATTGTTTTGATACAAAGGGACAGAATTACAAACTACATATTTAAAATATAATACTAATAATAATAAATTCCTATGACTACATTAAAACACATTTGGATAGTATATACAAAACGTACTAATAGCACAAAATGTATTTATAAATCCTCAAATCATTTCGAAAACTGCATAAAACTGTAAGAAAACGTAAATATTCAGTATTTTTAACTTAGCTGATAAAATAATGATATAAATTTCTATTTATTTAAAACTATAAGCAAAAGTTGAAAATTAGCTGCTTAAGTAAGTTCAGGAATTTCTTAAAATTCAGTGAAGTTTAGACTGTCTTTTCTGACACATAGAACTCTAAAAAAGCTATATATCTATTTTTATATAAACAACAAACTTTAAAAAATTAGATAAAATAGTACTTTTTAAATAGGTGGCTATTATTATTCTAATCTGTTTTGAATATAAACTAATAATGAGTAATAAACTATAACCATATAATGAGTAATGTGTTCAAAAATGTGAATGAAATATTCATAAAATGCTGTTTGATATTACAACAGTACTAACTTATCAGAGCTTTCAAAATATTTCCATATGTCTTTTGAAGGGGATCCTTCATGTGTAAGCAATTCGATCCATCCCATAAGAACAGAAGCCTGTTGTAGTTAAAGAAAAAATCCACGATGAAATGCATTTATCAATTGAATATTATTAAAACATTTTAAGACACAAGATTCGTTTATACAAACCATTATGATTAAAACCATTTATGATTTTCTTTTCTTTGTAACATTAAGAAGCAGAATTATTTAAAACATTTATAGATACATTAAATACATTTTATTTTTGAAATATAGTTTTCAGAAAAAATAAAATCATATTGAGATTGTCTCTGAAAAAAATTTTTATTACTACAGACGGATTTACAAAGTCTTTTTGTTTAAACTGTAAAATATAAACAGTATATAAATTACACAGTGAAATAAATCAAATAGCATGTTAAGTTTATCACTTACTTTTTTAGTTATAGATGGGACTTTTAAAACTTTTATAATAAACTGTCTGGCTTTCTCGGGTTTATTCAGAAGTATGAAAACAACACCAATTACATAAATAGCCTGCAACAAATAAAATTTTGATTGCTACAAAGAATTATAATGCACTATTTCAGAGGGAAAATAAAACTATTTTTTCTATCTGACCATGAAAATAACACAAAATAAAAAATAATAATTATAAATCATCTAAAATATTCTATACATTTGTCACTTAACCCTTACAAGACATCATAAAATAAATAAATAAAACATTACAAAATCGATTTCATGATGCTTGGCACAGTTTGGCCAAGTATGGTCCTTGTGCCATAAAAACATCCTAACTCATAAAAATCAATGTCGGTGCACAATTTCAGCCATGTCAGCCTTTAAAGGACTGAAGTTAATTTTCATACACTTCATACTATAATACTAATTCAATAAGAAAAATTGCATTTCGTTTGCACCTTATAAAATCGATAAAAAATGAAAAATCAAAATAATTTTTTTAAATCTTCAAAATAGATAAAAATGCTTTAAAGCATTTGTAATTTAAGTAAATTATGATGTACAAGATTGACTTTCATCAGAAAAGCAGAAATTGAAAAATAAAATTAAAATTTGGCTAAAACCACATAAAAATGCTGTAATGGCACGACAGTAGAAAACTAGACTACTTGAATTGTTTAAAACTAAAATCATATGGAATACAGCAGTTTGAAAAAGCACATTTTTTTGTAGGGACATTAATTTACCAGTTAACATTATTTTACCATAAATTTTATCAGATTTTTATATTTTCCCTTAGGAAAATATTTTTTCCACAACTCAACTTGGAAATTTCAATCTTCACAATTTATTTTTTAAATTTCGGGTATCCAAAATAAAGATAGAATTTAAAGTAATTGATTTCTGAATGATCAATGACACTTTCATCAAAATGCTTTAATCACTAGAGATAGTACACTTAATCAGCTTTTCTGGAAGACTTACATCTGTGAATCACATCAGTTACTTTTCAAAAAAAAAAAAAATTTCACTGGAATGACAATGGAAATAGGATTTACTTTAATAACTTTTCAAAGTGTTAATAAATCAAAGACAATTAACAATTTTCAGTGTTTTTCTATAAATAAAACTGACAAAATGTTATGTTTTTTAAATATAATTTGAGACACAGACTTATTTAACTAATTATTATAATTAATTATTTACAAATGCTACCAGCTAATACTGCAATACTTGAATATTCAACTTAAACACAAATATGATCCATACCATTTCTCCAGCTATTTCAAGATGTTCTTTAGCTTTTCCTTTAAGAATATTATCTACAAAAAAAAGGACTTTTATTTAGTCATTTACTATCAGAGCATAACTTCATTTTGCACAGTCAGAAAGTAATCAGAATTCTGATTAGGAAATATTTGTTTAAAAAAAGAAAACCTATTTAATGGTGATGAAACATTTTATTTCTAGGTAGTCAAACCTGATTTATAAAACTTCTTCTAAAACAAGGGTGATCATATTCTAAGGTAAGTAACCAGATAACCCTAAGAATATTTTCAAAGAAAATGTTGTTATATGTACCATCTGAAGTAGTAATTAATCTTCACCCAGTATCCTTTCCACACACAAATATACAAGGTCTGTCCCAAAAGTAATGAGAAAAAAATTACGTAAATAATTGTTCTTACAAAGAAAAACACTTAATAATATTCAAAGTATGCGCCTTGGGCAGCAATACAATGAGTCCAGAGTTGCATCCAGTAGTTGTAGCATTGTTTGAACACATTTTGTGAGATGCCGCAAAGCCTTGTGGTTACGGCTCATTGGACATCTTGGAGCATGTCAAAATGGTGTCTTTTCATGTCTATCTTAAGCCGTGAAAACACAAAAATCCCATTGGGCCAGGTCGGGACTGTATGGGGGATGGGGAAGCACAGGGATGTGTTCTTGGGATAGGTATTCAGTCACAACCAATGCTGTGTGGGGGCGAGCATTGTTGTGGTGGACAATCCAGCTGTCACCGATCTCTGGGTCGACGTGGTTTACCCTTTTCTTCAAGGACTTAAGTACTTCCAAGTTAAAGTTTGAATTCATGTGCCAGAAATGAGCAGAAAAATTCTTCTCATTACTTTTGGGACAGACTTTGTACCTTGTATAACTTATGTATTTAGTTATTACTTGAAACAGAGATCTTGTGCTTTAAGTTTCTTAATATTTTCTTTTTTCACTGAAAAAAATTGGATTAATAAGTTGAAAGCAAAAATTTCGTAAATCTAGACTTTTTTAAGAAAAAACGTTTGTTTCAACAGAATGAAAGGCCTAAAAAATTTCGCACTGTACATTTTAGTACTTTTTTGTAATGCAAACTCAATTAACATTTAAATAGATTTGAATGAAATTTAAATAAGCCAATTTCCTTTTAAACTTAATAAATGAAAAATTACTAAAACTAGGATTAGAAATTTCACTCAGGTTGTAACTGAAACAATTAATACACACAACACCCTCAATGAAAAATTACAGTAAGTGTAGTTTGTAATGTTTTAAACACACATAAGATGAGTGAATTCAAACTCACCAAAAGATTCCTGAGAATTTTGTATATGTGCTAATAGAATGGAACACGATAAAGACACATCAGGAAAGCCTTCTATTTCATTGAGTCCTTCTTCAGCTTCACCATTTCGATCTGAACAGTTGGAAGTATAAAACATGAGTTTCATTGCTTACTAAAATTGCTGATATCTATGTGCAATACTTACAATCAATAGTTTTTAATTTACTAGATGCTGTAAACATTTTCATAATTATATTATACAATTAGCAGGATAAACAAAAACTAATTTAACTTCAAGTTGCATGGAGAAATAATACATACATAACCCTCTAAGAGGATTAATTTTTCCATTTCTTTTACATCACCAAATGAAATTTTTTGCTTGTTTTTGGAAAGTTTATTCACAATACAATCATAATTACTTATTTTTTTTTATTCTGATTTAATAGACTGGTACATTTAAAATTTAAGGAAAAATCTCACTACAGAATAATTTTGTGATTTACTCTATATGACCAATTCATACCACTTTTCTTTCACTCAATAAATTTATGTACTATATCGCACCCCGGCAAGAAAAGTGACACAACTCAAAATTGCAGAATTTGAGAAACATCAACTTAAAGGATACTTTAAAACTTCTATTTAAATAGTATAAGCTTCTTTTAAATTTTAGGTAAGTATTTATGGTGGTAACTTCTATTATATTCTATAGAATAGTGATATTACAAGCTGGGGCATATCATACATATTTTTTAACAACACAACATCAAAATTTTTCTTTTTTGACTTTTGGCACTTCTTTTGCTGGGGTGCGATTTGTAAATCATACATGGTCTTTCTCCCTTTCAATTCAAGGCAGTGTAGCACAGTTGGTAGTCCTTGAATAACAAACAGTGTTGCCAGTATGAAACTTGATCAAACCAAAGACCATAGTGTATGTCGGGGCTGGTGACTGTTAAATCTGTTGTGGCTTCAAATGTCCTCATGTTGGCATGTAGGTCTGGAGAATGTGGTGTCAGTTTAATTGATGACCTCATCATCTGATAATTGTTCAAAATTATGCTGTTCACGTTAGCTTGGAAATTTAGGGTGTGGTGCACCAGCTCAGGTGTTCACCTCATCATCTGACAGTTCAAAATTACATGGGAGCTGGGGCATGTTAAATCAGTCATGGTCTCAAATATTCTAATGTTGGCATGATGTGGAAGTTTGGAGAGATGGGTACCAGATCAGGTGTGACCTTGTGATCTGACTGGTTTGAAATTATGAGGTGCTATTCTTGGATATTTCATTTCAGGATTAATCCCGAACGGTTGCTAACAGCCGATTGAATTGTTCCAGTGTGAATTAAACTCAATTACCTACCCTTTTCATAAAGTTTAATTTATTCAGTAATATATCTATTTTCACCTTTCATTTGAATATTACTGTCTCAGGAATAATTGTGACTTAGACACTGTGAAATAAATAAGGCCTAGTCATCGATTTCATAAAACAAATGCTTTTCCATTCTCTCTCCAAAAACCTCCTCTACCCATAGGCATATGATGTAAAAACATGTTTTCTTGCCATGACCATTATGGGAGGAGTTCATAGACGAACTACTTGTTGTAAGAGGAGTGGACTAGCAATTCTAATGTTCAGCGCATGCCTCCCAAATTCATTCCATTAATAAAAGGCTATATTAAAACTTATTCATGTCTTTTGTGTTTTCTCATGATATGGCCAGGTTACAGCAAAAACATGATAACTTTTTTTTTAATTAAGAATACTTTCACATGTATAAGATGCTGTAAGCTATTTCTGCTGTGCATGTACTTGATAGTTTAAGCTCACTGTAGAGATGCCTTGTTTTCCACAGAATATACTACACACAATCATGCATGAAAGTATACTTCACTCAAAAAAGAAAAAAACAGAGTTATGTTTTGGCAGTAACCTATCGATGCTCATATACAAGTAAAAATATTAGAGCTGCCACACCTATACAGGTTTCCAAGAGAATACATTGGTCACTCAGATTTCTTAAAAGTAAATTGTTGAGGTGATTAATATAAACAGATACCTTCATGTATCAAGGACACACAGTAATACAATTTATAAATTGGATCCTCAGGATATCTTTTAATTCCTTCAACAGCAGCAATTTGCATAGTACGATACATTCTAGCTCTGCTATAGTAGATCAATGTATCCTGTTAAGAAAATACAAAATCAGAAAAGTAATGTATAATACACACACAGTCCTAATAAGAATAGAACTAAATACTTCCAAGGAACTTTTCAGAATAAATAGAAATAAATAAGTAGGAGCTGAAGAGTAACAAGTATGGATTTCTATATTACATTATATAGATTGCAATGATTTATCAGTAGTAAAACAGAGACAATAGGTACAATAAAACAATAAGTCAAATTTTCAAAAAGCAGTCATAGTAAATGAATATACATTTTTCACTACATATATAGTAATTTTTCCATGAAATGTTTTTTATAATGCCTGACCAATGAGCAAAAACAGTGAGTGGTCACTACTACCAACAGTAACCAATCGTCTACACCTGTGAGCTTAAAAAAAATATGTGAACCAGCAACCTAACAAGGACTAAGAACATATGTATATCAGTTAGGCAAAAAAGTTACCAGTATCACAGTTAAGCTCTCCTTAACCCTCATGGTATGATCTTGATCTCGTCATCATCAAAAATTGGCAATATCTTGATGACAAGGTATCTCATCTTCAGCAAAATTGGTCAGATCTTGATGGACAAGGTATCTCATCTTTACCAAAATTGGTCAGAAATCGATGGAAAAGATATCTCATTGAAACCACACAGAGGATTTTTGTGTGAAAAGTTTTAAGCATTTTGAAATTAAACATCAGTTATCAATGTAAAATGTAATTAACAATATTAAATATAAAGAAGTTCTCTAAATGAAATAATATTGTAAGATAACCACTGAGTAAAGATAGCTAAAATTGCTATTGTATTAAAACTGATTAATCAGTAATTGAAACTATTATATATTATATATATATATATATATATATAATATTAAACAAAATAAATTGAATCAATCATTTTCAATACCACAGAAGTCTAATTTGTTAACAAGTGATGTCCGTATTTTTGTTTTAAATGACTGGTTCAGTGATAAAATATACTAATATAAAATAGACAGAAATCACTTATTACAGCACGAGACCTAATGTGGGCTACAATACAAAAGCATTTGACACACTATTATTTGATAAAACTGTCCAAAAGTTAGACATCAAACTAGGTAAAAAAAACTCAGTAGGGTCAGGTGAAGTAATTGTAAACAAGCTATACAATCGTCCACGTGAAATTCTGAAAAACTAAAAAGTTGTGAAATATGAAAGATGGCAACCCTGTGGATATAATAAGGTGATCCCGTATTTCTTTGAACTACAGCTGATAGCAATCTGTTTAGTTGAAAAAATCGTGGTTGAAAAGTTTGGTTTTTAAAGTTTTTGTGTGTTCTATTTTTTTTGCTGCCTTCCATAATGTATTGAAAAATATGTTGTTCCAATTCTTTATTACGGTCAGTTATGTTTCTATCAAACAGAAAATCATTGACATTTCCTTCTGGAAACTTTACTGCATCTACAGTTGAATGTTTACAATTACCCCATATTTTTCAAGGGACGGGCAAATTGTAAACATAGCTTTGCCAATAGTTTCATTCAATTTAGATGGAAAACCAATCTGTTTTTCCCATGTTATTTTGTATTTAATCGTATTTAGTACATTTGAATTGCATTTTTAGTGTTCTTGGGGAGCAGGAAGACTGATTTACTAAAACGTCACACATGGTGAAGTTCTTAAAATTGACCAAGTTCTGTCAGGCTTGAAAGAGGTAGAAGAGAAAAAGAACAAAAGTTAGCCGAGTGAAAAGAAAGTGAAAGAGCCAGTTGTCCAGAAATAAAGAAAAAAGCAAATGTGGAAAGGAAAACATGAGAATTCGAGGACAGTGAGGATAAAGAACTATTGAAATAATTGACTAACATTGAAAATGAAGTGTTTAAAGTTGTCCAAAAATTCAAGCAAAATATAGAAGATAACTTGTATAGGAAGTTAAATATTTTAGAGCCATTCATGGAAAATATTGAAATGACTACTTTTCTGCTTGTAGGTGTTGAGGTAATTGGTAATTTTAGTTAACGTCATACTAGAGCAACACAACAGGTTTTTAACGACGGTCCAGGTAATGGTAATTTTAGTTAACGTCGTACTAGAGCAACACAACGGGCTATTGACGACGGTCCAGGATCAGTCCCGTAAGGGAAAGATCCGAGGACAACACTTTGTAATTTTGAACCACGGTCAGATGACGAAGCAACACCTGAGCTGGCACCCCACTCTCCAAACTTCCACGCCAACACAACGTGAGGACTTTCAGCCACGACAGATTTAGGTGCACCAGCCGCCTCTACACCATACGCTTACAAACATCCATGCCTGAACCCGGATTCGAACCAGGAACCTTCCGATCTAGAGGCTAACACCTTAACCACTATACCGGTTGGTCGGCTGTAGGTGTTGAGGAGGGAAAGAAAAAGAAAACCCATTTTTCGTATCTATGAAGATTGGATGTCATTTCAGAAGAGGAGTTTGAGATAACCTGACTCAAATGCAACAACTAAATTCACTGTGGTTGAAAAAGACTAATTTGGTGTTACCAAAGACCATGTCAAAGCAATTTTACCTACTCCAACCTGTAGCAAAGAAGGCCGTAATGAAATTTTCTAATTTGAGGGCACTGTTAATGTGTAACAAATGTAATGTTTGCTTGTTTTTTGTACTCAAGTTTATATTTTTCAATTTTTAGTTTGATTTTTAAATTTTCTGTTTTTTTATACATTTAATAAATTTTTTTTTCAGTAAATCTTTCAATTACTTATTCTTAGGTAGAAGTTTACCTCACGATTAATGCAACTTTCAAGTGTCGCTATATTTTGCTGGGGTAAGAAGTGGGAGTATTTGGTAAATGTAAAGATCAAAATGGGGTTGTTGTAAGCATGGTATTAGAAGCGTAAAAAAAATCATTGGAATTCCTTCTACTGCCATGACTACTGCTCATGCTGTCACTTGTTCAATATTCAATATTACGAGGAAAATCCTTGTTTACAATTACCCCTACATTCAGGGGTAATCGTAAACAGCCGAGTACGGTGTTAAATTTCTTTTCTGGAATCTTCGTACTAATTAAATAACAAAGTAGAATAGCAACAAGTTAGTTTAGTAGGGTGAATAATGTTTAATTACTTTATAAAGAGTTTGAAAATAGGGATTGAAAGTGAACACACAAATTCTGTTTACAATTACCCTGCCTTACCCCAATTAAAAATGAAATTCATAGTTGTAAAATAACTCTCACAACTTTTATTATTTATTTCATTTACTAACTACTGTGTGTGCCCTCAGGGGACCATCTCCTCTTGTTGTGTACAAGCTTCATGGACCCGAGGAACTGTAGTGATCATTTTTTTTCTCATGGGGTTAACTATGTTTAGTAAACATGTTTGTCACCCCCTGGAATACCCATTATTATTTTTCATCCAAATATTCTATTCCTCAATCCCTCTTTTCTTCCTTCCACCACCTTATATTTCAAGTTGTTTGTCTTGTATTTGGTGTAGCTCTGCCAAACATGGCACTTGCCCCATAAAACACCAAAACAACTTTACAAACTACTAATAAAAATTAGGTAATGCACATTTACAATATAGTGTTGTAAAATGCAACATATACACATCTAAAATGTACATATTACAAAAATTTAAAAATTTTAGTTTCTGAAATCTTTTCCTAACAGTAAGAAACAAACTTAACGAAAATATACAGCGTTATAAGCAGCGTTAGAAAATAAAAATGACTGGTTCCAAGGACCAGTGTATACTAAAATATACTGGTCCACTGCCATCATAGCTGGTCTGCTCCTCAAATAATAAATTAATTTAGTTAATACCATGCTAATTCGGGGAACAAAATTTTCACTTGCAAGCGAAATTTTTACTTTAACGAATAAAAAAATTTTCAAATTGTAGATAGATTTTTATAAGCTTCAAGTCTTTAAGGAATTTTAATTGCCCCACTCTCAGAAATCAGACAAGCCGGCCATTGTAAGAGAACAGTGTGATAAACCAGGTAAGAACGTCCCTCTTCAGCAGCGCACTTTCTTTTAGGATTCAACATGATTATTGTGTTTACACAATTTGGAGGCAGAAACCAGAAACGACTCCAGTATACGCTGGTACAAACTTCCAAATTCTCGATCACGTGAAAGAAAGAAATTTTGAAAGTAAGATTTGGGTAATTGGTAATGTTTTAATTAACGTCGTACTAGAGCAACACAATGGGCTATAGACGACGGTCCAGGATCAATCCCATGAGGAAAAGACCCAAGGATAATACCTCGTAATTTTGAACCACGGTCAGATGACGAGGTAACACCTGAGCTGGCACCCCACTCTCCAAACTTCCACACCGACCCAACGTGAGGACTTTCGGCCATCACCAGCCGCCTCTACACCATACGCCATATGCTTACAATATCCATGCAATGACCCAGATTCGAAGCAGGAACCTTCCGATATCTAGAGGCTAACACCTTAACCACCAGACCTGTTAGTTGGCAAGTAAGGTTTGGGAGTTTCAAACTTATATTAAAAGAAAACACACATGCACTCGCTTTCTCATAGCTACTGGTCCCGTGGACCACCCAAATATTTAATCTCCTGGTCCGATCGTATTTTTAGTGGTCTCAGACCAGCGAACCACCAATGATTTCAAACGCTGGTTAAAAATGACTCTGTAATAGTCTGAGAAAAATTCAGATGGAAGAAACTCTATTTTAGTTCTATCTGCACAGAATGGTATAGTCAAGTTATTTAAATTAAGAATTTTATGAAATATAATCAGAAAGCTAATATGAGATCACTAGGATTCGAAATTAATGGTAGTTACTCAGATTTTGTACCTTCGAATTTCATTTTGATCACCAAGATTTCGACCCACTTGTTAATTTTGTATCAATGAACCAAATTTAAATTTCTGGTTTTATTAGAATTAAGAGGATTGGATACATTGTGATTTATGTAAAATTACCGATACTCCAAAATGTAAAAAAATTGCTACTGCTAATAAGCAAACTCATAGCATGCCAAGACTTTGTTTTTCAAATAATCAAATACAATATTACACAAGATTTGATTAGCTGAAAACTGGAGAAAGTTTAAAATTGATAAATAAAAAATATATTTGCTTAAGAAGGAAACTTCTGCAAAACTACAGTCGACAGCTTTCTTTGAAGAAAATTAATAAAACAGTGTCTTGTTCAAAGAAATGACACTCAAAGGAACCTATATTGTTTCAAACTTACTTCGATGTGCAAATTACGATCATTCATTTTGAAAATAGTTGTGTCAACTTGAATGGAGAATACAAAACAATAAATAAACACAACTCAAAGCGTTTCAATCATTTAGTTTTAGGAAACACAAATTATTTCAATCAAACTTGTCATGTTTACAAAGCGCGGCATTTAACTATGCTCTATGCTGTCTGCTTCCATGTTGGTAACTAAGGCAACACTATTATCATCAAATATGAGCGTTCATTGGATGCCTCAAATGATAGCTATAGTTGTAGTCTGGTATTTAAAGGCTGTTGGTAGGTAATAAATAAACGTCGTACTGAAGCAATACACCGAGGTATTGACAACGTTCCAGGATCAATCCCTATGGGAAAGATACAAGGAACCACGGTCAGATGACAAGAACAACACCTGAGATGACACCCCATGAATTAAATGTGTTAGTCTTCACCCAAATTTCAATTTTGATTTGGGAACTTTTAAAGATTAAGCTTTCCCTGAATCCATTTGTTGTGTTGCTCTAGAGTGACGTTAATTAAAAATTACTAATTCCCCAGTATCAATTATCGTCGTCTGACAGTGGTCTAAATTACTTTCTTATCCTCAGATCTTTCACTTAGGGATTGTTCCCGGATCATCGTCAATAACCCGTTGTGCTGCTCTAGTGTAACGTTCGTTAAAATATCTACCTAAATCAAAAGCTTTTTTCTGTAGTATTAAATAAAGATGGAGCTAGTACTTTTGGTCTTAGTAGTAAAGCCTACTTTTTTAAATATTCCGTATTAGGTAGCGGTGTTAGCCTCTAGATCGGAAGGTTCCTGGTTCAAATCCGGGCATGGGTGTTTGTAAGCGTATATTGTGTATAGACGGCTGGTGCACTTTTAAATCAGTCGTTGTCGAAAGTCCTCACGTTGGGTTGGTGTGGAAGTATGGAGTGGGGTGCCAGCTCAGGTGTTGCTTGGTCATCTAACCGTGGTTCAAAATTACGAGGTGTTGTCCTCGGATCTTTCCCTTAAGGGACTGATCCCTAAACGTTGTCAATAGCCCGTTGTGTTGCTCTAGTATGACGTTAACTAAAATTACCATTACCGTTTTGGGTAACGGGAAATAAAATCCTCGTCTTCCTGTGGTTTGTTTGATTTTCTCTGAAAACCACTTTCATTTAACAGAAGGTGCAATCTTGATTGAACGGTAGGTAGTTAATTAACGTCTCGCTAGAGCAACAAAACGGGCTTCTGGCAACGGTTCGGGAGCAATTCCCAAGCGAGATTCGAGTACTATACCTCGGACGGTTTTTAAACGGTTCTTGACTGAACGAAATAACTGTTTAACCTAAATTTCTCCTTACATTTTAGCACCATCACGTAGAAAACACTTAGGGTCTCTTTGCGAAGCATTTTCTGTTAAGCTAAATGTTGAACCCGGATCGTAGCCAACAGTCTATAATTTTGATCCATTTCGACGTTACTTAAATACCTATTTACCTTACTGTCAAGCTAATTATAGGTGGCGGTAGTGTTTATGCGATTGCAGGGCGATTCATAAAATATGGGCAAAACTTTAAGAGGTGATAGTACACATCCAAACAAACAACTTAGATCAAAGAATGCATTGTTGGAAACAAAACGCAAAGGTGCTGGCGCATTTGAAAACCTGATCTTTGCAAATCTTAAAGCTCCATTCTTGTTGCGAGTTATTGGTAGAACTACAGTAATAGTATGCAAATGTGATATGGAGGAAAAGAACTCGCATGCAAATTTTCGCCTCGATTAATACATAAAAGCCGCTTATCAGAGTGTGCAACTGTCAATCGCGGTGGGAACATATCGGAAGATGTTGCCTTTCCCTAATAAGGAAAAGGCTGATATGCATTTTATCTACGGACTTGCAAATGGAAATGGCTCAGAGGCTCAACGGAGACAGGTTCCCAACAGGCGGTTGCCCGACCGTAAAAATATTTGAGCGCTTGCACGAAACAGTTGTGCGAGACGGGATCCTTTCTCGCTTCCCGGTCGGACGCAGGTCGTGCAAAGACGGACAGAACGTCAGTCATGGAAGAAGCCATTCTGGATATGGTGGCTGATCAGCCAAGTAGAAGTACCCGAGCATTGGCTCGGCAGTTACATGTATCACAAAACACATGGAAGTACTGAAGGCTGAACATTTGCATCCTTACCATCTTCAAAGAGTTCAGGAACTGACTCGATACTATCTGAAACTGAACTATCCTCGTCGTGTAGAATTCGCTCTCTGGTTTCTGCAGAAGAGCGCAGTAAATCCAGATTTTGTGGCAACTGTGCTTTTCACGGATTAATGTACATTTACACGTGAAGGTTCATTAAACACCAACAATCAACATGGTTGGGCGGATGTAAATCCACATGTCACTTATTCACATGCTCATCAGCAGCGCTTTTCTATCAATGTTTGGGCAGGAATAATCGGAGTCTCGGAGACCACCTACTCGGACCTTATGTTCTGCCAGAACGCCTTGACGGGAAAAAATACCTCACGTTTCTGCAACAGGTGTTGCCAAACATGTTTAAGGACGTTCCCACACACATCCAGAATGTAATGTGGTTCCAGCAAGATGGAGCACCAGCCCAATTTTCACAAGAGGTGCGAAACTATCTGGATTTAACTTTTCCGAACCGATAGATTGGGCGAGGTGGTCCTGTAGCTTGGCCACCACGCACGCCAGATCTTTTATGTTATGATTTCTTTCTGTGGGGACAGCTGAAGGCTCTTGTGTATGAGACCCCCGTTGAATCTTCAGAAGATCTCGTCGCCAGACTTTCGGCCGCTGCAGGGGGAGTACGCGATATGCCTGGCGTTTTTCAGAAAGTTCGCCAATCCTTTCATCGCCGTTGTACCTCATGCATAGCCACTGCCGGTCACTGTTTTGAACACTTATTGTAATCGCATGTCATTAAACTTACTTTTTTGCACTTATTCTCTTTGTGTTTTTCTTCACCTTCGGCGCCTTCTAGCACCTTCGCAGTTTAATTCCGACCATGTATTATCTGATGAAAGTTGTTTTTTGGATGTGTGCTATCGCCTCTTAAAGTTTTGTCCATCTTTTAAGAATCATCTTGAATATGCATTTCATGTGCGTATTTTGAAAGACGCTACTTGACTTTTTTTTCGAATACCATTTTAATGTTACTAAAAATTTACTACGAAAAATTCAGAATTGATGTTTTATAATTTAGGTCACGCCAATTAGATTAAATACCAAGTGTTGTCAAAATGTCGAAAACTTACATTTTAAGATAATCCTCATGTGGATCATGCGTTAGAATTTGGTAGGTAGGTATTCTAATTAACGTAGTACTAGAGCAACTCAACCGGCTATGAACGACGATCCTGCATCAAGCCCCACAACGTTAGCATTTGGAAAACAGAATTGGAAAACAAAAGTAATATCTTCATAAAACTCTGGTTTGGTTATACAAATTTCTTTCATACAAATTTTAGCAATAATTGACTATAACCAAATGATAGAGGTATGTATTTCAATTAACGTCGCACTGGAGCAACACAATGAGCTATTGGTTAAGGCCCGGTATACGAACGGAAGAGTGCTTTTTAAATGACAAACTTGGGGGGGGGGTAATGGTAATTTTTTAGTTAATGTTGTACTAGAGCAACACAACGGACTATTGACGACGGTCCGGGATCAGTCCCTTAAGGGAAAGATCCGAGGACAACACTTCGTAATTTTGAACCACGGTCAGATGACGAAGCAACACCTGAGCTGGCACCCCACTCTCCAAACTTCCACGCCAACCCAACGTGAAAAAAATCCTTCGATTGGAGGAGCTGGGGTTCGAACCCAGGACAACTCGCATGCGAAGCGAGTGCTTTAGCACAGAGCTACACTCCACTCGTACTAAAGCAACACAACCCCGTTTTGATAAATTTTCGCGATCATTTTTTAAAATACGACATGAAAAATTGCATACAATTGATCAACATGCGAAAATTATGTGGGTAGTTGAATTTCGTCGCACTGGAGCAACATAACTGGCCATTGGTGACTGTACAAGATCAATCCCGAAGGGAAACGGACTGCCGTTGCCCGGTTCGAAGAGTAACGGATTAGTTACCGGAGGGTTGATAATTCGAAATCAACCAAAGACCGTCGCGTATAGAAGGACTGGTCTACGTTATATCTACCGTGGCCTATTATGTCTTCACGTTGGTGTGGAGTAGAAGTTTGAAGAGTGGGATACCTGCTCAGGTGTTACCTTGTCATCTGACCATGGTTCAAAATTACCACCTCACGAGTCAGGTCATTCAACATGGAGTTGGCCCGTATGAAAGTTTTCGTGTATTCGAGAAAGCTCATAAGTCAGTGACTTATGGGCTTTCTCGAATACGCGAAAACTTTTATATGGGAAAACTCTATGTAAAATTACCTTACTCGTGGGGTTTCGCTTCTAAAAGATGCGTCTACCCACTTAAGAATAGACTTTTGCCGAAAACTCGATTTCGAGAAGAAAAAAATGTATCTTATAGGCGTAAAGTTCCAAAGGATAAGAAAGTCGTTTTTAAAATCTCGCAGTTGACGTAGTTTTCACTCTTTCAAATCTAAGGTTGTTGCAATCGCCAAACCTTTTGATGATGAGTTTTGCAGTCACACTTTTCGGTTAAAATACAGGAAAAAGCTGCCTATATCACTCCCTAATGAACCAGTATATCCAAGTGGGAAAATCCCCATCAGTAAGAAAAAAAAATTGAAGACATAAATTAACTGATGCAATACATCCAAGATGAAGAAAACATTCAGGCATTCTACAAAGAGATAGTTCACCAGTGTCCTACACAATTAATTCTGAGTTGCCAGAGAATTACACTAATGATGAAGAAATTTTATTTTTCACCATTTATACCACTCTTATTCATAGAACTAAATAATCTTATTTGTGTTTCATATTCATTTAATGTTTCTACTTGTTTTAGAATACATTTTTTAGGTGTAGTGAGTGCACTTTTTATTTTATACAGTTTAGAATGTAATTACTTTTTGTCAAAAGTATATGTATTTAACAAACCCCATAAGCCATCACCTTTAAAATCCATAATAGTTTAATTATTTATCTTTTGAGACTTCCATTGAGCACAAATATTGTATTTAGCTCCAAACAATACATTTTATTAGAAACTAGCCACTACGTGTTAGCCCGGCGTTGCCCGTGGGCGACGTCGCGATATTTGGTTTTTAGCTGGTGTAAAATTTTCCGCAGATTTCAAATCTGTTGAAATTTTCAATCTGTCTTCAACGATTCCGATTTTACGAAAAAAAGAACTTAACAATCCCAGTCAAAATGTTTTTATTTCTTTGCTCTCCTTCGCTAAAATGAAAAGCTGCTTTTATTTTTGTTTTAACGTGAAGGCAGAAAATGCAAGATGTTTCCTTTACTGGAATCCGTTTTACAGGAAATCAAAATGAATGAATCTCAAAACAAACGAAGGTCATTCGAATGTGTTCTCTCCCTGGAGATGAAAAACACGTGGCATAGTTCTGAAGGCTGACGTCAATGTGACACGTGAAGGCGAAAAGTCTAAATTTTGATGTTTCTTCATCCTCGGAATTACCGCGAAAGAATGAGAATGGTGAAAAAAACTATTAAATTAATTTAAAATTGTTCTAGATTGAATTTTAAAATTCGCCTCGACCCTAAAATTGCAAAAAATTCGCACTACCTGTGTGCCAAGTCACATTACTGCCAGTGCCGTAGATTTGTCAGGACTTTGCGTTCAAGAAACAAATAAACAAACAGACAGACAAACACTTCCTTTCATAATAGTGGAGATAATAATATAGAGGTTGCCGGTTAACGCATTAAGTTTTTCTCGATTTCGCAAGTTGTTCTCACCTGACGTATGGGGTTTCTCAAACAACCGATTGAATTATTTGACGAGTAACATATTTGAAATAAATACGATAAAAAAAATAATTAATTACTGATGTAATAGTGAGTTTTCAATCAAAATTGTAGTTATATCGATAATTTTCAAAGTTTTACTTTTAATATACTGGTATTTTTCTGATTTACAATCTTTTACGAAATATCAAAGGGAAAAGGAAAGTTTTCAATACCACACATAATCCTTCTACATCGCAGTTATGATAATTCATTTTCACTCGTTTAAGTACGTTCTGAGCTCTGATGTAAAACAGAAATCCTGAATTCGCTGACGTATTCAACGATAATAAAAGATAAAATCGGAAAAAAGGTAAAAAGTTGTTTTGATTTTACCATGATAACGATCGATAAGACTGAAACGGCGCGCACGGGATACTTTAAAAAGATTTTATATTGCATCCATAGCTACGCAAATAAGGATACAGTGTGTGTAGTAATTTGTATAAGTAAAAATGGATATTTTACTATTAGAAATTAAACAATTGTGGTGTTGCACGAATCCCTTCATGAAAGGTTGATTATTCACTTATGCTTTGTTTGGCTGAAAATTGAAACTGGAAAGCTGATGAAACTTATTAAATGTGTATCTTAATGCCATCGAAACATAGATTATTAACCCTATAAGGAATTTCTCAATATGGTTGTGTTCTTGAAACTACAAAACACTCATCTCGCAGCGATGGCTGCATTATTGAACATTGTTGGATTAGGTATTGTATCAGCTTTTACTGCATCAGCTAGTATTGATATGAAAAGACCAGGAAGCAGGTTTTCCAACATAACAAGCAACCAAATATCTTGGATAGCTAGTCTCCCGAGCACGACAGCAATTTTTGGTAATTTGTTTTCAGGTGAGCTTGTTTAGCTATTCATGCATATTTTGTTATTTATAAATCGTTTAACGTATTTTACTTATACGCCTCTGGGTAGCCGCGCCGTAAGGAAAATAAACAATTTTCTCCAACCGTGGCTTTCGCATACCGCTACACCTCAATATTTGTTATTTACAGTTTGTAAAAAAAGAAGTTTGTTAACTTTCTCCACCTTAAGCCTACTTCTTTTTTCACTAACTATCCCACCAGTTAAGGAAAAAACTCTTTCTGATAGGACGGATGTCGCCATCAAGGACAAATACTTAGCTGCACTGTTATTTTTCTTAATTTTTACTATGGTACTGTTTTCATTCAAAAATAAAACATCGATCGGCTCCAATAAATCGATGGTAAATACATCGATGTCGCTTCCCTACTTACAAGTGAAACATTAGTCAAAATTTTAAACAGTAGTTTCTTTAGCGTTTCTGTATAGGAATGTGATAATTTCTTTAGCATAAAGGACGGGCCACGGTAGCCCGATTGGAGGAACAACGGATTGGTAACTGGAGGTTTAGGAGTTCGTACCCAACCAAAGCCGTCGTGTCCACGTTAAATCTGTCGTGGTCTCAAATGTTCTCATTTTGACGTGATGTTGAAGTTTGGATTGTGAGGGGCCAGCTCAGATGGGACCTCGTCATCTGACCGTGATTCAAAATTACGTGGTGTTATCCTTGGATCTTTGCCTTCAAGTTTGATCCTGTACAGTCGCCAATAGCCCGTTGTCTTGCTCCATGCTACGTTAATTAAAATACCTGCTTTAGCATGAAGGTTAGATTCTTTGTTGAGAAACACAAAAGTAGAATTTTCATTTCTTAGTTTTCTTTAAACTCTATTTTTTGACTTAGTGTTTTTCACTTGTAAGTTGACAAAATGTTCTAGTGCATATTGCATACGTTTTAAATATGTAGACCGAAGATATGTTCTAGTGCGCATTGCATACGTAAATTGACGAAAACAACCCTTTCAGGGGTTAGGAATCCACCCCCTTCAATTGGTTAAGGTTAGAAATGTAAACATTCTAGAAACATTAAAACAGCTGAAGGTATATAAATATTCCCCCATTTGGTATGCTGATGGAGTGTTTCCCCCGTCCCTAGGAGTGTTCTTTACTCTACAAATCTACACCGCTTGACCAATCCACATCATATTTGAATCGTTTGTTTGAGAAACCCCATAAGTCAGGTGAGAATAATTTTTGGGAAAACAAGAAAAAACTGTTTCTGCGTTAGCCGACCACCTCTATATTATTATTTCGAATAAAATGTATTGTCTGGAGCTAAATACAATCTTTGTGCGCAATGGATGTCTCAAAAGATAAATAATTAAATTATTATAGATTTTAAAGGTGATGACTTATGGGGTTTCTCAAATACATATACTTTTGACAAAAAGTAATTACATTCTAAACTGTATAAAATAAAAAGTACACTCACTACACCTAAAAATGTATACTAAAACAAGTAGAAACATTAAATAAATATGAAACACAAATAAGATTATTTAGTTCTATGAATAAGAGTGGTATAAATGGTGAAAAATAAAATTTATTCATCATTAGTGTAGTTCTCTGGCAACTCAGAATCAGATGTAGGACACTGGTGAACTATCTCTTTGTAGAATGCCTGCATGTTTTCTTCATCTGGGATGTATTGCATCAGTTAATTTATGTCTTCAATTTTTTTTCTTATTGATGGGGATTTTCCCACTTGGATATACTGGTTCATTAGGGAGTGATAGAGGCAGCTTTTTACTGTTGTTAAACCGAAAAGTGTGGCTGCAAAATCCATCATTAAAAGGTTTGGCGATTTCAACATCCTAATGTTTGAAAGAGTGTGAAAACTGCATGAACTGCGAGATTTTAAAAGCGACTTTCTCATCCTTTGAAACTTTACGCCTATAAGTCACTTTTTCTTGAAATCGAATTTTCGGTAAAACTGTCACTGACTTATGGGCTTTCTCGAATAAACGAAAACTTTCAACGGGCCAACTCTATGTAGAATGACCTGACTCGTGGAGTTTCACTTCTAAAAGATGCGTCTACCTTTGAAGAATAGATTTTTACCGAAAACTCGATTTCGACTAAAAGTGACTTAAGGGGTTTCTCAAACAACCGATTCATTTGATACACTTATTCTTTAAAATCCTTAGGGAAACATAGGGTACTTATTAACCACCATTCGGTGGGATTTGTCTTGGGTCTGCAGAGGATAGAAACAATTCGAAATCCCCATAGAAAAAACATTGAGTAATATTGCGATCAATTACAATCAATTCAACCAAAGCAACGCTGGATAATTCTGCTAGTTTTATCTATAAATATAAATAATAATTTTATTTTAGTAAATTTTTAATTCATAGCTTTAAACGTAATTCACCAAAGCGTGGTTTAATGTATTAAAAAATACATTTGCAGAATGTACTACCGATTATATTTGTATATGTATAAAATAAAAATCTATTTTTCAATATTTCTTGTTTTTAAAATGATATTACAAAAAGAATATGGCTTAATACAAAAGCTCATAACCTTCGGAAGTCTATTTGTACAAAGGTGGTTAAGCTAGCAGGGAAAACTTGCCAAACTCAAAATCAGGAATGGCGATCGCCATAGGTGATTCTTTGTTTCGCCATCTCGAAATCACTACTATGGCTTCCAACATCGAACGATAAACTGCTAGAAGCCAGAACCTACGCTAAAGACGTTAATTTACCTACCCCATAATTTAACGAAAAGACTCGTCCAACATCACGTGACTGAAATGCCAAGTAGTCGGAGCCGAACTATAATTTCGACCACAAATTCGATTCGCGAACGCAATCACGTGGTGCAAAATCAAGCCGTTGGCAAACAGCAAATAAAAATTAACCTTCCTCGAAGCCGCATTAGAGAATTTTATATAGGTAGTTAATCAACGTCGGCACTAGAGAAACACAACGGGCTATTGGCGACGATCCGGAATCAAATCTTAAGGCAAAGGTCCAAGGACAACAATTTTGAACCTCAGTCAGATGACAAGAACACCTGAGCCGGTACCCAATTCTCCACACTTCCACACCACGCCTACGTGAGGACATTAGAGGTAATGACAGATTTAATGTGCACCAACCTTCGTGTACACGACGATCTTTGACTAGACCAAGTTCTGAACTCGCAACCCTCCGAGAAATGTATGTAGACTCAATTCTACTGTCTTTTTGTTTCGGAATACACATACGTATTTATTTATTTTTATCCTTTAGGGTACCTGTCTTTGAAATATGGAAGAAAAGCTGTTCTGATGTCAGTATCCGGACCTTTCGTGGCGAGTTGGTTAACAATAGCTTATGCACCATCTATGGCATGGATTTACGTAGGCCGTCTGTTAGCTGGACTATGCGGTGGGATATGCACTGTAGCAGTTCCAGCGTATGTCATCGAGATTTCATCAATTGAAATACGTGGGTTGCTGGGATCCTGTTTTCAAATCTCGTACACGATAGGAGTTCTTATTGCAATGACATTTGGTATTATCTTCAGATGGTCGTGGCTTGCGATTGCAGGGGCGTTTTTCGCTACATGTGCGGCTTTTATGATGTATTACATGCCGGAATCACCACCTTGGCTCATTGCTAATGACAAAAGAACAGAAGCATTAGAAAGTATTGTTTTTCTCAGAGGAAAAGACATTGACACGTTGGAGGAATATGCGATGGCATCTGATCATATTGACGAGCAGCACTGCCAACATTCTTTCGTCAGTCAATTTCAGAAACCCGAGATATATAAGCCGATAGCCCTGTCAATAGGCTTGGTGTTTTTCCAGCAATTCTCAGGAATGAGTGCTTTAATGGCCTACACAGTAGAGATTTTTGAACATGCAGAAAGCTCTGTAGATCCTTCAATCGCTGCGGGAAGTGTTGCTGGTGTACAAGTTGTGGCAACCATTATAGGAAGTAGTCTTATGGACAAAGTTGGACGCACAACATTATATACAGTATCCGGTATTTTCGTCACATTAGGACTAGTTATTCTAGGCATTTACGGAATAATAGCTAAGAACTATGTTTTGACTGCACCAGTTTATGGTTGGATTCCTCTTATTGGATTTATAATTTTTGTAGCTTCGTTCTCGCTAGGATTTGGGCCTATACCATACTTGATGACTCCTGAATTCGTACCTCTTCATATTAGAAGTGCAGTTTTGGCTGTTGCTGGCGTATTTTCATCAATTTTTCTGTTTATAGTGACCAAAACTTTCGACGATTTGAGGTACTTTATTTCAGATTACGGTATTTATTGGGTTTATGGATTTTTCTCGATGTTAGGTTGCTTATTTTGCTGGCTTTGCTTACCAGAAACTAAAAGGAAAACAATTCACGAGATACAGAATTCTTTCATGCATAAGGAAGAAACAAGCCAGTTACTAATAAATGAGAATCCAGATTAAATATTTTAAAATCGAATTTGAAAAATGGTTGTTTAAATAAAAATATGCAGGAATAGACTTTTTCATAATAGATACGAATTTTTATACAGTTTAGAACTTGATGGCTTCATTAAGAAAGTGTTTCAATGTTTTGTGTATACAGCTCAGAGAGAACACTGAGCATTTTATCTTTCTTTAAAAACAGTCTTTAATACGGTCTCATTGAGCAATATGTCAAAATAAGATAACGCACAGTAAAAGTTTAAATAAATACCTATATTTTAAATTGTAGGCAAATGATCAAACACACACTTATTTTTCTCACGAAAATCTAAATTATTTTCAAGCAGAAATTCCTGCAAGGTTTCAGATTCGGTATAGCAGACTTATTTTATCATCATAAACCATCAAAAATTTATGCATGTAATACATATAAGTAAAATGTTAATTTTTAACATAAATATATCAAACATACACATTGCTGAATTACTTTTACAGTTCAATAATAATAAAACTAATGTTACCCATAGTTAAATGTAAAAGAAAATATTGACAAATTAATGTTATTATATATTAGTATCCTTCATAGTGTATACCCTTCGCATCCATCAATTTTTACATTTCTTTATCATTCAGGATTTTTATTAAATTCGTATATTCATCATTTTTTAAATTGAATTTCTTTAAGTAAATCATATTCGTAATGTAAATCAAGTTTTACGATATTCGTAATTTATCACTTTTTTATTGTATTTCATTAAGTAGGGTAAGGTGGGGTAATTGTAAACAAAATGTATATGTTCACTTTCAAACCCTATTTTCAAACTCTTGATAAATTAAATAAACATTGTTCACCCTACTAAACTAACCTGTCACTATTCTACTTTGATATTTAATGAGTACGAAGATTCCAGAAAAGAAAATTAATACCGTACTCCGGCTGTTTACAATTACCCTGCGTGTTTCCAATTACCCCTGGAAGTAGGGGTAATTGTAAACAAGGATTTTCCTCGTGATATTGAATATTGAACAAGTGACAGCATGAGAAGTAGTCATGGCAGTAGAAGGAACTCCAATAGTATTTTTACCCTTGTAATACCATGCTTACAATAACCCCGTTTTGATCTTTACGTATACCAAATACTCCCACTTGTTCCCCCCAAAAAATATAGGGACACTTCAAAGTTGCATTGATCATGAGGTGAACTTCCAAGAATACATAAGAATAAATGATTCAAACATTTACTGAACAAAGAATGTATTTAGTGTAAAGAACAGAAAATTACAAATTTAATAATTAAAAATACAAACTAAAAATTGAAAAATACAATCTTAGATACCAAAAAACAAACACACATCACATTTCTTACACATTAACAGTGCCCTCAAATTGGAAAATTTCTTTACGGTCTTCTTTGCTACAGGTTGGAGTAGTAAAATTGCTTTGACATGGGCTTTGGTAATATAGAATTAGTCTTTTTGAACCACAACGAATTTAGTATATGCATTATCGATGCATTTGAGACCGGTGATCTCAAACTCCTCTTTTGAAACAACATCCACCCTTCATACATACGAAAAATGGGTTTTCTTTCTCCCCCCCCCCTCAACATCTACAAGTAGAAAGGTAGTCGTTTCAATGTCTTCCCATGACTGGCTCCAAAATATTTAACTTACCCTACAAGCTAGTCTTCTATATTGAATGTTTGGAGAACTTCAAACTCTTCACCGTCAATGTTAGTCAATTCTTTCAATAGTTCATCATCCTCGCTATCCTCGAGTTCTGTTTTCCTTTCCATTTGCTTCTTTCTTGGTTTCTTGCTTAATTCTGGCTTTTTCACTATCTTCTCACTAGGCTTCCTTTTGTTATTTTTCTCTTCTGCTGCCTACTTCAAGCGTGACAGTACTTGGTTAGTTGTAAGAACTTATCCATATGTGTGAAGTTTTAGTAAATCAGTCTTCCTGCTCCCTAATAACATGCAATAAAAATAAATTCAAACGTATTAAATACGATTAAATAGAAAATTACACGGAAAAACATATTGGTTTTCCATCCAAATTGAACGGAACTATTGTCAAAGTTATGTTTACAATTATCCCGTCCTTTGAAAATATGGGGTAATTGTAAACATTCAACTGTAGGTGCATTCAAGTTCCCAGAAGCAAAATTCAATGCTTTCTGTTCGATAGAAATATAACTGACCGTAATAAAGAATTGGAACAACATACCTTTCAATATATCATGGAGGGCAGCAGGAAATGCAGCACACAGAAACTTTAAAACCCAAACTTTCAAACCGTAAATTTTTCTACTAAACATATTGCTATCAGTTGTGGTTCAAAGAAATATGCGATCACCATATTGCATCCTCAGGGCTGCCAGCTTTCATGTTTCAAAACTTTTTAGTTTTTCGGAATCCCACGTGGGAGCTTGTATAACTCGTTTACAATTACCCCGCCTGACCTTAATACATTTCGTAATAAGACAATTTATAGTAAGTTTTAGCATAGTCCAAATGCAACACTTTTAAATTGTATTTTATTAAGTTAACCATATTCGTAATAAGTCAATGTATGTTATTTTTACCCTATTTGTAACTCATCACTTTTCTAAATTGAATTTCACTAAGCTAACCAAATTTGTAAGGTCAAAATACGTAAGGTTTTACCACATTCGTGAATTCATAGTTTTTCAAATTGTGCATTTCATAAAGTTTTTTTTTACCACTCAAAATAGAGATACTTTAGTATTAGTTCTTATTGCATCTTGAGATTTTACATTTTCTTGTGAGATTTAAACTTCTAGTCTTCATATTTAATTTTAGGTAAAGCTTAGTTTAATCTATCACATCTTTTATCGTACACATTACCTAAATTTTACTAGATCTTTTACTATATACTACAACTGACTTTTAGTCACACACAGTACGATTTTATCGAGTTTGGTTATAATACCAAACAAAGGTACAAAATATTTTTATCCTTAAAGTTCATTGACTAGGTTTTATGGCGCAAGGGTGCACATGGACAAGCTGCACCAAACACAAGACACACAAAGTCAAGTAATGGACAAACACACGGAAAAGAAAACTTGACTGATAACAGAAAACAGAACCTAAATTTTACTAGAACTTTTACTATATACTACAACTTTAAACTTTTAACTTGGTTTCTTTGCCATGTGTTTGGCGCAGATTGGCCAATATCTGGCTCTTGCGCCATTAAAATTCAATCAATGAACCAACTAGATACAATTTGCGATTAAAAGTTTACTGTGGGAGAATAGCATTCTTTCAGTGCACATCTTTTTTATTGCCATTTTATTTGCAGCATATTTTCAAAAGAGCAGCTTAAGCGTTCTTTAAAAAACATTAACGCGATCACTTAAGAAAATTACAGTCATACTACTTAATTTACTCCGCCAAAATGTATGCCTGCGAGTTGAATTGTCACTTTCGTGACCCATAATTCAAACACCTCTTTGATGAATGGTGTCTTGACCCGTGTTAAAGTGGTGCTGAAGCATACTTACGATGATGTAGTGCTGATTTGGGATGTGTTTTTGATTCATCGTGCCCATGGGCAAAAAAATGGGAGAAGCGAAATTAAGCTTCATGAATTACTGAGTTAATATCATGTCGTCATCCGGATATTTATTTTAAGGTAACTCTTTATCAAATAACAGATTTAATAACTTTATCAGTAAATTAAACAAACATTGCTTCCAACGCAATGCAATTTGTTCTTCAAACGCGGTTAGTTTCCCTCTTAAAGGGGTCATAGTTTCCTTTCTGTCATGCTATTTAGAGATCCAATTCCAGATTACTTTAGTAACTCTGAATCAATTGAACAGACTTTTAGTCACACACAGTATGATTTTATCGAGTTTGGTTATAATACCAAACAAAAGTACAAAATATTTTTATCCTTAAAGTTGATTGACTAGGTTTTATGGCGCAAGGGTGCACTTGAACAAGCTGCACCAAACATAAGACACACAAAGTCAAGTAATGGACAAACACACGGAAAAGAAAACTTGTGTGTGTGTGACTGATAACAGAAAAAAGAAATACACTCTGGTTAAGTAATCGAACCTGAGCCACCTAGAACTCGCAGGCACTTTCACCTTGAATATTGCATTTAAGCTCATATTGAGAATTTAGGAATTCGCCGAAAAGAAGTAAGAAAATTAAAATATATGCTTTATTTTACCCACAGAGTATTTGTAAAAATTTTATGAATGAGTGAAGACTACCTTGTAAATTCAATATTTCGTGGAACTGAGGTTCTATTTCTGGAAGAAAAGTAAAAACTGTCGAACCACACCATCCGATATTATGAACACAAAATAACATTCCACAATAAATATTTCTCTTGTTATTTTGACTCAAGTCGAACCATAAAATAAAAGCCTAGGATAAACCTGGAAAAGGTAATGTTCAATTTTAGATTAAAATCGTGGGTGAAAAAACAATTGCATAAAATAAACTGTCAATAAAAAAATTTCAGGTGAATTCGACGTTTATTTTTTTAAATTTAGAATATAGGAATCAATTTTAATGACATTACCGCACTTGGTTAAAATCAGGTAGCGATCAACTACTTTTAAAGTTATCCGTGAATGTAACTTCGGTTTCAAGTTTTTCATTAAAAAATAATTATTGAATTATTATTAATTTATAATAAATTGTAACTTAATTAATTATTGTAAATGATAATTAATTAACAAAATTAACAGGACACAAAAAGTAAATGAAAAGTATATTTATCCTAATATTTTAAGATTATACTGCCTTCTACATTTTAAATACATAACTTTTGTCTCGGATAACTTTTATTTCGTCCTAGTTCCCCTATGGTAGCAAATCTTTTTATGCGCGTGTGCCAAAAATTTACAAATATTCATTGTATTGATGACTTGCCCGGCAGTTTGTAATGAGAGATAACAATAGAAATGTTTTAGCAGAACTTTGAGACAATTAAAAACAACAACATTAATTTCATAAAGATGAACTCGTAACAGGGCATACACATTGATATACAAATTAATGATATTTTTGGCTGTTGTACATTGGATGTCAAATGCTTTATATCTGGTTCATATTTCGTCACTTTTAGAGAAAAAAGAGGCCTAACTGCATTTAACAGTCATTCTGTTTCTTAAACTATCTTTTATAAAATTCATTTTGGAAATAACGAATCCCAAACATATAAAGACGAGAAAATTGATAATATAGCTGTCGCTAGAGTTTTTAAACCAAAGATTTCGGGAACGGATTTCCAAGTTCTCCTTATTATCTCTTCCGCAATTCAGTAACCGTCGAGTATTCTAAGTATTAAAAAACTATCGAATAACGAAACATTTTTTTAGGAAGTATCTTGTATATCTTGCCCTGAAGTATCTTCATAGAGTTCTAAGCCTAATTTGATGTCAACATCATAGAACTAAGTCGGTTGCATTCTGACATAGGTAAACCCATGGAATACAGTAATCCTCGAGTATTCTAAACGTTAAACATCTGGATTGATCCCGGATCTTTGCCAATAGCGCGTAGTGTTGGTTCCAGTGAGATGTAAATTTATCTAGCAACCTAAATATTAAAAACTTTTGACTAATGAAATTGTTTTCAGAAAGTTTCTTGTCTTTTCCTCGATCAAGTTCTAATTTGATGTCAACATCATAGAACTAAGTCGATCGCATTCTAACTACCGTGAACCTCCTATGAATCCAATAATCCTCGAGTATCCTAAATATTAAAATCTTTTGAATAAGGAAACTGTTTAAAAATTAGCTTGCTCCTTTTCCCGATAGTTAAAGTCCTGATTTGATGTCAACATCATGAAACTAAGTCGATTGCATTCTGACGTCCGTTAAACCTCCTGTGAATCCAGCAATTCTTGTTCTTTCAACCACCTGTTGTGAGGTTGGAAGAAAAAGGCGCAGAATAAGACAAATGGGGATGCCTCGCTGCTGTCCACAATATTAACGAGGGAGGTGGGAAAGGAATGAACTCGACTACAAAATAGCTTGTACGCTTAACAGATGTTTTATCTGATGAGTTGATAAAACATTTTTGGGTTTCACTCCCTATATATAGAAGTAGCGTATGACGAAAGGTTGCTTTTCTAGTGGACAGTCGCCAACCGTTTTTGTCTGGATTTTTATATTTTGCTAAAATTTTGTTTTCCGAACACTGGCACAGTTCATGCGATTGGTTTGTAAATTGGATTTTATGGCGAAAGCTCCAAAAACGGGTAAAATGCGCTAGTTTTTCTTGTTCGAATTTCAATTTAATCAGTTTTCCGAATATGTAAAAAATTAAAAAACATGCATAAAAATTGATGATTATAACATAATAGACACTGGTATGGTTCTAAAAGTTTTTCTTTGGTTTTATGGCGCAAGGTCCCAAAACGAAAAAGACAAACCAATTTTAAAATTCTGTATTTGAATTGAATCAATTTTCCGAATACACAAACAATTGAATGCATTCACAAACCAATTGATTGTAACATAACTGGTTTCGTTCTTATTGTGTGCTTAGTTGATTAATTAGGTTTGATGGCGCAAGGTCCTAAAACAGAAAAGCTGGGCCAGTTTTATAGAACGAATTTGGATTGAATTAATTTTCCGAATAATTTTTAGAAATTGAAAAACATTCATAACAACTACTGATTGAAACAAAATGAATGAAAAATTAGGCTTACTAAGCTGAACTATACACAGATGCAACCTCAAATCAGGCTGTAAGAGCAAAAAAGGAGGAAATGCAAGAACTAGATTTGGTAGTATAGCTTTGATGATTTTGGTCCCTGGTAGGTAAGTATTTTTAATTAACGTCGCACTGGAGCAACACAATGGGATATTGGCGACGGTGCAGAATCAAAACCGAAAGGAAAGATCCAAGGCCTCGTTATTTTGAACCACGGTCAGATGACGAGGTCACACCTGAGTTGGTACCACACGCTCCAAACTTCCACACCACACCAACGTGAGTATATTTGAGCAGACGACAGATTTAACGTGCACCAGCTCCCTTTACACTCAGCGGTCGTTGGTTGGTTCAAATTCGCAACCATCCGGTTGCAAATCCGTTACTCTTCTAACCGAGCCATTACATGTCTAGGGACAGTTTTTAAAAGCGCTACGTAAAAGTGAGTGCATATTTGAAAAACGTGGTCTCTAATTGAAAATGACCAATGGAAACTAAGACTTAAGTTTCAAAGCGTTTCAACGTTTCAGTCATGTTTTTTAATTCTGCATTTCAGAAACTATTTTCAGTTCGTTTGTGGTGTTACGATTTGCAGAACTTGATTCATAAGAGCTTCATACGAAGTAATTACATGTTGATAATAGATACGTAATGGTGAAACATTAGTCGTCCCCTAAAGTGTTTTAAGTTAACACGTTTTTTTTTTTTTTTTTTTTTACTATAGACACAGTAAGCTAAAAATAGTTATAAAAACGAAAGTTAAAAACGAGAACTTCCAGTACAGCAAAAAACAAAACAAAAAAAACTTAAAAACCTGCAGTCTTAATGGAATGTCATCTGTAAACCCTGAACAAGCACTGAAATTCTTAGGTAATTTCACTTGCAGCACACAAAACTGAAAACTGCTCGCCACACAATTCCGGAAACAGTACAATCACGATTTAAGTCTTCTTTTTCCAGTGTGGTTATAATATTGTACTATCATATAACTTTTACGGCCGTATTCCCAAGTCCGAGTTAATCCGCGGATCAACGATAATCCCCGGACTATCGAAAAAACCGTAATCACAATGCCTTATCCGTGGTTCAAATCGCCGTTTTAGTATTACATTTCGATCCTCCGATATCGGCGAAGTAACTCCCGGTTGAGTGTTACTAACTAACTAACTAACACCGACACACACTCTCGTGCCTAGATGGGTTGAGTGTTACGCATGCGCAGTACTATCTTTTTACGAACGAAACAAAATGGACGACACACTTCATTTTGTGCTAAATTACAGTATTCTTGCAACGACGCGCATTTAACTAATCTTATATGAAACGAAACAAGAACGTGATTAATTTTCTATAAAATAGATATGCCCAGATGTGTGTTCTGGTTGGAACTACTGTATTCTGGCTCGCCAGAGTAGAACCCAATGAGAAAGCGAACGTTAGTATTGGGTGAGCAACGCACTGGTTTCTCAAGGTTCGAGTTATGTTGCTCTAGTACGACGTTAACTAAAATTACCATTGCCATTACCATCAAGGTTCGAATAAAAGAATTTATTGATATTTAACATTAATCTATTTACACGTTAGCTGAAGAATACACAAGAGAAGGCAGTCGCCCGCGAGCGGGAGGAACAGGCGCCTCGCGTCAGAAAGGAAATTTTTTGCTTACTTTTTCTTTTCTGCAAATGATATTCAACAGAATATGACCCTGGCAGCTGCAAATTTCTCGTGATATAAAAATGGTTTTGTTGATTTATTACGAAAATCAAAGAAAATTGACAATGCAAGTATGTTGCTTCACTTTACACCAACAAACACCTTTACTGACAGGTACAAAGATAATTGGATTACATTCATTTGTCAAAACATAGTGTACAATTCTTTTTTGCAAAATTTAAGTTTGCATAAAAATCCAATTTGAAATTAAATACTTTTGTATTTCTTTTTCCAAACCCAAATTAAAATGCCGTATGCGTTCTATTTAATCACAATTTGGAATCAATTCTGCCGGCGAAGTAAGTGTTTGATTCCGGCGTCGTAACAAATATAAATACCACGTGATCGTGAGAAGACGATAGTAGCCAATAACAGCGAGCGTATCGTTTTAATCCTGGATCACTTAACCTGCCGTTTGAGAATACGGTTCTTGATGATCCTCGATTTAACTCTCACAAGCGGATCAGCTTATCCACGAGTTAACTCGAAACTTGCGAATAAGGCCGTTAGTTTCCCAAACGTTTTGCTCTACCGTCTCCTTTTCAAAGACAATTTTCTTCGACTAACCCTCTGGAAATTTATCTCAACTAATAATAATTGCAATTGTAGCTGTGCATGTTTTTAAATTTCACCAAAATATTTATGTAGCTGTGTGTGTAAATTAAGTATTTCGGAAAGCTAGCTTGGGAAACAAAGCAACTTGGAACTTCAACTGTAAAGCTATTTATTCAAATGAAATTACAAAAATAAATTGTACTACGCAAACACATCATATTACTCACTATAAGTTAGAAATTAATATCGATCATAATCAATAAAACTAAAAATAATCACTAATTCTAGAAGGATTAACCTGATATGCTACCAATTTTATGTAAAATGGCTTTATTTTTGTCAGCAGCATCCTTAAATCTCCAGTCAAGTATTCGCAGTCGTTTTCCCTTTTCCCTTCTGAAAGTTGACTGTCTTGATGAGGAATCTCGTCAGCAAAACTGACCAGATCTTAATGGACAAAGCATCTCATCATTCGAAGAAAACTGACCTAATATTGATATCGTCATCATGAAATATCGGCACCATCTTGATGTGATATGGCGTCATTGTCAAAATTGTTCGGATCTTGTTGGACGAGATATCTCGTCTAAATCGCTTGGAGGATTAAGACTAGCTCCACTCTAAATCCACGTTCAACCAGACAAGATTGAAAAACAATAAACAAATTTAAGTCTGAATTGCGCGTAAATACATACATGCTAACTCGCTTGTTACGACCTGTAATTTTGATCTTAGATCGATCAATTGTAACTAATATTTTAAAAAGTATAATTCTTGCGGCAATACATCAATGTAGTGAGTGTGTCTCGGTATGGCTTAACTCTCCCAGTGGTTTTGACAAGATATCTCGTCCATGAAGATCCGATCAGGTTTGCTAATGACGAGCGTCATCAAGATATTGCCTATATTTTTATGATGACGAGTTGTAGATCTGTTCAGTTTTGCTAATGACGAGACACCTCGCCGAGGCTACAACCAAAATAGAGACTAAATAAAAAAAGCAGTTCAATCTTTAGGAAAGGCAATAAGTTGCCAAGGTTGAAAACCTGCCACGATATTAACGATCAATGGGCGGATCTGAGTATGATACATAGTTTAAGACCTACCTCGTATATCTTGCTTTTTTAAACCCACGTACTTAGGTACATTTTTTACTCCACACCTTACCAAGTGATCATCGTTACCGTCTATTTACTCAAAATCGAGCTTCTGCTGATTGGGATTGTGGTTTGAGGGGGGAGGGGTATAAAAATAGAGCTGACAGTGATGGAAATTTTAGCTTCTTATCAGAAGCAGCTATACGTTACGCTTCCAGGCAGTCAAGATTTTTCAAGATTGCCTAAATTGCTCTGTGATATTGCAGTAGCTATCTATACAGTAAAGTAAATCGAGGGGAAATTAGTGTGTTACCTTCCATGTTTTGCCAAGGTTACGCACAAAACCTGTTACTGATAGGTTGTGTTTCATTACCTCGGTATGTTTGATTGATATCCGTTTAATACAGCGAGGAAATGTCTTTCAATGTCTGAAGTCCGTTGTTTTAATTTATGCGCTTTCTGAGTTATAAATCATTGATCATTTTTTTTTAATCCAGTGAAGAATTCCTTCTTCACAACACTCAGACTGGACACCTCACCATTTCCCCTACAATTAGTAAAATTTCAATTCCGTTTCCAATATGGAAGAATTTCTGTTTAAACTCAAAGATCTCGTCACTCTTCAAAAGAGTGGTCACCGTGCATCAATGTTTTTTCTCACCGCGCTAGCAACCTGCAAGTTGTGGGTAGTTTTCTTTTGCTCGATGGAGTTCGAGTCTGGTGATCTATATCTGGCCAAATCATGTGCTGGAATTTTCCAGAATTTCCTTTTCCTCCTCAAACCAATCGTGAACAAAATGGGCCCGGTGACACGGAGCATTACCATCCTTGAACATCCTATCATTGTTGGCGTAAGTGAAGTCCATGAAGGACTAAAAATGGTCACCAAGAAACTGAACAGAGCGATCTGCAGTCAATGAACGGTTCAATTTGACGAGAGGACACACACACACAATTCATGCCAGCTAAATACTCACTACACCACTATTAAACTACCACCAGCTTGTAAAATGTCTTGTCGACAAGTTGGATCCATGGGATTTGTGCCACTCCCAAACTCAACCGTCATCTCGTACCGCTGATACCGATGATGTGCCACGAATAAAAGCACTCTTCTGCTGTCATATCCCATCAAAGACAAATTTCGCTTCACGGACCTCACAAAAATTCCTCTAGTGCGTCCCACATTGAATGTGACAGTCAGTTCAAGCAGCGTGGTTCGTCTGTTAGCACGGACACTTGCTCAGACTTCGCTGGTCTCGATACATTCTTGGTTTACCTGACATGTGGAATGAGGAATCTTAAAAGTTTCAACAACTTCCGAAACGCTATGCTTCATGCGTCGAGCTCTACCATTCCACGTTCAAACTCGGTTAATTCTAGTCGGGTAGCAGTTATCTCGTTGTTAAACGTTTTATAAGACATCCAAGAGTCCAACTTACAGCGCTGATAACCATCTGACTCTTCATACCCTTTTAACGCGATGCGAGCGCCACTTGTAAGTTTGCATACGGCTATCGTCCTATAATATCCTGTGTCGGTGTATATTCACTGAAGTTATAGCAGTCATAAAGTCATGAAGAGTATGAAAATTGTTACATTTTCGTACTTTGATATTTCGCTTTGCAATCGTGTTTTGATACATGAGGGTTATTTTGACCAGGGCCTACGGCTTAAACAGGATTCCAAATCGCTATACACCATGCCCAGACCGGTATTCAAACCCAGAGGTTTTTGAACAGAGAGAGGGCCACATATATTAGGTTGAAAGATTATCGCAAGCATAAGAGAGCAGTTCCCGTGAATGGAGCCCACATTGGTACATCTCCTTTAGCTGCGTATGGACTTCACGGACCCGAGGTACTCTAGTGATCTTTTCATTTCCCATAGGTTTACTGTGTTTAGTAAATACGAAGGTGCAGACTCAGTATGCCCAAGCGATCTTTCTCTAATTCTTCCCTTTTTCTTTTCACAATTACTTGGCATTGTCTTCTGTTTCACGCAACTTGACCAGGTATGACCATTGCCCCATAAAACCCAAAACCAACCCCAAGGCACTGCTACTGCCATATTGTTTCTAATATGTCTTTTAGCGTATTCAAAGTGTCTTGGTAATCTGTCAACACTGAGTGAGCTTCTTACCGCTCCGTAATACGCGTTCTGCTAGGTGAAACAAAGAGGCATGGATAGGGATAATTTCTACAGACACACTCAACTGATAGGTTGACACACTCAACTGATACATACAACGGACATACACACACACTGAACTGATAGGTTATGGTTACTAATAAAAGTTACTGTCTTTAGTAAACACAAGGATTGCGCTCCAAGAATACCCAAGCGATCTCTTTCTGCATTCATCCCATTACTCTATTTCCTAATCCCTCGTTTTCCCCTTTGCGACATTTTTTACTTCTGTTTGGCGCAGCTAGGCCAAATATGGTCCTTGTGCCATTGAACTCCAAACAATCAATCAACCTATGAATGGGAGCGGATTTTAAAGCTTTGGAAAGAAGCTAAACTTCTTAATATCAGATTTCACTTGTAGTCAGTTAGGTAGGCAGTTAATTGAAATTACGTTGCCCTGGAGCAACACAATGAGCTATTGGCGGAAGTCCGGGATTTATCCCAAAGAGAAAGATCCGAGGTCAACACCTCGTAATTTTGAGCCACGCACTTGTTGTCGGGAGATCACGTTTTACTGTCCTGTCTATTGTTGGAAAGTTTAAGACTTCTCACACTTGCATAATCAACTCTCTCTAGTCGACCTCCTCTCATCTCCTGTGTTGACAAGCGGTTAGAGGAGCTTGAGATAATTAGGCTTCTTGTTATAGGACTAAATCATTGAGAGCTCCTTGTTATAGAACTAAACCATTGATAGCTCTTTATTATAGAGCTAAGAAATAAAGGAGTAACCTTTTCTGTGACTGCGGTAAAAATGCATGATGGCCAAGCAGGCTTCTTTTATAAACTTACTTGGGATATTTCTCGTCAATGAGAAGAATCAAGATCTACGTTTAGCCTGCCGGAAAAAGTACCAGAATGAAAATGAGCATAATTAAATTTTTTCTCCAGTGTACTTCACAAGCTTCTACGTTAGTCTGTATAAAATCTATCTATATATAAACCTAGGGGGCTACGCCCCCTAATCGCCTACGCTAGAGCTCTGTGTATGTCTATTACTTAAAATTGTATGTCTTGTGTGTGGCACAGCATGGCCAAATATGGCCCTTGCGCCTTAAGTCCTCAATAAACCAATCTCAGATCTTTCCCTTCAGAAATGTCGTCATCTTACCGTGATTCTAAATTACTTTGTTGTCCTCGGATCTTTCCCTTCGGGGTTGATTCTGGACCGTCACCAATAGCCCGTTGTGATGCTCTAGAGTAACGTTAACTAAAAAAAAAATACCAAAATACCAAATACCCTTCGGGAATGATCCCGGACTGTCACCGATACTCGTTTTGTTGCTCCAGTGAAACGTTAATTCAACTACCTTCCTTCCTGCTAGACTTTACTTACCGAAAGGGTAGGTAGGTAGGTAGCTAATTAACATTGGACTGCAGAAACACAACGGACTATTGGCAATGGCCCGGGATCAATCTCGAAGGAAGAAATCCAAGAACAACGCCTCTTAACTTATAACCACGATTGGATGACGAGGTCAGCACCTAAGCTGGAGCATCAATCTCCAAAATTCCACATCAGGAAAACGTGAGGACATTTGAGGCCACGACAGATTTAACGTACACCACTTCCCGTGTATTCGACGATCTTTAGCTGGAACTAGTCTCGAACTCGCAATTCTCCTGTTGCTAATCCGTGTTTCTTCCAACTGGGCCACCCCGAAAATATTTCGGACGCGGCCGAGTGAACCTCTCCTGCAAACCTCTGCATTATATTAATAAAAATGTATTCAATGACAAAGCGTTCCATTAACAAACCGAATGGGAATTGCTTCGCTTTTTTCTACAATACCAACACAACTGAAATCATTGCCCGTGCAAAGAAAACTCAGCGAGGCCTGCTATTGTGATGAGAGCTCTCTTCATTTTCGAAGAGAGCGATTATCTGAATTCGAATCTCTCACCAACTACTTTCTGACAATCATGCCATTCCGCGTTTTCGACTCTACTTGCGAGACTCATACACGCTCCAAGGAACACAAATGCAAATGAAAGGAAATTGAAGGTTTTGTGCACAAAATACACTTCACAGATGACTCCACAGCTACCTCCTCCACATTCGCAACAAGTCAAACAACTGAATTGTGGCAATTAATCTCGCAAGGGAACGAAATTAGCAACACCATGACGGAAGCATACGCCTCAAGCCACCACGCTGCTTCAAATTAGCAGCGCTTCACCTACACTTTGTATATCCTGATCATGCCCATCTTCTAAGCAGCTATTTTAACAGCTGGATACAGATCATAATACAGAGAAGAAATCTGAATACAGAGCATAAATTCACTGGTTGTAAAAATACTACTTTATTGTACGGCTGTTTAACGCTCCTGGTGGTTGTCTCGACGAGGTGTATCGTTACTTGCAAAACTGACGAGATGTCTCGTCATTTGGAGAAAAAACTATTCAGATTTTGATCTCGTCGTAATAAAAAAATCGGCAATGTCTTAATATCTCGTCAATAGCAAAATTGGTCAGGCGTTGTTGGACAAGATATCTCGTCGAAACCACTTTGAGGGTTGAAGATTAACTTTCTTTCTGAGTAAAATATATAAATAAGCATTTTGATAGTGCAATACATCTTTCAAACAGATTACAGTATGACGAAGTGCTTCTCATGAAAATAAGCATTTATTGTCTACAAAAAGATCTCAGTTGCTGAGTTTCTGCTCTTAGCCGGGGGCCAAGGTAGCCCAGTTGGAAGAGTAATGAATTGTCAGAAAGAGTCAAGGGTTGCGAGATTGAAACTCGGTCCAGCCAAAGACCGCCGTTTACACGAGATCTGTTGGACGTTAAATCTGACATGTCCTTCCTCAAATGTCCTCCAGTTGGCACGATGTAGAAGTTTGGAGAGTGGGGTGGCAGCTAAGGTGTTGTTGTCGTCATCGACCGTGATTTAAAACTACGATACACTGTTCTTGGATCTTTCCTTTTGAGATTGATACCGGACTGTTGCCAATACCCCGTTGTGTTACTCCACTACAACGTTGCCACTAACTATCTAGCCACAACACTGTTTCACAATCTCTCTTTATTCCCTTTCATGGCATTTCTTACTTGATGTTGTCTTGTATTTGACTTAGCTTGGTCAAATATGACTCTTGCGCCATAAAACCCCCAAAACAGCTAATCAACGCTCTTGCATGCAATTCTGAAAACAATCTCCTTCTTCGTCTCTGCGGCTGTGCATGGGCACTAAATACAACTGTCGTAATGCGTTCAAAATGCGGCAATTTAATGGGCAAATGTGATGAAATGATCTCATTACCTGCAACCACTCAGCGTTTATTTGCTTTATCATCACCAGCGATTTTCTCCCAGATAGGTGTTACTCTTCACCTGTTGCTCTGCCCAGTTAACTTGAGGGATAACTGAAAATGAAGGGGGGGGGTCTTTTGCAACAAAGAGCTTCATTCTAGTTCCTAAGTGATGACTGATGATCACTGAAACACGGAGTGTGCTCGCCAGATAATTAAATCCCAGTGTTTGTTCAAGATATCCCCTCCTCCAGAGAAGCACAGAGGGCGAAGAAGATAAATCGCCCAATTCTTACCGCTGCCCCCTTTGTCTTTTCTCATTGCCGGAGCGGGGCATGTCTTTCCTCTTTGGTTATTAAGTATTCTCCCCTGCCCTCGCGACCTCGTGGTTTGGCTAGCTAATTGGAACTGTCGAAACAGCCCGTAATGATGAGACTAAGAACACGTTTAGAAGAGGCAAGAACCCCCACCCGAAAATGGACTGCGGGAACATGAAAGTTATCTGATTCGTGATTGGTGGGGAGACGTTGCCATTTATCAAGGAACAAATGCATAGACACCTCGTGGTGTTTGAAGGGACAGCGGTCGCTGTTGTGGCTCGTTATTTTTTAAGTAGCTACAAAAAAGTGGTAAAACCCACACTTGCTTTTTTCCGGTGAAAAGAAGCATTGTCTTTGGTGAAATCCTGATTGGTTCTTGGTTTAGGTAGACTCCTATTTTGCAATCGGTGCGAAATGTTCTGCACACTGGACACCACATGATTCCCATTTGCCTCACAATAAATTATTGCTTGCGAACGAGGGAATCGATTTAGTCTGTAGAATATTTTCTGTAACATCTATTCAAAAGTACACAAAGTACTTACTCCAAGGGTCTCACTCCTCGTTACCTCACAATTAATTGCCTGCGAGTGAGGTAATTGATTTAGTTCTGTAGAATATTTTCTGTTGCATCTATTCAAAGATCTGAAAAGTACTCACTGTCATTCCTCTTTGCCTCACGTTGAATTGCCTGCGAAGAGTTAATCGATTTAGTCAAGAATATTTTCTGTTACATCTATTCAAAAGTCCACTAAGTACTCACTCGAAGGGTCTAACTTTTATTTGCCTCACAATTAATTATCTGCGAATTAGGTAATCGATTTAGTTCTGTAGCAATATTTTTGTTATATCTATTCAAAAGTCTGTGAAGTACTCACTCGAAACTTCTCACTCCTCCTTGCCTCACAATTAATTGCCTGCGAGTGATGTAATTGATTTAGACTCTAGACTATTTTCTGTTACCTCTATTTAAAAGTCCACAAAGAAGATAATCTTAGAGAGTCTTTCTAAGGTAATAATTGAAATAGTTTCAGGCCAATAATATATATCGTTACTGAAGATCTGTGTTCGTGATCGGTGTTAAAAAATAGTTGGTGTTTTTCGGTTCCAGTAATGCGATAAGTTCAGAAAATATGTTATCTTGCGATTCGTGTTGGGTGTGCTTTTAAAACAAGACTGACTTGTGGAAGAAACAAACGATAGATAAAAGAATAATTATCTCTGATGCACGAAACTCTTAAATTTCTGATACATTTCAGTGCAAATTTTAAATTTAATTAACTTTCATGAAAAGGTAATTGTACTTCTTTTCGTAATTCAAGATAATTTTTTTTCTTGACGCTAGACACATTCATAATATTTACTTTTTGTAAATTTCGTGTGCAGACTAATTCCTTCGTATAAAAATATATTTGTGTTATAATTATAGCATTTTTTATACATCTAGTTTTCCTCTATCCCGTCTTAACATTCTTTAGACCATTTAAATCTTGAATGCAACAAAAACTTGGATTTTAGTTTTAAAATCGAAATTCTTAGAATTTTAATTGCATTGTTATTTTTTTCCATAGTTTATAAAGGATTCCAAATTTGAAGTTTAGAAACAATTTATGTGTGAATGCTCACACATAACAATATTTAGCTCATTCGCTTTGCCAAATAGGGCCCTTGCGCCATAAAACCGCCAAAACAACTTACCTCGCACACGTAACTAAATAATACATCTACTGGTTGAAGGAATCATAGAAAAGATTATATTGGTCAAAACCCTCAAAATCAGCTTGAAGTCATGCAGGGAAGACTGTAGGCTGCAGAACGGATATATACGTATAAGCCCCTCAGTATATAAGATAAATAGACAATAGGAAGTGTTTCGAGACTCAAAGACTGGTCTAAAGTAGAGGTTATTTTTAAAAGTTCCATAACAATTTGTGTTTTAATATAAAAACCAATTTTAAAATATCTAAATAGATAATATTCATCTATCTCTTAATATACTGGCATATTTCTTCATCCTAATAGCCATAACTAGTAAAAATTCTTAATAAGTGCAAAATTATTCGGAGAATAAAGTGCCTAATACTATCATCTAAAGAACGTAGTTTAGAAGTTAATTTAATCAAAACTGATGTCACCGACTAGTCGATAAAACATTGTATAGTAGTTAGTAGTAATATTTCTTGGAAATAATGCTGATATCATCGATTCTTAGAACATTGTTTAGTGGTTAGTAGCATTCGTTGAAAAATATACTAATATTTATTCATCGAAAGAACAATGTTTCATAATTTGTACAAGAATATATTGAAAACAATGTTGATATCATCGATTCATCACAAATACATTGTTTAGTAGTTAGTAGTAGTTGATATTGCAAACAATACTGAATACGGATATCATTGATTCATCGAAAGAGCAATGTTTAGTGATTAATAGTAATATTTTCAGAGAAATAATATTGATATCATCGATTCGTCGTCGGGGCGCATTCTCTGTTCTGTCTTTCTATTCGGGGACTTCCCTGCTAATCTGTAGTGACTAATCATAGCCGGAGCAAAGGGGTTGCGCCCTCAACCGAAGAAGAAGCCTTGTTTAATAGTTAGTAGTATTTGTTGAAAACGATACTGATATTGGTACAGGAAAGAACATTGTGTAGTGGTAATCAGAATGTCCAGATAACTATGCTGATATCGTCGATTCTTCGAAAGAACGTTGTTTAGTAGTTAGTATTATAATTCTTCGAAACAAAAAATACAGCTGAGCAGAAATGCTCATCAAGAAAGGCAGAAAGTAGTGTGAAGGGATACAAAAAAGTAAAATGCAAAATGAGTAGGGGACTTACGGTCACATCTATTATTAAGCTGGGTTCCTCCAGAAAAGAAAGAACAAAATGGTGGAAGAGAAAGAAAAACCTGAGCTGTTTCTCACAGTTCGTTATCAAGGCAGTCCTTTTACGCCCCTCTGCATAAGAGATTCTCATTTAATGACTTCCCATAACTCTAGAGTTACTTGTATGATGAGTATAAATTGTGGAGTGGTACCCTATACGGATTTCGCCTTTGAGTGCAGTTTGAGTGGGACACTGGAAGACTGCTATCGGAGGAACAACATTTGGCACTCCCACTGCAATATTATAAAAGAAAAGTCACTTCCGGAAGAATTGAAGAGTGTAATAAAGATCTCTGGGGACTTTAATCAAAACGGGGCATATAAGACGAAAATGGACTCCAAAAGATGCATACTGTGCGAGATGCCTTTTTTTCTGAAGGCGATTTATTTAGAGAATGGATCTCATTATGAAATGCCTGGAAACGATAGGAGATATGGGTGTGGTTATTTTTCTTCTGTGTGACCAGAATTTTATATCGTATTCTCTATTTTAAGATGCTCTAGAAGGATATTGGCGAAACCAAATATTTCATTTTAAATAAGTGTATTGAGTGTTTTCATTTAACCCATAAGTGTTTTCATTTAACCCACCTGTCTCAACGAGGCGTCTCATAAAAAATGCAATCATTAACAAAACTGACCAGATCTTGATGCACGAGATATCTCGTCAATAGAAGAAAACTAACCATATCTTGATCGCGGCATCATAAAAAATCGAGCAATAACTTGATGACGAGATATCTCGTCATTAGTAAAATTGGTCAGATCTTGATGGATGAGATATCTCGTCGAAACCACTTGGAGGGTTAAAATGTCTTGACGTTAGGAGTGGTAAAGTCTGCAGCTCTGGCACCTTTGCTCTAAACATTTTAATTTTCATTGGAATCGCTTTGTAGCGACCCTCTATTGAACAACTCAGTGCGATATAACGACCAATTGAAAAGGCCCAATGTTATGTTATTTTATGTAATGTTATTTTATGATCGATATAACGACCTCGGAGAAAGTAAAAATTTTGTTACAGCGACATTTCAGCTGTTAGTGTCTCCTGATTCGTTGAGGATTTTGACGTAAATGTCTTTAAAATCAGGCCAGTACTAGGTAAATGTAAAGAAAGCCGAGCGTTTTTGAAAAAATGGTAGGTCTAATTTCTCTTTTATCAGCGTGAACCAAACCAACCTATGTCATTCAACATGTGAGGGAACAAAGACTTGTTAGTGACCTTTAGTTCGCGATAAGCGGGAGTGGCAGCATTTTGGGAACTTTCTGCAGCCCTGCTCAAACTTCAAATCAGTATAACTCGGGACTGAGAAGTGCTACGACGTTGAAATGGGCTTCAAACGAAACTGGATTGTGATCTATCGATTCAAGACATTAGACGTGAAATGGAGTACAGTGTTGGTAGTGAAACTTTGGATTACATTTGACAATTTTTTAAATTTCACAATGGAGGGGGGAGGGGTATGCACTTGTCGAAGAAACAAGAAATATATGGAACGTAGTCCACGAGAAAAAGCGTCCTCGGCCTCCTATAATCACAGGCCCTCAGGTGCACATATAATTTAGGGGTGCAGGGGCTTCACGAACCCGAGGTTACTGATCTTTTCTTTTCCCATGGAGTTTACTGTCTTTAGCAAACACAGCGGTCGCGCTCATGGAATACCTAAGCGATCTTTTCCTGATTTTCATCCCACTACTTTATTCCCCAATCCATCTGTTTTGCCTGTCCGCCATTTCTCACTTGATTGTCTTGTATTTGGTGCAGCTCGGAAAAGTAATGGCCCATGCGCAATTAAACCTAGCAACTACCAATCATTCAATTCAAAAATGCCAAAGCAATGTAATTAAATTGTGTTTAATAACTTATCTGTTTCAAGCAGACGAACTCTGACTTCGTGACGGGCAGTCAGTCACGAAATGAGTGTGTATGTAAATTTAATTGACGTTTGGCGCAGCCTGGCCAAACATGACCTTTGTGCAATAAAACCCAACCGACCATCGATCCTGCAAATCAAAGAGAACAGGACAAAGCAGTATAATTACATATTTGTTCAATAACTTATCTGTTTCAAGAATATGGACTCCAACTTCGTGACGTGCGAAGCCAATGGATACCCCAACCTCATTGTGCCTCGAAAAAATCCTCCCACCGACACAGATCAGCCACTGTTAACTGGCAAAGTTTCCGGCGATAAGACACCCCACGTATGGCGATCTCCCATTGGCGGTCCCATGAAAGCATTATTAAATTTCATTCAGAACAATACAAGTGTGGCCCGATAATATTTCTATGCTGCCTCTCAACACCTTCCTTTTACAGTTTGACTTTGTTGCATTAATCAAGCCCCATTACAAACCATAGGCGCTTCAATTAGTGAGTAACTGATGTTTCCTTCCTGTCATCAAATTCCCACACAAAGCCTGGCTGAAAGGGACTGATTCCAGCAAGGAAATTCATTTCATCCGAGCGGAAACGCAGACCAAATAAATGAACAATTAAATCAACCTGAAACATTGGGTGCCGCTACCTCTTTATTAATTAAATATTCCTCCGCGTATAATTATTCGAGATGGCCGGGCATACCTTGCGGACATGCTTGGAGATTTTCCACTCCGTGACAGATAGATGCTCAGTGGCGTGCGGCTTCCGGTGTTTATGTTTCCGGAAATCGTGGAATTAGCATCAATTCCTTTCAGCTTAATATCGCGGACTCCGTATTCGTTTGAACTGCGTTGCTAAAATTAAATGGGGGTTAGAGACTTTTTCATTGGCGTTGGGATTTAATAACCGTGGTGAGGGTGACAGAACATGTTCTGTTGAGCATGTCGCGGTCGCGTAGCATTGAGGTAGGTAGTTAATTACCTTCGCACTGGAGCAACACAACAGGGCTATTGGCGACAGTCCGGGATCAATCCCCAAGGGAAAGATTCAAGAACAACGCCTCGTAATTTTGAATCACGGTCAAATGACGATATCAACACTTGAAGTGACATCCCGCTCTCCAAACTTCCACATCACCCCCACGTGAGGACATTTGAGACCACGTTAGATTTAACGTGCACCAGCCCCGTGTACTCGACGGTCTTTGGCTGGACTGAGTGTCGAACTCGCAACCCTCCGCTTGCTAATCCTTTGCTCTTCCAACTGGCTACCTCGACCCGAGAGTTTTCAGTGTAAACATAAATAAACTCAACCTGCGAGTGGATGGCGGCACAGGTTCGATTCCTTTGTGTATTTATGTCCATTACTTGACGTCTTCCGTCTCGTGCTCGGCGTCGCTTGGCCAAATATGGCCCTTGCGCTATAAAAACCAACCAACTAAAACCCAACTGTATGAAGAAAAAGTACTTTCTCGTAACCCTTCTTTTCTCGAATGAGCGATAGCTAATACTTTTTGCAAGGATTTTCCCTAAATTTTTTGTTGGCTTATTTTCATTATTCGTCCCGTTGACACCAAAATATTCACGTGAATCAATGAAAGCCAGACTTCATGGAGCAGTCAGTTTTATTTCTTTCAGTTAAATAAGAAATAAAACTATAAACCCATTACATTTTTTTGATTAATTCTGTAAACAACGTGACGAAATCGATCCTAGTAACACGTCAAGTTACGTTACTGCCAACATGAAACAGGAAATACTTCCACAAAACACTAACGCTCTCTATAGTTAGGTTTATGAAAAATCGCATACTTTTCCAATCGCAGGTAATAATTTAAAAAGTAACAAAATAAAATAAATTCTAGTAGCATAACTATTCGGTAAGGAGTTTCCCCTCTGAGTAATTAATATTTCTTTCCTCGAAATTCGGTTTGCACGCAAGTTGTCAATAGCTACCCGACAGCGTGAGAGGGTGCAGGTTTACCGTGGCTGAGGGCCTTCCCCTTTTTTCTTTTCACTTACTGCAAGAATGCATTGATCAGGAAATGATGAAAAGTATTACACCCTTTTAGAGGTTGAACACTTGTTTCGCGAACCCAAGGTACTCTAGTGATCTTTTATTTTCCCATGGCAATTTGGTAATTTTGTACTTAACGTCGTACTAGAGCAACTCAACGGGCTATTGACGACGGTCCGGGATCAATCCCATTATTTTCCCATGGGGTTTACTGCCTTCTTTAAACGGGGGTTCACGCTCCCCCAAGAGAAACATAAATAAACTTTTTTTCTGCTTTCATCCGAGTACTTTGTTCTTATATCCAAGTTTTTTTCCCGTTTCAGCAGCATTTTTTATTTGACGGGGTCTTGGGTTTGGCATAGCTTAGCCAATTGCGTCATTTGGTCATAATCCGACAAAACAACCATACCATTGGTTCGCGGGCAATTGGTGGCCCTCTAATGTTATTTTAGAGGTCAATGAATTGCGAGCTATTAAAGCTATAGGGATGCTGCCGCTCAGTAATAAAGAATTATCATTTTCTGAATTTTGGACAAATATTTGCATACATTTTGATATATTCTAATATTCTGTACCAGGTAAAATTTTATTTTATTTCTTTACTTCCTTTAAAGTCGTCAATTGTCATTTCAATCTATATATGTAAAAAAGGATGTATGTGTGTTGGGGGTGTATGTATGTGTGTAGTTTCTCAAAACAAATCTACACCAGTTGATCAATCCACACTAAATTTGGTACACTTATACAATACTTAAGATCACTGCGGGAAACATAGGTTATTTTTTTCCTGTCTTCAGACCAAACTGTAACCATGAAAACTGGTACACAGGTAGTCCTAAAAGTGCCTCTCGAAGCCCCAATTTTAAAATCTAAAGTTTGTTTTCCGGCAATAAATGGACAAGGACGAGGAAACACGTTCTACGGGGTTTGGTTATTTTAGTTGACGCAGGGAAATGTCGCGGTCATATTTTAATGTCACACTGGAGCAACATAACGGACTCTTGGCCACAGTTTGGGATCAACCCCCGAAGTGAAAGATTCAAGAACAACACCGCGGTTAGCAGTTATCCCATTCTACAAACTCCCACACCATGCCGAAATGAGGACATTTGACGCCACGACAACGCGCTGTAGCCCCCTTTGTATACGACTGTTGTTGGCTGGAATCGAACACGCAACCCTCCGGTTACTAGTCCGTCACTCTACCAACCGGGCAACTACTGCCCTTTAGACTACAGGATCTACTACCCAATCTTTGGAAACCACTGGATTCTTAAACCTGTGATTTAGTATTTTTATAACTCTTCACTTTCGTACATTTTATATTGTACAACATATTGTGTATGGATTTGTTTTTAATCATTCCTTTATATGAATTCTATGTTAACCATTTGTTTAGTTCTTTAAAAATTGAATATGTTTATTTCATCAAAAAATTAAATTCATATCCTAGAACTAATTTTTTTACCTACCTTTAATGGGTTAGGTTAGATAGTTAATTAACGTAACACTGGAGCAACACATCGGGCTATTGGCGACAGTCCGGGATCAATTCTGGAAGGAAATACACGAGGACAACGCCACGAAATTTTGAAACATAGTCGGATGACGAAGTCAGCACCTGAGCTGGCACCCCACTCACTAAACTTCCACATCATGACCACTTAAGGACATTTAAGGCCACTACTGATTTAACGTGCATCAGTCCCAGCCCTCTGGTTGCAATTCCGTTGCTCTTCAAACAGGGCTACCGCGGCTCGAAAAAGAAAAGTCTGGAAATCTTTGGTGTACCAAATTCATCCTTTACAGCCCTGTCTCATACAGTTTCAGTTTATCACAACTAAATCTACCAATTTAAGGTACGTTTAAGAGAAATCGCTTCCATTTATCTGCGTGTGACTAAGTGCGTCACGCCTTTACTCTCCCTTTTATTCAACCTTTCCTTTTGTGCAGCGTTCAAATGTGCGTCACTATCGTTGTTCCGTCCCCAGCGTGTCACTCAGACTACGGAAACATCCAGGCGCTCAGGAGGATGGAGATGTCACTGAACAATGCGAATTTTCCCCATCTTCTGAGAGGAATATCACAGAATTTTGTAAAATACCGGGATATCTGTAACAAATGCAGTCGCCTGGTTGCAAATCAGTGAAAGATTATTCTCAAAACGTTTCGGGAGTGACGGATAATTGAAAATATTTTTATCTGTACGCATTGGGTAAAATGACGCTCTTCCGCTTATTGAGGATTTTTCCATATCATTAACATTACCTAGAAGCAAAGTTTGGCCTGAGGGAGGATTGAAAACTAAAGACTAGAATATTTAGCAAGATTAATGAGTTATGATTGATTAGTTTTAACCCTACATTAACTATTTATTTATTTTTTTAATTTTAATCAAGGGATCATGTCTAAAACTTAACTTAAATTAATTAAAGCACTACCTAGAAGCAGAGTTGGATAAAGTTTAATCCATTGATTGAAAACTAATAACTAAAATATTAATCATGGAAATAACGAATTACAGGTCGTTCACTAAACAGAAGCCAGTGTTGGGTAAAGTTTGATCTATTAACTACCAAAACTAATGACTAAAAAATTAATCAAGATTAATGACAACGATTTATTAGGTCTTAGTCCTACGCTAACTATTTATTTATTTCATTTTAGTTTTAATCAAGTAATCATGACTAAAATTTTGGCTACTGGCAATAAAATACTCAGTATTTTGTTCCCAGCAGCCATTTCAGTGATAGGCTCACTTATCGATGGAGCACAGTAAGAAAACATTTATTTTCGCTGAAGACAGACTTTTCGCTTTTTTTTTTAGTAAACAATTGTGCGAAATGAACAAAAACATGCACAATAGACTGAGACAAAATTTCTGAGCGACAACGAAAAGGCCTTTCTATACGCTCAAATTTTAGACAATTATGTAAAGTTTCAACCAAATCAGACAGCTAAAACACATCCAGAAAAGATTAAGCAGAATAAAGTACTAGAGCCGCCAGCCGACTTTTTAGATGGTGTTTTACCATTAAAGATGAAGGGAAAATATAATATTTTAGAAAATGTTCTGAAAACAGTGCCAATTAGACAGACACAAGTTGCTAAGGAATAGTAGGATTTTTGAAAGAATAGGCAAAGTAACATTAAAATGGTCTGAAGAGGTTGAAATAATTTGCAACAGCAAAACTATTCTACATTCGAATATATTTCTTTTAAATGATCACATTTTAATTAATTAAAAGAAAGTTCGTTTTGGAAGTTTGAGTACTGTATATATATATATATATATATATATATATATATATATATATATATATATATATATATATATATATATATATATATATATATATATATATATATATATATATATTTATATATTTATATGAATATATATATATATATATATGAATATATAAATAAATATATATATATATTTAATCATCTTTTGTTATATAGTAAGGAAATTGTTCTTCATATGCTTGTAAAAAATACTTTTACAAAAAGGTTTACCAAAAAGAATTCCTGGATTTTAATATAGAGATTTTAAATAAAAATATTATTTGTATGTATACTATAGTTGTGTCCTATGATTATTTCCTTTGGTTTTTTACTCTCGAAACTTGGGTTGTTAAACGTAATTTACCATAGACTGAGTAAAAGACGAACCCAAACCCAAAAATCCACAATTTCAATCAAAATGTGTAATATTAAGTATCACGATTAAAAATGTATTTGTATTAATACAAAATTCATGTTTTGAGTTTATCTCAAACACCACATAATCTCAGCCACTTTAGAGCCATTTCCATGTCCGCTTTGTGCTGTTTCACTTCAGCTCATGTAGGATATTGCAGTAATGTCACATACTTGATCCACCTCCTTTAGGTTCTATGAAGGAGGTCGCAGGAATGTCCCTTGATAAGTCGAAATTTATATCGTTTCACTTGCGTTCTAGATAGGACATCGCAGGAATGGTCACATGAGATGTCAAATTCTTGATCTATCTCTTTTGGGTTCTAGGTAGGAAAACTCAGATTTATACATGCAAAATTAAATTCCTGCCCAGTCTAGCATGAGCTCTAGGGTAAACCAATTAGCCCTCGTGTAGAAAAGCTCAATGTAGAGCAACAAATCAAGCCCTGAGCTCCAAGTAAAACATCGCCAGAGGCTTGTTAGTATAAATTATTGTTTAACTTGAACTCTAGGAAGTGCATCCATGGAATGTCGCATCTCTTGAGTTCAAAATAGTACATGGCAGGATTATGAATGCGATATATGTAGGTAGGTATTTTAACTAACGTCATGACTGGAGAAACATAACGGGCTATTGACAAAGGTTCAGAAAGATCCTAGGACAACACCATGGAATTTTGAACCACAAATGTGATAAAGAATTCTTGCCATGTCTCATGAAATCTCTAGCTCCTACCGTACAAACGTCTCAACAATTCCTTATTTTAATAACTTCACATCGGCTATTCTCGAGACTCACACAGACATTTATTGGTCAGAGAATCCACTCCATCGAGCCAACATTACCTAGAGCCACTTTCAATAGCACTTTAGCTACTTGTACAAGTCTTGGACATTTCTACCGACGCTTTTTTAATACTTCATCCCCAATTTTATCAAACTTGTTGGACCACCCTCCACATTCATCCTTTCTTACCTTTTTACAGCACTCAAGATTTTTACCATATTTATAAGCATCTTTTAACCATATGTATGATATTCAATTTTTTACTAGCCATTCAAGATGAGTAGGTAGATACTTTAATTAACGTCGCACTGGAGCAACACAGCGGTCAATTGGTGACAGTCCGGGATCAAACCCGAAGGGAAAGAACCGAGGATAACACCACTTTATTTTGAATCACGGTTACATGACGAGGTCACACCTAGCTTGCACTTCACTCTCCAAACTTCCACATCACGTCAACAACTAAGATGGAGTACCCCATCTTAGTCTCAATATTTCTCGAGTAGTCATATTTTTAGCCTCCCAATACATGACCTACAATAGAGCCTCATTATAACGGACTAGTAGGGGCTAAAGGTTGTCCCTTTTGAATAGAAGTCCGGCTTATAACAAATAATTCTTATAGGGGTGTAATGCAACAAGGTGTGTATGAATGAAAGTACAGTAGTTAGCTATAAAAAAGTGTTTAGTATATAACAAATAAAAAACCACCTTCAACTTAGTTTGAATTGAAAAAATGTATAGGTATACACTGCATTCATCTTAAGAACAAGGTCCTAGTTCATGTTGATGAAACTAAGCATTCTCTATTATTATTTCAATTTTTTTCAACTGTCCGTTATAATGAGGTGAGGTTCTACTGAATTTGTTTTTATACATCTCATCTTTTGATAATAACCCCTTATGTCACTCTTAAACCACTTCATATAATCTGTTCAATAAACCCATGTTTTTAAATCAACTTTTCAGAGAGAGATGGTTAAATTATTTTAACTTTTTATTTGTTTTTATCGGTTTGTATTAAGCCTTGTGTTTGGCACAGCTTCTCCTTTTTTGGACCTTACCCCATAAAACCCTAACCAACTTACATGAAATCTAGGTAAAATAATTAGCTATTTTGGGCGTGTGCATAACACGTCAATTGTTAGTAAAAATTGCAAAGTTTTCAGTTCTCAATCAGTTTTTAGTCAGTTTTTCTACACGTAGGCAATTAGATTACCTATAACTACGATGTGATTGGTAATACTATATTGCATGTACAATCTACGATCTCCTACCTAGAACCCAAATATGTGACATTCCTGCGATGTCCTACCTGGAGCTTAGGGTTTGGTTAGTCGCTCTTTTGATTAATTACCCTAGATTGCATTAGAAACATGGAAATAATTCTACATTGCATGCATAAATCTGTGATCTCAAACCCTTAATCCAAGATCTGACAAGAATGAGACATTCCTGCGATGCTCTTCGTAAAGTTCAAGTGAAACAAGAGTTTATCCTAATATGCGACATTCCTGCGATGTCCTTGGAGTTAAAATAGAACAAGAATGGATCGTAATACATACGACACTCCTGTGACCTGGAGCTCGGGTTTTGGTTTGTCGTTCATTTTTGCCACCCGAGGGCTAATTAGATTACCCTAGAACTCATCTGAGATTGTGCAAGAATTCTACATTTCAAGCATAAATCTGGGATCTACCTAAAACCCAAGCATCTATCAGGAATGCAACATTCATGCGATGCTCTTCCTAGAGTTCAAATAAAGCAAGAATTTATGTGGAAATCTAAAGAGTGGTCACCTGATGGCGCTATGGGATATTGAAAGAACACTCTAGTACTAACATCAGTAGAGTCGTGGGTACATGTGGCGAGACGTGTAATGCGTTCGGGAGAGAGCACGAGAATCTGCCATTCTCCAGGATTGTTTTGTCTGTCCTATTTGTCTAACTAAATGTTTGTCCACAAATGTGTAATAATTGCTTAGAACCGACGCCAAATCTGCATTCCTATTATTATGCGACATTTCTGTGATCACAGATCCGATGACAATACCTAGAATTCAAGTTTTGGTTTGTTGTTCTTTTTCGCTAACGAGTGCTAGATTACCCTTTGCTCATGTGAGACATGGCAAGAATTCTATGCTGTCTAATTATATGTCTCTGCGATGTTATACTGTAGAAACCTATTAGCCTCTTCCGAAAATATACCAAACTACTTTTCATGATCATTACATGTGATGAATTTAAATTAAATTATTTTCTAAAGCCCACGGTACCTCTTAAACTCGATTAAAAAACTACGCGAATACTCGTTTTTAAGAACAGCATATATCAATTTGAGTGATGAATAAAATTGCAGAGTTATTAAATGAATGCAAGATAGATGAGAACTCAGATTCAACAAAAAGAGATTACATAGCTCTACAAACACACACAATTCAAAAACGCGTTTTTTCCCATAACCCTACATTAATAATAACCAATATCGCAGTATCTGACGTTACGCGATTAGAGCTAAACTTAAACGAACTAAACAAACAAACGCGCAGGGCATGTTTCGTGTCACGATTTAATTATCTATTTAAGTGCTGTTAAAGGTTAATAAAAAAAGCTCCATATCTTTATCTCCGTGGATCGTGATTACTTGAGCAAACAGCTTAACGGGACCTTTCAGCGCCCGTTTCTGCACTTTCGTGACTTCCGCAAGATTGAGTGCATTCTGTTTTCTTCGGAAAGGGAATCGGACGTCTTGGCGAGGAGGGATCTCTCTGGGTTTGAGACAATGGACACTTGCAGACTTTGTGGAACGAAACCCTTAAAAAATGCGCCATTTAAACCTCTAACCCTCCAAGTGGTTTCGACGAGATATCTCGAATATCTAGACCTGGCCAACTTGGATAATGTCAAGGTATCTCGTCAGAAAAATATTGCCGTTTTACTATGACAAGATCTAGATCTCTTCAGTTTTTTCTAATGACGTGATATCTCGTCCACCAAGATCTGGTCAGCTTTTGTAATGACGAGATATCTCGTTCACCAAGATCTCGTCAGTATTTCTAATGACAAGTTATATCGTCCACCAGATTTTGTCAGTTTTTCTAATGACAAGGTATATCGTCCACCAGATTTTGTCAGTTTTTTTAATGACGGGATATCTTGTCCACCAAGATCTGGTCAGTTTTCCTAATGACGTGGTTTCTCGTCTACCAAGAACCGGTAAATTTTTCTGAGGACGAAATATTTCGTTGAGGAAACCTCTAGGAGGGTTAAAAAGGTGTGTAGTATCCGTAAAAACCCAGAAGGGTGGCCATTTCACTATTAAAAAAATTCGGTGACCAAATCATTAAAATTGATAAAACTTGAAGCAAAATCGATGATATTCAACGCAAATCTGGGTGACATATTAATTTCTATATTAACGTCCTTGATTTTCACTAGGGACTGCTGATGTTTGATCCTTTTATTCTCAAATGGTTTCACACTTGATGGCGCTTGTCATGCGCAATGGGTACCTTCAGCAGACTCCCTACCACATTTGCGCGCAGCTTCTTCTTTTTTGGACCTTGTACCATGAAACCCAGCAATCAATCAATCAACCTCCATCCTATTCTTGTTTAGCATCCAGTCGTGATAATATGAACAGTTGGATCGATCTTGAACAGGATTTGTCAGTCCCTCGTCATTTTCCCATCTTCTTAAAGACCGCCATCAAGCTCTATTGCAGCATACGAATCAATCATACAGTGGCCAAGATTGAGCGCAACTGTACCCTTTGAACTCCTTTTTTAGCGCTTTGAGCTAAAACCTATTTACACTATTATTTTTTTTCGGAAAGAAACAACGGAGGACGGTTGTTTTACATTTTATGGCACAGAGGGCCATATTTGGTCAAGTTGCGACTAACGTAAGAGAAAGTCAAGTAATGGACATCATAAAGAAAGTTTTACAAACACAGAACGGAGAAATATGTCCAAGGAGGAATCGAGCCCGCGCAGCTTCAACTTTTATTCATAGGATAGGTAGGTACGTAATTAATGTCACACTGTGTGTGTGTGGGTAGGTGGAACAACACAACGGCGACGGTCTGGGATCAAACCCTAGAAGAAAGATCTGAGGACAATACCACGTAATATTGATCCACTCTCCAAACTTCCACATCACGGCAACGTGAGGACATTTGAGGCCACGACAGGTTTGACGTGCATCTCCTACTTGTAGGAGACGGTCTTTGGTTTGATTCAAACTTCCGTCCGTTCCAATCCGTTACTCTTCCGATCGGGCTAATGATTCCCTGCATGTCGTTTAGGAACCATTGCTTAAAGGGCAGTAGTACCAATAGAAAGCATAAACAAAAACCTTATACTTAGCTTTATGTAACTTTATAAGTGGACTTTATTTGCAGTTGCCGTTAGGATTTCACGGATTCTAGTGATCCTTCATTTCAAATGGAGTTTCCTGTCTTTTGTAAACACGGAGTCACGCTCCCGGGGAACCCAAATGATCTTTTTCTGCTTTCATCCCTTAATTCTATTCCCCAATCCCTCTTTTTTACCTTTCACGACATTTGGTACTTGATGTAGTCTCGTGTTTGGCACAACGTCGCCAAATATGACCTTTGCGCCATAAAACATAAAAACTAGAACAAAGCAGCGGACACGACCTAAAAAGCTTCGACTTTCTTTTTCGTAATCACTTCCTTCGCTCCTCTCTGGGTTCCCTTGAGTCATAAAACCCAAACCAACCCACTCTGGGTTAGCTCTCTCGACCCGGTATAGCAAAGGATCATGGGAGGGTCAGCGAGCGCCAGCTGGAGGTAGCATGGTAATTTATATTTTAAATGGAAAATAGCATAATCAGTTCTATAGATTGAAGATGCAGGTGATAAGAAAAATTCATATACGTCTCAAGTGGATGCAGTTGGAAATAATTAGGGAACTCAAAGAGTTTGGTTTGGATTTGTTGCTCCGGTCATTTTTTCTGCACAGGGTTAATTAAGTTGGATGGTTAGTTGTGATTGGGTTTCATGGCACAAGAACCATATTTGGTCAATCTACGAAAAGCACAAGACAAACAACATCGAGAAATAGAGTCAGATCGATAGTAATCGATGGTTTGACGAGCAGCTATTGTAGGGCAAGTGAATATGGTTATGTGTGTTTTCAATACTGTGGGTGGTTTTTCCATTGCGTTAATTTCTTACATTCGTTGTTCCAATTTAATTTTTTTGCGATATGAGATGAGTTTTGCCAAGCATTAGCACAGCAGTATGAGTTATTGGGGCGATATTGATTATCATTTCGGTAGGAGTCCAGCATTCAATTCTCTGGCTTCCTTTGCCAATTATTCCTCACTGTGTGTATTTCTCTCTTCTGTGTCAGTAAAACTGTCATTGTGTGTGTCTATACTTGATATTGCATGTGTCTAGCGCAGCATGGCCAAGTATGGCGTTTGTACCATAAAACCCCAACAAACCAAGGCTTGCTAATTGATCAGAGTTTCATTTCCTTCAATGTCCACATATGTGAGAACCCATTGAAAAACGCAGCTAATTTTCTTTTAAATACAAACTTGAAATTGTACGTTTAATTTAGCAGAAAAGTAAATAATAAATAAACCTTGTAAACACCAACAGGATTTTTTTTGTGGCATTTAAAATCAACAAATTAACGAATTTCATGAAAATTAAATTTCGATACGACTCTAAACTTTTTACCCAGTTATTATCGACTTTCCTACGGAAATAGGAAATAAGCTCCTTCAAAAAGGGCCTGATTCCATTGCCTGCATTTTTGCCGAAGCATTAGCATCTGTAAGAGTTATTGAGGCTCATTTAGCATTTAATTGTCTGGGTTTCTTTGTCAATATATATGCAGCTTATTTCTTTCAATGTGCATTCATCAGCTAACCATGGTTCAAAATTACGTGTCGGATCTTTACCTTGTGGATTGATCCTGGACCGTCACCAATTGCCCATTGTGTTACTCTAGTATGACATTAATAAACAACCATTACATTCATTGTTGGAATCTGCACATTGGAATCCAATGATGAACAGTACATCTACTTTCCTTTAAATGTGAATGCACAATTTGAAATTGAACATTTAGTTTAACATCAAAGTTCATAACAAATGAATCTTGAAAAACACACTCGCAGGATTGTGTAGCATTTAAAAAACGAATTTACGAATTTCATAAAAAAGAAATTTATATATAACGCTCAGCATTGTACCCATTTGAATGTTTTTAATCCAACAACCTAAAAATTGAAAAAAAAAAAAAAAAAAACTTCACCTAATGAAATGATAATGATAATTGGACTAAAATAAAACAGTTATTAACGACTTTCCTCTCGAGACATAAAATAGGCTGCGTCAAAAAGGGCCTGACTTCATTGCCTGCCCATTGTGTTAAGTTATCTTTAATTATCAGTCAATATATTGCCGGCCCCCTGACTGCAAAGGTATGGAGATGAGAAGTCCATTATCGTGCCAACTCTGCCAGGTCAGATGATGAATTATCCAGCGAGAAGGTACGGGGGCGAAACCCTATAATTTGTTAGCCAGAACATTAATTTATTACGAAGTAATGAGTCTTCAGCACCATGCCTAGGATGTTGTAATGAGAAGGAGGTACCTGTTTACATAGATTCCCTATCAGATCTTACGTTGTTTTTTCTGATCGAGGGACCGGTTGCATATTTTGGACTGCGTAGTTTTACCAACTTCGGCGGGTTTATCCCCACACTTTTTCTTCATTCCGATTTGCGAAATAATTCAGCAACTTTACGCCGAGGAAAATAAAGAAATTAAAGAAAGTTTTGCTCTTTTTTCTATCAGAGCAAGAGTGGCCTAATCCACAAAGACCCGAAAATTTCATTACCTTTTATTAAGACCTTTTTTTTTAAATGTGTAGGTTCAAGTATTCTAAAATTACAAAATAACTTATTGTTGATCACTGAAATACAAATTTTTAGAATATCAAATCATATTGTGAATAAAAATGTATAAAAAATGGTGCCAAGAAAATCGCATTAATCTCCATTTGGTATGTTGGGGGATTAGGCCATTTTTGCTTTGATAGCCTCATATCACTATGCATAGCCTAACATAAAATAGTTTTTTAAACATTTAAACTTTAGTTTAAACATTATCCAGTAGGAATCGAAAGTTTTAGTGAGTTTAACTATTGATGAAAGTATGTTTAGTTATAGAGGTATTTGAAAATAAGGAAAGTAGAGGCAAATAAAGGAATGTGAAGGAATGTTTTGCTCATATGTTATCTTTGCGTAGCATAACTTAAAAATAAGAACGTCCTTTGAAACGTTTTAGCTTAAACTTTATCAATTAAGGATCAAAACTTTTACTAGTTTAACTACTGATCAGGAACAAACCCTTTAGGAAAAATTTTGAGGACAACACCACGTAATTATGAACCACTGTCATATGAAGAATATGGCACTGAAAAATATATCTTTAGATATGTACTGGCATTACAACCCCAGGGTACCCGAGTGCGCTGTCCTGCCTTCACCATCGCCTACTATTATACTCTAGTCTCCCCCCCCCCCTCTGTGTTGTATTTGGCGTAACTTTACCAAATATAGTCTTTGTATCATAAAACCCAAAAACAACAAACATAAATTATATGTGATCGTTGGATTGGTCAATTCCGGTTAGATTGACCTTTAGAACCATCGCGCCAAGAAACAATTTAGACTACGGCCACTACAGCAGTTGTACCTTGAAGGTTATCGCGCCAAGAAATAATTGCACCTGTTATATCTTTAGCTGTTGGATTTTAACCTTTTGACTACGGCTATAGATATAACTGGCGCGATTCTTATAACTTTCAAGGTACAGTTGCTGTATTCACCGTAGTCTAAATTCCTTCTTGGCTTGATCAAGATACAACTGCTGTACCTGCCGTAGTCTAAGGGCGGTTACACACACGGCGGATTTTTCCGCGGCTGAGAATTCACCGCCGCCGCTCACTTACACACAGGGCGGTAAAATCTCCGTCGCCGTCGTACGAGTCAGCTGTGACTGTTGGCAGTGTAGTTTCATCATCAAATCAATTTACTTTAAGTTTAACTGTGTTATTTAAATTATTTATTGCTTAGTGTAGTTTGAAATGAACAGGGCAAATTCTAGCTTTATTGTTATTCCGTCGTCGAATGAAGAGAAGAAAAGATTCGACTTATTAGGGTTCATCCAATTAATGAAAGTGAGAAGGTTGAAACTTTCTACACGTTGTTTGAAGAGTTGAGGCAGGACAACACGAATTTTTTTACTACCCCTATACTCTCTAGTACGAACATGTGAGAAAGTATAGACTTACCAAAATCATCTCTCTCTTTTTCTTCCAGCATATCAAAGTTGCCACATATTCTCAAGCAAACTCCATGCCAAGCCTTTCTGTCCCTAAATATATGTCGAGGGTTTTATCCCACATAACAGGCCTTTCTTGGAATAATTCAATTAAAATTTCGTTATCGTTATTTAGGTCACTCAAGTTCACATTAAAAAAAAAACAATTGATGCTAAAACAACTGTGCTACACACACGAAGGTAACTCACACTGAGCAAGATTACTCTAAAAATTTGAAAAACAGCCGTGTGTGTAAATGTGCATTTGGTTACATAAGCCACTAGTTAGGCGGCTGCATAGCTACCGCCCAACGGAAAATTAACCGAGCGTTTATTTTTCCGTTTAATGTGTAAGCTCTAATTTTCTTCAATGAGCTACTGTTGGAACGGCGGTGACAGACAATTCTCCGTCACGGAAAAATCCGCCGTGTGTGTAACGGGCGTAAAGGTTAAGGTCCCCCCGATGTGTAATATGCGAGAGCATTTGGGTATCGTAAGTAAAATCTTAACTTTTGTTTGGTTTTCATTAGCATTGAAAATCACTCTCATAGTCAAAAATTTCAATAATATTTAGCGTAATTTTTTCCCTTCTGTGGGTTATCTAACAGTTATTGCTAAGTTAACAAATCTCAATATTACCCACCTAAAGAGGGCTACGGTAGTTGCAGAAGTAACGGATGGTAAATGGTAATTTTAGGTAACGTCGTTCTTGAGCAACACAACGGGCTATTGACGACGGTCCGGGATCAATCCCTTAAGGGAAAGATCCCAGGACAATACCTCGTAATTTTGAACCACGGTCAGATGACGAAGCAACACCTGAGCTGGCACCCCACTCTCCAAACTTCCACACCAACCCAACGTGAGGACGTTTGAGGCCAGGAAACATTTGACGTGCTCCAGCCACCTTTGTACACGATGGTTTTGGGTTGTGTCTCATGTCTACAGCTTCAGCGCGCTTGCATGGTTAGTTTTGACTTTCGTTTTCTGGTTGATTGCACCCCGGCTGTTTGGTTCTTTGCTTTTTTTTAAATGTTTGCAGTTTTGTGTTATAATTATCTATACGCGCACCCTTTGCATTGACGACGTTAGTAAATTGTAACTAAGTTAATGAAAATCTTCTTTTCATATATGCGACGTCATTTTTAAAAGTGGTGTACGTCCTTATTTAAAAAAAAATTAGTTTATTTTCTTTAACAATTTAATAATTATTATTGCATAGTTAAATTTAACAGGTTTATAGTGTTAAAAACATCATCCGAATTAAGTAACGTTTGCCAATATTTTAAAATTAATTTAAGCGCAGACCCTTAAATATCTCGAATGTATGAAAAAATGAACTTAAACCACTTTAAAAAATAACGAATCATATATAAATATTGTATCACCTGTATTATTTTGTTACCTCAAATTTTTCATTTCGTATATTTTTTATCCCTTTTATTAAATGTGTAATGTTAAGAAGGATGTCAGAAACAAAAACGTATCCATTCTACGTTAAACCAGTATAATAATATATACGATATTATACATGCAATGAACACTAACTAAAAAATAAACAATCTAAAAACTCGTATAAGCGTCTTTTTTGCTCGTCCTATTATGATTACGTGATATTAAAATAGAGGAGATCAATAAAGAGTCACAAAAACTCTTGAAGTTGTCGACGATCGAAGAAATTTGTCGACCGACCCCTGGTCTAGGGAATTGAGACATTTCAGGACAAGAAACAGGAACATAGGGCGAAGCACAAATATTTATTTTCAAAATCACAAAAAACATCTTACAATTGGCTTCCGACGTCATTTTTCTAACCCGTCTGCTTTCATCTTTTCCATTACTTCCTATCCACTAGTAGTAAGCAGCGCTCTTGGCGGGACGGAAGTGACGTCCTCAAAAAGGGGCGTGGCTAGTGACGTCATAGCGTGACGTCATCTAAAACAGGAAGTGGCGTATTGATTGTCGAGTTGAGGTGTATGGGTCCTGCTGCTAAATGAAAACATTAGGATCGAGTGGAGTTGAGTTGTTAGTTTTGGTTTCAGGTTTTTTTTATAGTTTATCTATTGTGGAATGGCAACAGGCGGTGCTGTTAGTTTCGGTTTCAGTTTGGGACTTGAGATTTTTCTGAAATTTTGATGTGACGTGTGGACTTGAGTTGAGGTGTAGGAGAACTGCTGCTAAGTGAAAACATTAGGGTCTAGTGGAGTTGAGTTGTTTTTATTTATTTTTGAGTTTATCTGCTGTTGATTGGCAACAGGCGGTGTGTTTACGATAGGAACGGTTTGTTTACATTTTTGGACTTGCGATTTTTCTGATATTTCACTGTGACGTCATACAGAGTTAAGTTGGGTTGTCAGATTCCTGCTTCTACAACCTTTAAATAATTTATATTTCTAGAAATGGAGGTGAGTTGTTTTAATTTCAATTTTATGAATTACATGGAAGCTTTGATACGGATGAGTGGCAACAACAATTGTGACGTCACTGGGACTTGAGATTTTTTTCTTAGATTTTGATGTGACGTCATGTGGAGTAAAGTTGAGATGTAGGATTCCTACTTCTATTACTTTCAATAATTTCTATTTTCCAGGAATGGAGTTGAGTTGTGTTTTTTTTGTATGAATATGGAAGTTTCTTTACGGATGAGTGGCAATAGGTTAGTTTTATTTAATTGGGAATGGTCATTCTGTGACGTCAGATTACTTGTTAGAACATGTAGGTACCTAATCACAGCGATTTGTCTACGAACGTAAGCGCGGAGGAATACAAGTCGAGGAGTGACGTTGTGAATGACGTCACAAGAGAATTACACATGACTAAGAATTATGTTTTTGCACGTGTAGGTTAAAGAGAAGGAACGGACGTGTACAAGGAGTCATCGATAAAAGTGATTCATAAGGAAATTAAAGATTAGCTTAAACTACTGAAGTACACGTGTTGTGGTATCTGAAAATGTTAGGGACCAAACAAAAGGAAGTGATTATACTATTTGATAACTAAGAGGCCTTTAAAAGCATAATTGAACTTGTTTCTTGGGTCTTTGAATAACTGCTTCTCTGGATTTTTTCCCTTCTACTGTTTTTAGATATATCATGAATTCTAGTGATATTAGACCTGCAAAGAAAATTCGAACAGACAAAGAACAGTGTTTTCAGAAATACTGTAAAGATTCTTTATGCTATGAATATGGTAAATTGTTTGCAGATTGTGTTGGTTGGTCATATTTCCATCGATTGGAAAACGTATTAACGTATTTAAAGAAAGTGGAAACTACTATAGAAATTTACGGTAAGAAACATACTGTGCCTCGACAACTTGTAGCATACGGGGACG